>JAUMJK010001268.1:0-435000 GCA_033558105.1 Coccyzus lansbergi
GCACAGACCCCACCTCCATTAGTTCCGGCCATGGGGGCTTCGCCTCATCGCCCCTGCGATTCTGCGCATGCGCAGTGCCTTCCGCCCAGCACCAAGATGACGCCTGCTGGGCCTTTCCTCGGGTTCCGCCCACCCGCTTCCTTTCCTTCCCTCCCTACCCCTCGCTGTGCAGCGCATACACGGTGCCTTCCGCCCGGCACCAATATGGCGGCGGCCAGAAGCGCCCGCGCTGCCTTTCTGGGAATGCCGTTCTCCGCCCGGCAGGTGACGGCCCTAGGAGTGCCCGGTCGCACGGGAACCTCCTCACCCTATGCTACCGTCCTGGCGGCTCAGGAGCTTGTCCCGCGAGTGAGGCGGTGTCCGGTGGCAGCGCGGCCTGCAGGGCTTTCCCGCAGCGGATCCGGGACACTCGTATCTCTCTGGTCCCCTCGTTCCCTTCTGCCCCGTCGTCCTCGCCCCCGCCACGTCCCCACTCCTGTTGTCTTCCCTTCTACCCTCGTACTGCCCTCGTTCGCCTCCTCTCTCCCCCCCTTCGACTCCCCCGTACGCCCGTCCTCACCTACCCCTCATCTTGCACCTCTGGACGTCTTCCCCTTCTCGTCCTACCCCCCACTTAGTCGGACCCCCTCGCCTTCCCCCGTCTTGCCCCCTTGTCCTGCGTGGCAGTGGGGTTCACATGGCCCTCCCTGGTTTCTGGGGGCCCTGTGTGAGTTCCTGGTGCCTAGATGAGGCATGGGCAGTGACTGGGGGTTTTTTTATAAAAAAGAAACCAAAAATAAAAGCCTAGTTGTGATGTTGCTGTATTTCTTGCAGTCCGTGTAACGTCGACTTTCTTCAGCTTTAGGATACATCTGAAAGTTGCAAAGGCAATATTAGCCCCCCTTATATAGGTAAGCGTTGAAGTGGTAACTTAAAGCAGTTATTAAAAAAAAAAAAAAAAGTGTATTTTGATAACACTTATTTTCTTTAAGAAGAAAAATAGTCATCTTGCCTTGGCTAAGATAAACCCTGTGAGCTTGTTAGCTGTTTTTTCTGGGAGGCTTTGCTTTCTGAAGATACTGCTGTTGAAGTGGAAAAGCTTCAACCTGCAGATTTTCTGGTTGATTATGAAACTTGAAAGTGCATGAACTTACGGCGCACAAGGCTGTTTGGTCAGAGACATACTAGAATATGCATTGCAAAGATGAACTTTAAAAAGCAAAGTATAAGCTATTTCCTGGACCTAGTCTAGTATAAATGTAAAGCACGCTTAACTTTTGAATGGTATACACTCATTTTAAAGCTAATGGAATTATAGGCACTATAAAGATAAGCGTATTTTTTAATACTTAGGTTTGGGGGGGGAGTGAGGATACCTTAACTAATGCTAGTAAAAATTAACATGGAGTTTGTCAGCTTTGTGTGCAGCCTTTTTGGCCCATTGTGCAACTTTTTGTTGTTTTAGGAAAAGCAAGTATTTACATCCTTCAGAATGCCCAACTCCAGCTCTAAATTTAATTGTAACCGCAGAGGTGGTCGAGAAGCCAGCAGACGGGAGCTGGTTTCAAGGTCTTTGCAGAGTGCACAGCATTGCCTGGAGGACCAGGATTTTGGAACTGCATATGCTCACTATCTCCTAGTATTAAATCTAGCTCCTGAGTTAAAAACTAGTGTCAAAGTAAGTGTTCTTTGAATTACTTGAAAAAAAATTTATTTACTGTATTCCTCTTTAGGCTTTGTGACATAGTTTGTGTTTATTTGTAATTTTTATATGTAACTGATTTTCATATTCAGCCTTCAAAATAAGAGGAGCAAACAATAGTAATGGAAACAGTCAGTACCTTGTTTAATAAGCTGTATATGTCTATAAGAAGGGAATGCCTGTCAAATAGGCTTATTGAAAATAAAGCCTCATTAGTATTGATTTGTAGTACAGCAGGTATTAATATACATACAGGCTCTCTGTATGTGCTGCTGAGTGATGATATTCCATGTGCGTATCTGATAGCTTAGCTTGTCTTCTTCAAGAGAGCCATATAATTTGGGATGATAGCAAACAATCGTATGCTGTCACATAACAAAACCCATGTGTTGAGGTGTGTATCAGAATACCTCTAGAAATTTTCAGGGCTCAGTTCCCTATTTCTTTTAACTGCCACCAACTCTGTGATCTGTGTTTTACTTCCTAGGAAACATTTCAGTTTACTCTCTTTAAATGGGCAGAAGAGCTAGATTCTCTGGCACGGATTCAAGATCTGTTCAACTGTTATGAACAAGCACTTGAACTGTATCCAAATGATGAAGTTATATGTAATAGCATGGGAGAACATCTTTTCAGGTTTGTAGGTATATTCAGTTTTTGTAAGGTTCACATCTAGTATTGTACGTTAATAAACAATACCCAGTTCAGCAGAGCATGTGCTTAAAAGAAGTAAATGCAAGGATGTGCTTAATGCAGTGTAGCAGGTACTCTTGAACTTCAGATCTGTTTGTCAGCTTAAAATAGTGACCAATGCTAAAATAAATGTTGATAGTCACAGCAGAAGTTAAAAAGAAAGTAAAAGCACTTTTGCTGAAGTAAAGATTTAAAAGTAAAAGTGCTGCCATCACTTACATTTTTGAGCTTATTAAGGAATTACTTAAAACAGAAAAGAGACCAAAGTTGTTCAGTTGCTATGTTTAACTGTAGGTGTGGTTAACCTACAATTTTTAAGTAGTTTTTTCCCTGGTAGATCTCAGAAAAATACTGCCTTGAATACTGTCTTTTAATTCTGATCCTTCTTGAGGTGACGTATAACAGACTGCTGAAGTGAAGAAGCTGGTCCTTGTATACTGTACTGTGTAAATCATTTGAATTTAGGCTTTTATGTATAAAGTGTTCTTTTCCTGCTTTCTCCAGTGCTAAATATGATGCTTTGCTGTTGCTCATGGTTTTGAAGTCTTCTGAGTCTCAAATTTTAAGATTGAAATCATAGGTCCTAGATCTGGATAGTTTTTATTAGGTTTGCTTTTTGCTATTATTTGATTTGTCTTAAGGAACAACTCTTCCAGCATTGTATTAAAATACACATTTATTGCATTTCATAGATGTTGGGGGTTTTTTTCCAACACTATATGATTTAGTAATGTGCTACAGTTATCAAAAACTTTTAAGAGAATTCATGATTTAGTTTCACTTAATACAAACATTGACAGTTAAAAACTTCTTTGGTTTACACTCTGCCCCAAAAGTGGTTTGGGATTTGAAGCATTCTCTTGAATTGAAAACCTGCAAAACTCAATTACAAAGTTCCTGCTGTTGTATTGTTGCAGCAAGTTCTTATAAAACATGTTTGTTAAAGGCTATAGGAGTAGGTGAAGATTGGTGTGCATTATGGTGTTTTTTTATTACCTTTGCATTTTGAAGTGATTTGATGTAGACCTGTAAACAGTTTTTCCTCATCATAGGTCATAGAAAGATTATCTTTAGAAACATTGCTAACTAATGCAAAGTATTTCCATTGTCTTAACTGATAATAGATATTTACAGACACTTGACAGCTGAATGCTTGCTTTTTGTTTATTTGTCATTTTATTAGAATGGGATTTAGAGATGAAGCAGCTGGATATTTCCATAAAGCAGTGAAGCTTAACCCAGACTTTGCTGATGCAAAGGAGAATTTTTACCGTGTTGCAAACTGGCTTGTGGAACGCTGGCACTTCATCATGCTCAATGATGCCAAGAGGAATCTTACTTACCTAAAAGCAATTGAGAACGCAGTCCGCTCAGGGTGCAAATCTGTCCTTGATATTGGAACAGGAACAGGAATCTTGAGGTGTGTCATAAATGCATATTTAACATGAACTACAAGAAATGTATCTGTCTAACAAAAGTTGTCAGCTAGTTAAAAAAATAACTCTCATGCCTTTGTTGAGACAAAACTTAAAGGAAGCAAAGCTTTCAGAAGTTCCTGAGTATTTGAGGTTAGTGTCTAGTAGTATTTTTTGGAACCCATTTTTTTGTTTCACAGAAAGGCATTTTGTGTAGAAAGTTATGTAATGTATATGAAGAGTGGGTTTAGCATAGCTGCAGAGTATTCTTTTGCTACCTGTATAGTTCTTTGGATTGGTGGATTTTTTTTTTTTGTGATAGTGTATTGTAAGGATAATGATTTGTGTGATTTCAGTGTTTACATGAGATAATCACTTAATGATGATCTTTGGACTTGAACTATTTTCTCAGAAGTGTGAAGCAGATGCAGAGATAGAATTTAGGAAAAAAAACTCAGTGTGTGCTGATGTTTTACCTAAAATTATTTAATCTGAATGTTAAAAGCCCCGATTCTTGTTTTCCAGTATGTTTGCAAAAAAGGCAGGAGCATCTTCTGTCTATGCCTGTGAATTATCAAAAACCATGTATGAACTTGCACGTGATGTGGTGGCAGCAAATAAAATGGACAGAGACATCAGTCTTCTGCATTTGAAATCACTTGATATAGAAATTCCAAAGCATATACCTGAAAGGTAGGTTATTGTTCTCTGTTGTGATATCACTTTTAATTTGGTATTAATTTCAAGAAAGTAGAAAATACCCTGTGAACTAAAGAGGAAATAACTTTGACTATGATATTAACCATAATGTGAGGTGGTTCTCTGTATTTTTTATGTTTTTATGGAGAAACGTTATCAGAAATGATAAAATGTTTTTAAATGGTACTAATTCGTATGGTAGGTCAACAATTTTATAAACTAGGGAGTTCAGTTTTTTGATAGTGGTAGCTTTGAGGCACGTGTAAATTATATTGCAGCAAAAAGAAAAGAAGAATTAGATTGCTATATCATAAAAGTAATTTTAACACACTTTTATACTTAACAAGTTGTGACTGACTTCTGCAGCCCCTGAGCAGCATGGAGGTATGCAAGAGGGCCTGCAAAGAAAGACTGTTTCTGGGATAATACTACATCCCTGCAACTTCTTTCAGCTTCTGTGTTTGTCAGGGGAGTCAGAAATTGAAATCTGTCTGCCTCTTCTTATCAGGGAGTGAGGAAAAACCTTCCTCTCCACTTTATCCCCTAGGAGGGTGCTGCTGTGTTTGAAGGCAAGAGAGGGTGCCATGTGATGGGGGTGTGTTCCCGGTTATTTGCATCTGGAAGGCTGATGGTAGCTGGGCTGACTCAAGCTGTGAAAGTCAGCACCTTGTCACAGTGGGGATCTGTAGGGCTTTCAGTGTTGCTCTGGGCATTGGATTAAAATTAAGTTGAAGAGTATTGCAGTTTGTCCAATGAGAACAGGTTTCTGGTTTTGTGTTGAACTTTTTGTACATACATATCTGTCCACCTGTCTGTGTAGCAGAGATCCGTATGCTTTGGAAAATCAAGTAGCTTGTTTTCCCCAATATTAATTATTGTTTTCTGAAGCATAATAAGAGCTGCTGGGACAAATCAGCAGCTTAGAACTGCTCTTGACAAATTAGAATTTGATCAGAACTACGGCGTTCAATATCCATGATCTAGGCTTTTTGTGCTACCCTGCTTCTCCTTGCTCACTATTCCATTCAGCAGAAGTTCTGGAGGACTTGTGAATTTTTAGCAGGTAGAAGTTGGAGGGATTTTTATTTGTTCCGATACATGCAAAGGACTGGCTTATCACTTCACTGTGGGTGCAGATTAAACATGGGAAGGAAATAATCTTTTTGTGTTTTAATTACTAACATTTAATAAAGTGTCTGGTGATGATACAGGCTTGTAATCTGAAATGGTGAAGCTCCCATGCTAGCATGCTAGTCAAGCCTTGTCTAAGGATGTTAGCTGATCTACAGTAACTGATCGTATCTGTTCTCCTAGCATATATGATGAGTTATTTGATGTCACCTCCCAGAAGTAAACTGTTCTGAAAATGTCTTTCAGTGCCATATCTGTTTGTGTTCTGGTTTAAATCCAAAGGATTTACAATTTTAGGGTATGTTACATTGCATAGTAATTTTATTGGACTTTGATTATAGGTTGTTTGGAGTTTTTTATTCCTTTTTAAACACATTCAGGGATGCATACTTTTGCACAAGATTTAGACAAAAATCATATTCTGCAGTATCATTGGCAATGTGCCCAGGCTGAAACATCTTCCTGTTTTGGCTAGAGTCTTCCCACACAATTTATTTATGAACACCGATCAAGAAGCTTTATGGTAAACTGTTGCTCAATATTTATTCTCTTTTATCTGCATCTTGATTAACTTCTAAAAAGGATTCAAAATACGTTATTATTGAAAGAATTAAATTGCCCATCTGTAGTTAAACTTCAGAACAGGAAAATTTTTTGCTCCGAGTTCACAATGGTGTGCTGCATTTTGTTTGGGTTTTTTCTTTAGAAGAATGATTGTTAACACGAGTGTGTTATGCATTATATTTCATTGTGTCCTGTTTCTTATCTAGAGTTTCCTTGGTTGTCACAGAAACAGTTGATGCTGGTTTATTTGGAGAAGGAATTGTAGAAAGCTTGATCCATGCTTGGGAACATCTACTTTTACAGCCAAAGGTAGGTGATGTGTATACATATATGTATAAATGGGATTTCTGATTTGTTTGGTGTATAGTTCTGCATGTATATGTACTTCTTCATTCACACACATCAGTGAATGAGGTACAACTGTCTTGTAAATATTTCATATCTATTGATATTTTTAAAATGAGTAGTCAGAGTTTGCTGTTTGATTTTGGTGAAAGGCAACAAGGCGGCTGCATATGTTGCATACTTCTGTGAGGTAGTGTTCTGAATAGACAAGTATCTGCAGTGCGCGTTTCCCTGATGAAACCTTCCAGCATGCAGAGATGGTTCATTCTTGATTACTGCTCATTCCCTTTTCTTTTTTTACTTCTGTACTCCCTGCTTTGTAAATTACACAAATGGGTTTTTTATGGATGTTCTAAAGGCACTGTTTTCCTGCTACTTTGAATTATAACCGTGGGCACTTTGGGATATCAACTAGTAGCAGAAAGTTGTGTTAAGCTAAGCAGAAAATACTACAGTAGAATTACCTCTCATCATGACACTAGGGAACGATCAGTTATAATTGGCTAAATATGCCATATACTTGTGCTCTTAATTTGTTTTTGTGAACTTCGAACTTTTTTTGAAGACTGAGCAATTCCACTGGTTCTCTTCAATTTTACTTTATCTATTTAGCTATTTACCTAGCATACGTTAAGCAAAGTAGTATGACAGGGAGTCTTGCATGGTTTGATCTCTAAGTCTTATGAAATATAAAGACTTCTTTTATTTTGATGTTGCCTTGATTCCAACAATTTTTAGAACAAAATCCTATCTGACTGAAAGCTTGTTCTGTTGTATTTGACTGAAACTGATGACCCCTAGTGTTAAGTATAGGAACGATGCATCAAGGACAGGCTCTCAGTTGTTTCAATGTTTTCTAGCAAAATACAAATTAAAAAACACTTTTAAAAGTACACAGATGAGGTACTAGACTGAAAACTAAAGTTGAAGTACTCATATATTGAAACACAGTATTTATGAAACTTTCATGGTCAGCTGGAACGACAAAGAACAGGAACTTTACTATTCACTAAGAATTTGCTGATGTTTCAAATGTAATCTTGAATGGCTCATTAATATGTAACCTAGGCTATGCAGCAGTGGTAGAAATAGGTCACTGTCTCATTGCGTGTTGTTATTTATATTTTTAAAGCCTAGAAATCAAGATGTCAGTGCTGGAAGTTATGGCAGAGTTATTCCTGCAAGTGCAACAATATTTGGGATGGCAGTGGAATGCAAAGAGATACGTAGACATCACAGGTACGTTTAGACTCTAGCATGGTTTAAGCCTGTATTTGTGGTTTGAGAAGAGTGACTGATGGGCCTAGCTGAGGATTTTTCATTTACTGTTCTCTTTATTTTTTTGAATGGCTGATAACCTGTTTTATTAAACAGGTTTCTGAACTCACCCTCGCTTCCCCTTTCTCAGTCTCTTCCTCGCGCCCTCCATTCTACTTTTGTAGTTAAAACTTTCTTGATCACTTCATCAGAAACTCTGGATTTTCATTTATGCTGAAATCCATGCCTTTAATTCATACTGAGGAAATTTAATTCCCTAACAGCAAAATTACTTCTCAGTATCTGTATTGGAAATTCTTGGATTAACAGTTAGCCTTTATCCTCATTTTACCTTTTTATAATCTACTCCTTAACTCATTGCTTGATATAACCCTTTCAGAAGATGTGGGGTAGCATTATCTTTCTGAATATGTGCCTTGCCTAATTCTTATGTAGCACGTAGCACAGTCTCTCTGCTGAGGCCAATTCTGACTCTGTATTGGTTTTCTTATTCACCTTTATTCTCACCTTTTAGAACAGTATCACTGTATGGAGACAGCAGCGCTTTATTCTTGTTATCATAGGGTATGTTCTTCCTAATTCTTTGTCAAGACTCAAGGAATTGTATTTAAAGGGGCAAAAATCTGTGGCCTTGGACAGAGGACATATTAGACTTTTTTCAGTTTCTAGTGATACCATTTAGTTCTGATTCTTGGAAGTAATTATGTTTTCTGTGCTTTAGAGCTGCTCTGAACATAACAAAAAGCCCACAGGAGTTTTTTTTTTCATTCTTACCCTCTAAATACTTAACCGGCCTTTGCATTATCTGTTTCATTTCTTCCTTTTTTCCTCTACTTCCAGAGTGGGAACGCATGAAATAGCTGGTGTGCACTTGCCAAATTCGGTTCAGTTCTTCAGTCCAACATATGCTTCCGCTGGTTCTGAGGAAACTGTCGAACCTTACACCACAGAGAAGCTCAGTCGTATTCCTGGAGGTTACATGCCTCTGACAGAACCGTGTCAAGTAATGACAGTAGATTTCAACAGTCTGCAGGTAATAGGGATTTTTTTATGTCCTTTATAAGTAATCTGTTTATGAGTAATGAAAGCCCCCTAATCCTATTTGCTTTCCAGGTTCAATTTCAGAACAGTTCACGAATGCAAATTTAGCAGGGCTGCCCTGAAGTAGTGTGCTGGTTTTGATACTTCTGTTGTTGTGTGGTGAAGTGATTCATTGGGTGATCTATATGAGATTTTGGAGCTGGAGCTTTTTTGTTTGTTGAACATAATTGAGAAAACTAAGGTGGCTCACCATGGGATCGGCTCAGTGCAGGGAGGGGAAGAAGAAATGCAATAATCCTTTTCTAAATGATATATGCAGTTGTGGAACTGAATTAGTTTACTCCTCTAAAGTTAGTCTTCAACAGACTCTTGAAGATAAAAGAGCAAGGATTTATTTTACCTCTGGCATAAAAACGTCTGTAAATGTTGATGGACAAGTGTGTAAGAGAAGGGGAGATTATCTTATTCAACCAGTTCTATTCCACTTTTCAGTTCTTGATATTTTGTGGTATTTTCGTAATGTGATATTCTGAAATATTGTAGTATTATGTTGTGTGTTTTGCACAAAATGCATTTGTATGCATATACTGAATAGGCCTGAACTGTAAGGCCACTTGAAGCTGAGCATGCTGAAAAGTTGATGCATCTGACCTCTGGTGTTTCTTGCTCACTGATCTGTGGTCAAGAGTTAGCAGTGAGTCAGAGCTTACGACAGAGTCTGGTATAAAAATGAAATTACTCCTGGTTACGGCTTGGCCAGTGTCTGAATCAGTAGCTTTTGCTGCTTTGGCTTCTCTGACATCCTTAGGTTAAATACGGCATAAGACCATGCTTTTCAGTATCCTACTGGGAGTGATCTCTCTGTGACCTTACCTTGCTTCTGCTGCTAGCATCAATAAAAAACTATTACTTTTCTCCAAGATGCCAGCTCTTACACACCTGTTTGCTGGCAGACGTGTGAAGATCATTTTAAGGAGTAAAGAACCGTATTACTCCTTAAACAGCATTTCAAAACTCGTTTGTAGTTTCGGTTAGACAAATTGGAGTGTTCCTGTCATGAAATGGTAAGATACCAATAAGTAAAGGGAAGAAAGCTAAATAATGTATTTGGAATCACTAGTTACTGTTTGTTGTTACTTTGTCACTGTGCAAATATGGCAGTTCCAAACACTGATAGGTTCTTTCTGGGTGGGTTATTTGGGGTTTTTTTTGTCATTGATACACTTCAATGTTCAATCAGTGCAGATAAAAAAAAAATTGTCTGTGTTCCTGTTGTACTAAAAACCCTCCTATGCTTACACACAACAGCAGAATTACCTACTAAAGATTGAAATTCAGATATGAAAGTATTTAGCACTCTTAAGATAATTTTAAAGACCCATTTTCTAAACGCGTATTTCAAAGAATGAGAGGGATATGGGTTTTATTTTGCTTGTACTAATTATCTGGACCTAAGCTGACAGAACTAAGAAAAAGACTTAAAATATAGTACAACAGTTTCTCTCAAACTGAGCTGTTGGAGGCTTTAGAGACATCAGTACAGAGCAGAGTAATAATCATAATAAGTCAAGATTTTTCTAAAAAAGACCGAGTTATGTTGTTTACTTCTACTGCTGTAGTTATTATTAGTACTAGCAGCAGCAGCTTAGTTTCTTCCAGGCAGGGGAAGGAGATGTGGTGATAATTACAGGCTGCAGACACTTGAACCTATCCAGTTACTACCTTTGTGCTTGTTTGCTGGCAGCAGGTCAGTGCCACTGGGAGTGGAAGTAAGTGTTTACTTCAGCACCCAGTAATTAAACTTCAGTCTCACTGTTAAGCCCTAAAGGAACCAAACTCTTGCCAACAATTACAGATTCTGTCTCTGATCTTCGTGAGCAGTTACTGTGTGGAATATTTGAGAAATTCTGGATCAAGTCTTGGAGACTTGATAATTGTAGTTTTTGTAGTTTTTCCTTCTATTTGCACTACCACTTTTTTATGTGAGTTGTCATTTACTCATTCAGAAGATATATGCAAGGTAGCATCATTTGGTTTTTTACTGTCTATTCCTGTATCAGTACTTTTTCTTTACTGTCTCTTCAACCACATTAATTAGTGAATCACCATCCTGATGTGCTAGAGCTGTTTGTGTCTGTAATTGTCATAAATAATAGAAAAAGGTTTATGCAGATGACAAATGTGAGGAATAAATATGGGATAAGCAGCATGGTAGAGAAATGGAGAAAGCTAAAATAACTGCCTTCGAGTGAGTTTGAAGTGTTGTGTGCTGCAATATAGGGATATAACACTACAGCTACTGAAAGTAGTGGGTGAGAACCTCGGGCCTGCTGCTTTTGAGGGATTATCAGAAAGAATATTTTTAGTATCAAATACAGTTCTGAACAGCTCTATCTTCCCAGAAATTGAGAAACAGATGCATCCTTGTGCTTTTGCTGCCCCACTTCACAGAGCTTACTGCCAACAAAGCTTTAACTTACTATTCTTTCTTTTCTCCAGTTGAGGATGTATGGAAAAAGTGGCTAGCCCTGTGTGTTTGAAGATTGAAACTTAGAGGACAAATGTTGACATAAGCAGATCAGGAAGCTGATAAATGTTTAGGTGAGGCTGTTACCAAGTAGAAGGCTTGTGACTAAGAATCTTTGGCCGTTTGCAATAGACCTCTGGCTAACTGGTTTATGCTGGAAATGCCTACATTAGAGTTGGGCCTTTTATGGCTATGAATGTTGGTAGCAGAAGGCAGTTACTGAGGTAAATAAATTGTACGTGGAAGAAGACTCAGTTTCTGTTAAGTAATCAAAACATTTTAGCAGTACTGTAGAATTTATAACCTTATTGCTTTAGGGAAGATCTTAGTTCTTCCCAGCAGAGGAATTGCATATGCCTGAACCTTTACACAAAGGCAGTAGCCCAGGTAGCAGAGAAAATATGCCTGAAGATGCTTGACTTAGTGTTTTGATAATGATTTTGCCAAACCTCTGTTTGAGCAAATTCAGTGCTTACATACAGTGTTTATGGAACAGATTGAGCACAGGTTTCAAGTGAAGCGTGTGCCTAAACATTGGCTTGAACCCAGCCCAGGAGACTGGCTCTGGTTTTATTACTTCTCCTAAAGCAAGCCTTGCCGGCTTACAGCCTTTCTTGCAGTTTCTAGTGTTTTTAAATAAGTATGTTCTTAGAAATAGATGTGTTAGTGGCTGATGGGCATGTGTTGGTAATGTGCATAACTGCACTGCATGTGGGAAGTGAGTTCCTGTGCCACTGAGTACTAACGATAATTGGCATTGTAGTGACTTGTTAAATTCAGGTTTCTGTTGGGTGCCCTCATGGATTGGTGCAGAAATATGAGTGACTTACTGAGTGCAATAAAATCATCTTTTATTGAAAGACACTCTCTCATACCTTTCTCTTTCTGCTTTGGTCAGGAGCTGAAAAGCCTTGCAGATAGAAAGTCCTGGAAGCTCAGCCTGCCAGTCACTGAAGGAGGAATACTAGATGCTATTGTGGTGTGGTTTGTACTACAGCTTGACGATGAGTATGCTCTGTCGACAAGTCCCAGTGAGGAAACTTGCTGGGAACAGGCAGTCTATCCTGTGCAGGGGCTCCTTGGTATGTCCTCTGAATTTTCTTATTGTTTTGCATTAACTTGGTTTCATTTAGGTTATCTCAGAGATTAGGAAGTGGCAGTAAATTGGTTTAGCCGTTCAACAGAAAGAAGCAGTGAGGTGATTCCTGGACTGTACTGCACAGTCCCTGCATCAGGTTTTGTTCATGGTTCTCTGCTTAAAGTTCTGGGAGAAAGCAATTCCTCCCTCTCTTTGACTAGTCACATCTTGACTAAGTAGAGCCAGTCAGTGGCTTCAGCTTTTGGAATTGATCCATGATTCTTTTAATTCATTATAGGAAAAAAAAAAACCCAACTTGATGAAAAGCTAGGTGCTACTATCACAAAACCAGAATTAAACATTCCCACGTACTCCTTACCTCCATTTTGTACTCTGCTTGAATACTTCTCTACACACAGTGGCAGTGTTATTTCCAGGAGCCTTTACTCTTAATTCACCTCTTTTCTGTTTTCCTGTGTCATAGCATCGTAGAATATTGCTAGTTGGAAGGGACCCATAAGGATCATTGAGTCCAGCTCCTTGCAAGTCTACCTAAGTCTACCTAGTTAGACTACCAAGTCTACCTAGTCCTTGCAAGACTACCTAAAACTAAACCACATGATTCAAGAGTGTTGTCCAGATGTTCCTTGAACTCTGACAGCCTTAGTGCTTTGATCACCTACCTGGGGAGCCTGGTCCAGTCACTAGCCACCCTGTCAGTGAAGAACATTTTCCTAGAAATGTCCAGTCTGAACTTCCCCAGGCACAGCTTCATTCCATTTCTTCATGTCCTATCACTGGTCATCGGAGGGAGAGGAGATCAGCACCTCCTCCTCCACTGCTCCTGTTGAGGAAGCTTTACACTGCTCAAGGTCACTCCTCAACCTTCTCTAAGCTGAACAAGCCAAGTGACCTTAGCCACCTCTCTTAAGTCTTGCGCTCTTTCACAGTCTTGGTCACCCTCCTCTGGACACACTAATAATTTCCTGTTTATATATAGAGATGCCCAAAATTGCATGCAGTACTTGAGATGGGGCCACACCAGTGCAGTGTAGAGTGGGACAGTTGCCTCCCTCAACTGGCTAGCTATACTGTGCTTGATGTGCCCTGGGACACAGTTAGCTCTTTTGCCTGACAGGGCACGCTGTTGGCTCATATTCAATTTGCTATCAATGAAAACACCCAGATATCTTTCCACTGGGTTGCTCTCCAGCCTCTTGGCCCTTAATTTATATGTATAACCAGGATGACCCCATCGCAGGTTGAGAATTGAGCAGTTGCTCTTGTTAAATCTCATACAGTTGATAATTACCCAGCTTTCTAGTGTGGATAGTTACCTTTGTAAGGGCCTCTCTTCCCTTAGGTTAGTCACAGAATCACAGAATCACAGAACAACCAGGTTGGAAGGGACCCATCGGATCTTCTAGTCCAACCATTCCTATCTAAACCATTCCTAGTCCACAGCCTCTCCTAATTTACTATCAATACGCAGTAGGGGCTGCTGTGCCATGGACTTGTTCAGCGGAATCGCAGGATGGTTGAGGTTGGAAGGGACCACCAGAGGTCATCCAGTCCAATCCCCCATTTAATGCAGGTTCACCTGCAGCGCAAGAATGTGTCCAGGTGGGGTTTGAATAGCTTCAGGGAAGGAAGGCTCCACAGCCTCTCTGGCAGCCTGTTCCAGTGCTCTGTCACCCTCAGAGCATAGAGGAAGGAAGAAGAAACGCATTTAGCCTACACTGCTATTTAAATAAATGTTCCTCAAATGATAGCTTTTTTGTCTTGAAATCCTGGTGGGTTTACTTTATTAGAACATACACAGAGAGTGTCCAAAGACCATGTTGAGCTGTACATCATATGTGTTCCAATAAAACTTTCTTTGAATCAATTACCCTTTCTAAACTGTAGATATTATTTTCCATGTAACTACAAATTTATCTTTGTCTACATAAGGTATTAAAATGTAAATATTTAGTATTTAGCATTTTAAAACAAAAGTAATTTCTTTACCAGTATGTTTTTGTTCTGCTCTGCTGTTGACAGAACACTTAAAAGTAATACCTGTTTCTCATAGAAGGGCTTGTTTAGAGAATTAATGGAATTTGCCCTGTGTGGAACAGTTTAAGGTAGATGTTAACACACAATGGCAGATTCCAGCTTGTGGGCTATAGGCTGGAACAATTCTTTCCTACACATTCGTAACGACTCCTGAAGAAATGAGGCAATGTGTTTGTTTTTTTTCCTAATGTATGGCTGCTTCACCTGTGACTGCTGAAAAGTAACTGACATGGCTTTTTTTGTGCTATTTTGCCAAGATTATTCTGTGAAGACTGGAGACACTGTGGTGATGGAAGTTTGCTGCCAAGACTGCTACTTGAAGATCCAGAAAGTTTCCTCTGTACCTTCAGAGTGCGGGATGGACTTCAGTGACAGAGATGACATGCTGACTTTACACAATGAGGCTGAATTATGTAATGCTCTGGCTGGTCTTCAGACGACCAGCAAACAGGATGGCAACGGTCAAGTATGTGTGTTGGAATCCACAGAAATAGCCCTGCTGAACAATGTACCGTACCATGAATGTTTTAAAGCTGCCATGGGTAAAGTGCTGTTGTCATTAAATTCAAGTAAAGACTTGCACTCCATGGATGTTGATGGACATGACAATGAAGTGAACGTTGAAGAGAGTCAGAACAAGAGTGCTCTTGATGTGGCTCCTGATCCTCTGTATGTTTTAGATGTGTCTGAAGGATTCTCCATCCTGCCAATTATAGCTGGCAAACTTGGACCGGTTAGAGCCTACAGTTCTATTGAGAAAGAACAACATCAAGCAGCGCTTAATGTAATTTCAGAAGCTAACCATTTCCCTAAAGAGACATTAGAGTTTTGGCTCAGCCACTTAGAAGATGAAAGTGTGGTGCTACAGAGACCCAAATCAGACAAATTGTGGAGTATTATTGTCTTGGATGTTATAGAGAAGTCAGGTTTGATCCAGCAGGAGGTGATGGAAAAGGCTGCAATATCGAGGTACAGTATAAATGGACAAAAATATTCCTAGTAATCCATAGTTATCAAAAAACTTTGAGAAAATATTCCTTCTAACTGCAAAATTACCATCATGTTAGTTCTGTAGAGCATGAAAAGCTTATTTTCTGAACAGACTGAGCCTCCCAGAATTTTTGTTTTGTGCCCATTGTATACATGTATCTTAAGATTTCACTTTTGTAGATTTCTTTATATTTTGTATGCAAGAAGATGAATGGAAGTCCTTTTTGCTTGGTCTGTCAAAAGTTCCCAGGAGAGCCAACATCTCAGTAATAACTAAGGTAGCTTTTAGTGCAAGGTTAGAAAAGCCTGAATTCAAACTGTTGTTGGAACAAACTGGTACTGCTAGAAGAAAAACACAGTGCTACAACAGCCAGGGAGGTAGCAAAAAAGCTGCCTGGAGAGGTGGGAAGGAGTGCAGGGCAAGTGAGGTAAAATAATTGAAATGGGTAACTAAAAAGTAGATGTGAAATGACCTTTAGCCTCTTTTGTGGTACTAGAAAATCTTGGTTCATCTTCATGCTTGGTGATGGCAAAATATTCCAGACAATTTATATTCATTACATTTTCTAAGTTTGTAATGAATCTTTGGATGACTTGAAAGATTTTTTTGCTGTAAGAACAAATGGGAAATTACTGACTTTTGTCATTTAGAATTGGAAGATTAGAGAATCATGTGGTTGGAAAAGACCTTTGAGGTCATACAGTCCAACCATGAAATTTGCAGACTACAATTTGTTGCCATGAAAACACATCCAATAGTGCACTTCTTAGCTACCTAAGAGGCTTGCTGTTGGAAACCTAAAACAATCTGTAATGACTTGGAGGAATTTCGTATTAGTGAATGAAAACAACTGTGGTGTTGCTGCTCTCAGCAGTGGGATGTTCTATAGCAAGACCAAGCAAGGCTGAGGTGTTTTTTTTTCAGGAAAAAATGCTGTCTCCTGTATTGCTGCCAGCTTTAGTTACACATTTAGAATGACTTAAATTCCCACCAGATTTTGCTTCCCTGTAGGTATGCTCCCCACCTTAAACAGGGCCCCCAACAGCACATACTTCGTGACTTCCAGTTTTATTAAGCATTTCTGCCAGACCTTCAGTATTAAATGCTGGTGCTATGAATCAATCCTGCTGTCTCCATCTTGAAATATTGCATTGGGAAAATTACTCAGTTCCATAGTTTTAGTATTATGTGAGTTTTCCCTTTTTTTGTGTGATAAAGCTCTTTGGTCAAATGGGATTGAACTCAAATGCGTTATGAGCACTTGACTTTAGAGGAAGAACTGGTGTGCCTTTCTTAAACATGTTTCTTTTTACTCTCATTAGGTGATGTGCTTTAGAAATGAAATCTTTCTTGTTTTACAGATGTTTACTTCACAGTGGAGGGAAGATTTTCCCACAATATGTGTTGGTATATGGGATGCTTGTAGAATCGGAGTCTCTGTTGCTGGAGAGTGCTGTTCAAGGAACAGAACCAACACTTGGATTTAATATAGCTCCTTTTATCAACCAGTTCAAGGTATGAAGGTGGCAGGTGTCTTCCAAGCACAGTCCCAAAGCCCGCAGCTGCCTAGCTTTTCAGTTTTGGTGTAAACTGCAAGGAAACTGAAGGGCTTAAACTTTTTTGTATTGTTGAAGATATCAGGAGAGGTCTATGTAATCAGAAAGGGATCTTTAGGTAAATTAAAATGGTCAACAGTTGTTTTGGAACTTGTGCTGGTTAAGTTTTGTGTGAGTGATTAAAGATGTGTAGTGTTAATGTACAGAAGAGTGCTGTCACTATCTCCTTCATCACTTTGTATCCCAACTCAGGTTGTAAAAGGGATTTACAGGCATTTTGGCTCTCTTACAGGCATTGCAGTAATTCCTAGGTAGTTTTTCATTATGATTGTCTTTGAATTTTCACTTTTTAATGGCTATTGATGCTTGAAGTAATGGTATATACCTTTAGGTACCAGTTCGTGTGTATTTGGATCTCTCTACATTACCATGCCTGCCCTTGAGTGAGCCCACTGAGCTTTTAAGGCTGGATCTCATGAACCCTCTCTTGAACACCTCCAGCCGAGAAGTGAAGGTGAGTTGTGTACACATAAGGTTAGAAGTATGCTTAACTGTGGTTCTGCAGAGCTGCTCATTAATTGCTCACCTCAGCTGAAAATTTCAATGCAGGATTTACTTGTCTGCATGCATCTCTGAAATGGATTGAAACTACTTTATTTTCTCCTTTCCTCAAAAAGAGTGTAACTGATTAATACTCTGATATTTTTAGATACAAATTTGTAAGTCTGGCCGAGTTACTGCAGTTCCTTTCTGGTATCACATACATCTGGATGAAGACCATAGCTTGAATACATCTGATGAGTTCTCGCACTGGAAGCAAGCTGCATTTGTTCTGGATGAACCCATCCAAGTTCAGGCTGGAGATGAACTTGTGCTTGATGTTCAGCACCATAAGAGCAATATTAGCATTACTGTTAAACGGTGAATAATGTCATGTGTAAACTGATTCGTGGTTAACTTCCTATGCATATAACATCACTGATGTTAATTTATATTAAAATCTACTGATCAAAAAAGGCTATTTTGCCTTTATAGTAGATACTTGGTTTCCATTGATGGACTAAAAATGGTACTGTAAGGGGGTATGGTACCAAGGAGTTAGGGGAGGTGATGTCCTCACTGCAGCAAAACCCTAATTGCTGTCTAGTGCAGTGACCACAGCAAGGGGACAGGCTTCTCTTGCTACCCTAGCAGCTGTAGTAATAGTGCCTGTACCAGAAATAAACAGCCACGGCTGTTCAAGACAGAATTCTTGTTCCTCAAAATGTATTTGCACTTCTTGGTTGCCAAAGCATCCTCCTGAAGTGTAGGGACGTGTTAGTCTGGTAGCTGGAACTACACTGATGTTCCAGCAGCGCATATGCAATTATAAACAATTACAAAGGTGTACAGTTAAATAACTTGGATTGTATTGTGATTGTCAAAACAGAGGTAATGACTAAATCAAGCTTTTTGAAATTAAAGTGGATACTACCCCTTGTACCCCTTGGATAAATGTATAACAAGTTAAGTGAACAAGGGTAGGACAGAGACTTTTAATATTACATTAAAACCAGTTTCTCTTAAAAAAAAAAGCCACCCAATCCCAAACAAAACCACCATTCATAAAAATCAAAGTTACTGTCTTAACAAAACAACCTAGTAAGGACAGGATATTTTCACCGAAGTGTAGCTTTATAAAGAAATGCTCAGGCTCAAAGACCGTTAAATAATAGTGGTTAGGCACATTTATTGAGCTTTTTAGCAATCACTAAGACAAAGACAGTAAAATGAGTTAAAGAAAAAATTAAGGACACATTCTACCCTTGATGAGACTAAGTAAAGGTCTAAAAATGGCAGTTACTGAGTTCTCAAGCAGTCTTGTTAAATAAGGCCAGAGCAATCTTGAAGACTGATTAAAAGCTGGAAGATTAGGCATAAAACAATGAAGGAACAAATATGGTTAAGCTAAAGGTGGAGTATTTGCAAATGAACTTTTAATATAAACTAGGTGGTCAGACTTGGAGTACTAGTGTAGTTTTTGAAGGATAGAGTAGATGTCATTGAAGGATTTATCTTTAAGAAATTCAGCAGCAATTTTTAGTGGAAAGATACAATTCTGTAAGGTACTGCAATGTAAAAGTAACTTTTCTTCCCCCCCCCCCCCCCCCCCCCAAAAAAAAAAAAAAAACAAAATTGCAGGAATGCTATGCACATGGAATGAATTAACTGAGTAATGAGAAAATAACTTAATAGGTTTTCAGAAGTGCTGTGGAAGAAGCAACCACCACACTTAGGGAACCACTAACTAGCAAAGTCCCCTCTTCATGCCTCATTTAAGTCTTCGAGCAAACAGATGTAACTTCAACTACCCTAGAGCACGGTATCTACATAGCTTCCAGCAGCTCTGATCCTTTGGATGTTATTTCTACTAATGCCCATTTACTCATATACATGCAGGAAATCAGATTACTTGTAAGTGCCTGCACTGGACAGTGAAGTCCCCAAGTGTTGTGAACTTTTAATAGTCATTCCTTTTAGCACAAGACTATTACACAGATAAAAAGATACCTGGAATCAAGCATAAGTAGATTCTGATCCTTCATAAACTCCAACAAGAACCTTCTTTTCAGTCCAAGTCTCAATACTAAAAGCACACACTCTTGTACTAGTTCTACCAAAGATCCCCTTCTCCCATGAAGAAGACAGTTGTATTCATGTGTCATTCACGCTTTTCAATTAGTGTAGCAGTAACTTAAAGGGAAATAAGGTGAACAGTTTAAATAAAATCTTTAATTCCTTATTTACAACAAAGGCAATGACTTGGCAAATTGAAAACAATGATTTGCACTTCCCCACTAACTTTGATACAGCGAGTTCAGAGTCAACTATAAAATATGCAGCCTAGTGAGTAAGGCGGAATATTTACATCACACTAGTACTGCAAAAGAAAAAAAAAAAAGCACTTAAGATAAATTCACTGCAACAGCCAGGAGTTAAACATTTATCCTGTAAATGCTGAAAAAGAAACTTTGGATGTGACTTAAGAGGTCAAGGTTCTGTAAGGGTTTTTTTGTCAGACTGCAAACATGCAATAGTAGTAAAAATCTGGTACTGAGATAAAAATGATATCCCTCTGATTTTGTCAGTTTTTGCAAAATAATACTCTGCTTTAAGGGTACTTCTTGGTCTGAAATCTAATGCCAACAACTCCACTATTAGATTAGCTACTTAGTTTTACATTGGGAAAGTTTTATTCCTAGGGTGGTAGAAGGGAAAAAAATCAATAGTATATTTGAATCCAGGCTATACTAGAAGCATGATTCAATAATTACACACACACAAATGTATGAATACAAATTACTACAGACACCTTGTCAACATAACTTTCTCTAACCAGTTTAGAAAACCCTTAAGTGCTAAAGAATTTATTGCAGCCCAATGTAAGTCAATTGGTTTTGTTTTCCACTTCCTTTTTGACAGCCTTAATTCCCCACCTTGCCAAGTAGTTTAAGGTAGTAACCTTTATTTTCATTTTAGAAGGATAGGGAAAAAAGTAGTCTAGTGTAAGGTATGAATTCAAAGCCCCATTATCCCAGCTGTCATAACAAATCATGAGCTACTAGGACAACAGATATACCAACCCTATATTCTGGGCATGACATTCTCCAGCAAGGCCAGTAGGGAATTGGTGAAGGGGCTAGAGAAACTGGTCTTACAAGGAGCAGCTGAGGGACCTGGGCTTTTTTAGCCTGGAAAAAAGGGGGCTGAGGAAAGACCTTATAACTGTCTGCAACTCCCTGAAAGGAGGTTGTGGAAAGGTGGGTGCTGGTCTCTTCTCCACAGTGACAGGGAACAGGACAAGAGGGAATGGCCCCAAGATGCACCAGCAGACATTGGACATTAGGAAAAATTGATTCAATGAAAGGTTCTTGGGCACTGGCAGAGGCTGCCCAGGATGGTGGTTGAGTCACCATCCCTGGAGGTGTTTTTAAAAAGACAGTAGATGAAGTGCTTAAAGATACGGTTTAGCAGTGGACAGGTACAGGTCTTTTCCAGTCCAACAATTCAATGAATGCTTTCTTTGTATTGATTCTTTACTGATGCTCTGTAATAATTATCTTCAAGAAGGGTGTTGATTTAGCTATGCAAGAAAGGGAAAAAGATGGTATCTATACAGAAGTTAACCATTTTATCCATACTCCATTCAGCACTGGGCTGTGGAAGTTACCATCAATAAAGAGGACAACCTCAGCACAAGCACTTTTTGCTGCCGCCCTCCTTAAATTACATTCCTGAAATTAAGTTTTCCCAGTGCTAGTAGTACTTGGATCTCACCTTTAGCAGAGTAGAGTATTACTTGAAATGTTTCTTTTGTATTAATAGAAGTTAGTGTAATTTTGAAGTGACATGTTAACCGTTAAGCGTTCTACGGAGTCAGTTCTTACAGGTATCCAGGAACTTTTACAGTGTGCGTGTTTCATATTCCTGGGGTACTCTTAGATACTTGTATCCATTACAGCTTCAGAATTCAGGTGTCCATTACAGCCATATCCTCTTCCTGTCTGCAGTGTAGTTTTTCCAAGCATTTCAACTTTCATCACGAACAGTTAATGTTAACAGAACATGTGGCAAGTATATAATGGACTCCTTGACACATTCAAAGAAAATACGAGTCTAACTTTTACCCAAAGTTTTCTCTGATAAATTGTGCTCTAGTTCAGGTGACTCCTCAGCATCTTGAGTAGAAGTGTTATAAATACCATCATCCGCAGGGGCTGTCGTTGGTGTGGTGAGAGGTGTCACCGTGTGTCCAAACCCCTGATAATGACCCATGGGTGAAGACGGCATTGATGAAGCATCAGAAATTGGGTCTTGAGTAGATGAAGACAGTAAACTTGTATGCTCGTTTTGTTCGTGATCCTCAGCAAAAAACATTTTTCTTGGCTGGCCCAAAACCGTCCTTCCTAGAATTATGCCAAATGAAAATACATATTAATACTCACAGTAGTCTACCAAGGCTCATGAACACAAACTCTAAAATAGACAAGTTATGAAGACTCATCTTCTAATTTAAGTTCTACATAGGCATTGTTAGCTTTAATAAATAAAATCCTATGTCTTTCCATTTAAAAAAAAACCATCCCCCTCTTCTACCTAACACACCTGAAATTTACCCTGAGATCCATCCATTTTTAAACAAACTATTACAAACTAGACTGTAAAATCAGTCAAGAGCACTGGAAAGAGCAAAGTGTCAAATAAGACAAATAAGACATGAAATAAATCCTCTAGGGATGCAGCTGCTGCTAATATGGTATGTTCTCAGGGTACTGTAGAGATGGGAAGTAGTCCAAAAAGAAGCTGGAAATACATATGCTCTTAACAGATCATAGAAATCTGTCACTTACCAACATTTCGAACCTGTTCTGATATATCTGCCCTTAAATCAGAAATATCCCACATGGCAAGGAAAGAGTCAAAGCATGACCCTTCTTCAGCTTCTTGAACGTAAGGCTTATAGGAGAAGCTGTAGTGATGCGCAATAGCCGCCAGGAACATCTCGACACAAATGATAAAATCCTGCAATAAGAGAGATTGACTTAATCACTCCTAACTGGAGAGAAGTAATTGCCTTGGGATCTCCAATGAGCCATTTTTCCACCTGAGGTAGGATATTCTTGGCAGGCTTCCTAGAGCCATGTGTACTACACACATATTGGTATCAGTCCATGCCTGATGGACTGCCTTGCTGGAAGCAGATATTCAACAAGCAGCAGCTTTACAGTGAACTCATGCAAGAAGAAATCCCAGGATATCCAACAGGAGTGTTTAACTGGGGCATATTCCTTAAGCCTAACACATGGATATAGAAGTGCTGACTATACAACCCACTTGGGATGATCAGCTAAAACTTAATCCAACATATAATAAATTCAGTATTAATCTAGCCTATGTTAATTGAAGTGAGCAGGACAATATTTGCTTGAGATCAGTTAGGTCATCCTACATTCCTCCTGAAGAGTAACTGTTTGCTCCTACCTGTAGGCCTGTAGCCACAGCTTCCACACTTTGCCATTCCCAGGTGTGTTTCTCAGAAATAACGCCAACTTTCACCAACAATGCAATAAGCACAGCTTGCCTATAAAAATCATGTATTATTATTATCATTATTATTATTACTACTGTTGTAACAGCAGTACCAAAAAAAGGTGCAGGCAAATCTGGTAAACAAGGCCTGTTTAGGGATATGCATACACTTATGTACATAGGAAGAATCTTACAAAAAAATTTACATATCCAGATTTTCAGAGGAAGAAACCAAAACAAAAGAGGCTTAAAAGAGATGTCATTCATCCATGATCCTAAAGACCAACAGGGAACAACAAACTCTTATTTGGTTATTGTTCTCTTTAGTTATTAGAATGAGTTGCTTCTATTCTAAGATATCACTGCAGCCCACAGAGCAATATTTAGCAGCTCATTAGCAGCTAACTGTGAGCAATGCTTAAACAGTAATTTATAGTTAACCTATAGTAACCTATTTTGAAAAAGTTAAAGTAATTTTTTTAGTGTATAAATGTAAAAAGCATCATTAGGTTTTGAAATAGCTGCAAATGGAGATTATAAGATAAATCATGTTCTTGAGAACCACCTTACAAAACAGCAAGTGAATAAGATTCCTACGCTCAACATCGTAGTACCCTTTTCCCTTCGTAGCACTTCACTAAGATTATGGGTAGGTTTTCTGAGACCTCATTAAGAAATTCAGCCTTTCCAGTTCTGGCATGATCCACCCTAAGAGCAAGAACTAACGAGTAAATAATTCACTTACCAGAAAGAAACAAAAACCACCATCTTGACACAAAGGAACTTGCCAACAGGTTGGATAGGGTTCAGTTCTTCACGTAGTACTTTATAAAACAACACCAGACAGTACATAGCAAACTAACAAGGAAAAGAAAATAAATAAAAGCTCTCAAATCCTTGTTTATTTTGGGAGGGAGTTTTTATAGCACCTTTTCAGTTTTAAATATATATATATATATCACAGTACAACACAAACTTTAAAAGCTGTCCGTTTTAGAACAGAGGCTTTGGATTTGTGGAATCTTTGCTGCACTGTTTTAAATCAGACTTCCCCCCACCCTGCTGAAACTGTATTTCTGGCATTGGTGGACAGATTGAGGCCCTCTACCTACACAGTAAAGCAAAGCATAGGAAGGTCTCAGAAAATCTTTTAAATTCCAAGCACGCCTCTAAAGAAAATGGCATAAAAAGCATGTGTTCTTTCAGGCTTACATGAAGAACTCATCAAATTTTGCCTCAACACAATCCCCACTGCAAATCTGAACAAGTTTCCTATTAACAACAACTACAAGAAACCAAACTAACGTACAGCAAACCTAAGGAACTGGTCTCTCCTTTTCATGCACATTCTCCTAGCCCCTTGGTTTTAAGTTTTCTTAAGCAATCTTGTCAACAAGGATGTGCAGAAGTACATGCTGCTGCTGGGATTGCTGCCACAGCAGAAAGCAGTTACAGCTCATCCCATAACAGTCACAGGGGTGGCAGTAGGAGGAGGACGACCTTTCTAGATGGGACATCATGTTGTTCCGACTCCTGCTTTTCTTGCTGTTTCCAAGAGAAGCAAGAAGCTTGGAGGCTAAAGTGCCAAGCAGCAAGGAGCCATACCTGCTGCTCTCTCTTCCTGCAATAGCTCATGTGTGCTGTGCTCTATGAAAGCAGAAGACTATTCCTCTGCATTCCCAGCAAGCCACTAAACACAATCCCTGACCTCCAAAATGAAACACTCAAACCTAGGAGCTGACATCTTATCCTCACCCTAACATTGTATGGCACCTAAACCAACAAGACAAGGTGCTAGGCTGGCCAAAATTTCAACACTGCATGCAAAGTCTCCATTTTTCCCTCGTCAATGTGGTTACCACCAGCTTTGTAACAGTCTTTTTAAAACTGCCATCGCTGATTCTTTGTGTGTGTGCTGGCAGGAAGCTACAGGTGTGAGTGAAGTCATCTCTTCTACATCTACAAAAGAGCAAGTCTGCAGCTCTAACATGCATGGGTCATACAATTAACACATCAAATAGTCTGGGGTAGAGACGTAGAACAATTTATTGCTTTATGGAGCTTCATAGTAAAAATAATAAAAGTTCTAAATCACCTGTTTTCCTAGTATTTTGCATATATGGTATTTAACAGATAGTAACTTTGACTTATGGTGGGAAATATTCTGTCTATACCACACATGAACATAATTACCGCTAATTGTTCACATAAAGAGATTCACATAATACTAACATGATGACTTAAAAGAGCAGAAAGATGTACTCGTGATACTCACTAGCTGTGACATGTTGTTAAGTATAACCAAGTATGTCCAAGCATTGTTGAAGCTGAAGTTTCCTTCATCGTACACTCCCACTAGTTCACAAATTCTGGAAGAATTTTTACAATTAATCACCACGTAGAAAATGATTGCTTTCTCTAAGTGCTACATCTTCATTACATTGATCAATGCAATGTTAGAATCCAAAAATCTCTTTTGGTCCTCTAATGTGGGCACTGTGGGCCAGCACAAGAATCAATTTCCAATAGTAAATGGCATAAGGATGTTCATATTGTGTTTTCCATAGAAGAAATAGTATTTCAATGCAGGGTTAACACTCCCCATTGTTAAATGATTTCAACAATTAAACATCAGGGTTTTTAAAAACATTTTTCTTTTAACTGTTAGAACACATACAGGTAAAATAAATACTTATATAAATATTCTTGCTAAGTAGCAACTTCTTCCACAGTCCCTTAGAAGTAATGTCCATCCATACAAAGTGCGTACAATTTAGCTTTCAGCATCAACATGCAAAACTGCCTACTATTCTTTACATGAAGTTATACAATACATATGAAGGCACAGCACTGGGCCTGCCACAGGCAAAGTTTAATAAAATTTAAAAAGTTACACAAAGCCTGACTTTAAAAACACTCAACTGTGGAAACCAATAAGAAAGGGGAAAAGGAAAGAGAAAAGACCCAATTTAAGAGATCATAAAAACATCTTTCCCACATAAACAATACTTTACATTCTCTCCCACTGCTGCGTTCAGCAGCAGGCATTAAGTATTTATTATTTCAATTCTGTAAGTAGTCATTTGCTACAGAGAAGTCATAAAGAAATCATAGCTCGATTCAAGTGCTAGGTCTCACTTAGCAAGTAACAGAGTCCACTTTCAAACTGCCTTGATTCAATACAAAGGGCATGAAAGCTCCTCCCAGTGTAACTCAAAATTACATCCTGAAGATCAGTATCAATTATTTAGGAGCATACTTACAAAGCAATAATGGTAGTAAATGGTCTGACAACAGTATACTGCAAAACACCCAGTTTACACCTAAACAATAAAACCCTGCAAGAGAAACGCAAAATGTGTAGTACAAGAATTTAAAGACAATTCACTTATCAAAGTTCCCTGTTCTCAGTAGTTTCACTACACTGAACTTTATTTCACAGCAATTTCAACTTCCGCTTCCAGGATGTCAGATGCTACAGTTTGTATATAATAAATACACAAAACATCTAGACTTTTATAGATACATAACAGGAAATACTGAACGATTCACTACTTTCAGCCATGGAATTATTCTTGCTGGCCTAAAAGGGAATGCAATTTTCACTATGTGTAAAGATACTTAAGAATACTTACATTTGCAGTTTGTCTTTAACATTTTAAACAGCTTTATCAAAACCTCTTGAGAGAGATGCTTATCAGATTAAGCACACAGAAACAAACAGTTCACAGACATATGGCCTTTTGTCCTTCACCCACAGAAGTAAAAGCAACAGACTATCTATCTGGTCTACAATGATTCTACATGAGGTTTATGGCAAATCTTACATGATACCAAATTTAAGGAGATCTTTTTCTTTCAAAAATAAAGGTTCCCTCAGCACCACCAAAGTCAATATATGTAAGTAACTGAGAGTAATTTATGGAATGTTTTACAGATAGATAAAAACACATTCACAGCTGCTTTCAGTAGGGATTCACTGCTGATAAACAAAATGTGTGCAAACCATAAACTAAATCTGCCAAGCCACACCAGTTATACTACCAAATATGAAAACAAAATGTTTCTATCCGATTATGCAGCTTAAAATTTTAAGAAGTTACCATATACTCACTCTCCCATAGCCCACGAAGGACAACAACACAGAGGTGGCAGGTGTCTCTGCTGATCTTTTGCTTCTATTATTAATACGAGGTTTGGGTACCGGTTGGTTAAATAATTTGAAAGAAAAACCATAAAGTTATAGATGACATAAGCTTCATAGCATTCTCGACATGTATCCACATATATTGCAATCTCGGGATATTTCAAAGCTATCCACTGTAAGAAGAGAGGTACACAGAAGGTTACACAAAAAAGACAAAAGCAATTCCAGTGACAACAGCAACTGGCTAGTTCGTCAAGCAATGCTTTATTAGACAGAAGGCACTAATTAAATAGCATTTGGTGAGTGCTACAGTGTGATGTACTACTTGCCTGATGCTACAGCTAGAAAATAACATTCCATAAAAAAACAAGTAGAACTTCAGATTGCATCTGCTGCTTCAAATGGAAGCACACTTAAAGCACTGAACAGGAGAAGCTCTATCTTTGAGCACACAATTCAATCTTTAATTTAAAAATAACTAAGGAGATGGTTCCCTACACTTTCCCCACTCCTAGAAGATGAGATAGAACTGTTGCCTGAAATTCATATTCCCTGTCAATGTGGGGTTGAGAACTAAGTTTTTAGTCTGTCAGTATAAAACGAACTCTGATTAGTTGACATCTAATGGGTATATGTTTGCTCTGGCACATTTGCAAAACAGACAGGAAAGCAGCAGATTAGCCTTAAAGCGGTAGTCATCTCCCTAAACTACAATTTCAGATAGAAGAGTAAGTTTGGGGGTTTTTTGGTTTTGGTTGTTTGGTTTTTTTACCCAAAATAGGATCGGCTGTCAGAGCTTCCAATTTTTGAGTATCACACTGACAGAGCACTGTTTAATGCAATTTTTTCTAGGGGATGTGGGGTGGTTTTAAACACAGGCAGGTCTTTTTAGTTTACTTTGTTTCCCTAGGCTGTAGTAAACCAAATGTGCCTTCTCTAACCTTCTTATGAGAACTACATCCTCATCACAGTTCTGAAATACTAGAAATGACTGATGCTGCAACACCTTTGTGAAGGATGTAATACTACCTTTAGTAAACTGAGAATATAGTATTTGAATCTGAGATTAAGTGCTTAAGGGGGATACCATATATGCAGAGGCCATAGATCCCGGAGTCTGGGTAAAGACTTCAACGTATCAGAAATGTCCCTGAATGCCTGTCTAGAGCTCATTTAACTGGCAGGTAACTGTCTACCACAGCAAAACTCCTATCAAAGGAAAAAAACAGAACAAAAAAAAAAGGACAATATACATAAAGTTGACAACACTTCATAAAATACTCAGGAGATGGGAGAAAAATCAAAGGAAGAGTTCCTACAAAACTGTCAAATGGGGAAACAGAAGTATTTGCAATGTCAAGAGGGGATCACAAGAAACTATCTCTATGGACAAAGCCATAATAATGTGTTTACACAAACCATACCTGGTATAGTAACCAGAACCTGTTGCATAAAATATTCAGAAGTGGATTTTCTGTGGGATCTTACCCTTTTTTGCCCCCAAAGCAAAAAGGGAGAATTTTAGCACAAAGCGTAACTAAGGAAAGGATTTTGTTACTAAGCCTAATTTGGGGGAAAATGGTCAGGCACTGAATTTTAAGACTGCACTTAGATGTTACCAAAGATGGAAACACCAAAATGAGGCTCGTACCATACCCTTTTCCTCACCCGTCAAAGAATACTCAAGGACAAACAGAGTTAAGAAGGGTTAGTAAAAACAACTCCACAACCGCCACAAGAAGATTGTAACATTGCTAGAACAATGCTTCTGACGCGCTCCATAAACAGGAATGCCCAGAAGCTTCTAGGACTACAACACTCCATGCAGCATTGTTTCTGCCGACTGTGACACTGTATTCCCTCACTCCCACAGCAAAAAGAATTTTATTGAGCTGTTAACAGTAAAAGAACACTTACGCTGTCCAAACTGTAAATCGGCACCATCCACAGAATCCTGTTACAATAACAAAAGAACATTAAATATTACTAGAAATATTTTTAGTCTGAATTAAATACAACATTTATAGTAGAGGTAAAACACGAACCATTACCTTATTATTGGTTTCTGTAACTCAGGTTGAGTATAATGAACTAAGTGTTGCAGTATTCCCCAGAGGGATATTGGTATGGTCATTAGTAGAAATATCCCAGCGATAAACCATGCCTTGGTATGAATTCCAACCTTGCAAAGAATAGAAGAATGCAAGATCAAAGTTTCAGTATTAACACTTTAGAGTTTAACTAGTACAGCAAGAAAAATAATTTACCTTTTTTTTACTGCCAAAGAAGCTTTAAGATGGACATTAAGTACATAACCCAATATTAAGCTGAGTTTCTCTAACTCTCCTTTCAAATACACAAAATCCCAAAGCCTCCCTTGCTGTCTGTTGATGTGCCTTTGATTAAAAATTCAAAAGAAAAAGAAGAAAAATCTTGCAGAACCAAACAAATCCATTCGCAATAAACACAAAATGTTCTACAAAAACACAGTACTGCTCACCATTTAATTTACTCAAAACCACAATGGATTTCCTTGCTTTAGGTCTGGAACTTCTGAGTTCAGTGCTTCATTAAAAGGTTTCTGAAAGCTTGTGGATTTGGAGTGTTTCTGGCTTTTAAATCAAGTTCAAACTAATAACTGTTTTCAACTATTTTCATTTAACAATCTAAAATAGGTATGCACAGAGGGCTATGATTTTAAACCACAGGTCTCTGAAAAATAACCATAGTAATAACCCTAGGTATGAAAAACTGAGAAACACAGACTCTTCTCAAACAGGTTTGGGGTTTTTTGAGAATCTTGTCACTGTTCCTCTGCTGCACATCAATTTTTCAATTCAAAGATCTTTCCGAGTAGTTTACCACATTTATTGATTTTGAAACTTTTGTTACTTTGACATACCTTCCAACATACAAAGGCATCAGAACAGAGTTTCAAAACAGGACATTTAAAATACACTCAGGACAGATTTTACTGTCATTATGTAAACTGTTATTACAGTCATTAAGTAAATTAAGGCTTATAGTTGTACCACGAAAAAGCTCACCTCCAGCGAAACAAGCCTGGATTACGTTGAACAATATATAAGACTGAAATTTTACCTTTTCTTAGAAAGGTAATGCTACCACACGCATGTGCAACTCATATGCCCCTGCTGACACACTACGGCACCCTTAGCAGGAATGAGACGTTCCTCTACGAACTGCCCTAACTCCCCACTCGTCACACAGAGCTGCTGAGCAATCAGGTTATGAATAACCCAGCGCCAAATCCTTATCTCCGGGCAGGGCAGAGCTCCTATAGAGACACATTCTCGTCCCATCAACTAGTTAAACATCAACTCCCACTGAACCAGAAGGAGGAAGGAATCCTTTCCTGCTCAATCCTGCTTTGTTCATAGTTTGGAGTTTTAGAATCATAGAATCATAGAATCAACAGGTTGGAAGAGACCCACCGGATCATCAAGTCCAACCATAGTGAATTAAACAGAAGATATATACAAGTCAGCAAGCATCCTTTTTCAGATAGGGAAACACAAGGGAGTGATCTTCATCCATTCCTGTCCAGTGAGACAGGAGCTAGAATTGAATAGATTTCCCACTGACAAGCACATGGATACACTTCCCAGAAATCTTATGCATATCCTATAACTTTCCCACGGATATTTTCAATGTTATTATGAACTTCACAACAGTCAAATCTCTTGCTAATTTGGAGCTTTGGAGACAGCTCTGCCTGACCTCGCATTCCAGATGGGGAAAGGCTGCAAACAGAGGGGATTACAGAAGAAGACAAATCTGTTCAGCAGGGATGACAGGGCACACGACGTTGTCATCAACAAAGAAAGACGTTACTGGGAAAACGCCGTTTTAAAGCATATATGTTACCAAAGGGGCAGTCTAACTTTCGGAGAAAGTGATTCCTTAGATGAAGGTTAACTCTACTTTAGCTTAAATGAAAAATATTCCTCCTCTTGCGATAGCAACCTCTTCTCTTATCACTTAAAAGCGCCGCAGCCCCAGCCCCGAGCGGGTGCCTGCCGGCCCTCACCTCCCGCTTCTGCAGCTCCCAGACGCAGAGCGGCACCACCACCAGCAGCCCCGCCAGGTACAGTACCACCACCAGCGGCCGGATCCACCGCCGCCAGTTCCCGCACGTGCACGGCATGGCCGCGGCGACACCGCGAGCTGGAGACAGGGAGATGAGGGGAGAAACCCGTATCCCGCCTCAACGAGCCGGCGCCGAGCCCGGCAGCCCCCGCGGGGCGCGCATCACCGGCGGGGCCGCCCTCACACCCCGCCGGCGCCGCTCCCGCCGCGCCGCTTCCCTCAGCGCAGCCCGGCGCTTCCGGCTGGACAGCTTCCGGCTGACCCTGAGCGGCCGAGCCGATTGGTCAGTGGCCGCGCCAATCACGGACGCCCCGCCCCATTCGCAAAGGCCACGCCCATTGGCACGGCGCCCAGCCAATCGCGGCCGCCCCCTGCCTCCATATGCCACGCCCATTGGCTTCCCGCCCGGTCAATCACTGCTGTCCTGTCTAAGCCACGCCCATTGGCTCTCTGCCCAGCCAATCGCGACTGCCCCTGCCCCGGTGGCCGCGCCCATTTCCCCCCATAGCCCTGTAAATCACGGCTGCCCCTCCCAACCACGCCTATGGGCCCCTGCCCAGCGGCTGCCTCCGCCCTCTGCGGTCTCGTTGATTGGTCCATTCCCCTGTCAATCACTGCTCCCTGACCACGCCCATTGGCTCATCACCCTGTCAATCTCGGCTCCCCGGCCACGCCCATTAGCGCATCGGGCCGCCTATTGCGTTTGCAACCCCCCTAGAGACGGCGCTGATTGTCCCCCTCCGCCCCTCCCAGCCACTCCGATTGGTGTCGTGGTGCTTTATCTCGGCTTTCGACAGGGGCTTGTAGGGACAAGAGGAGGGGAATGGTTTTAAATTGGAAGAGGGAAAATCTAGATTAGACATTAGGAATAAATTCTCCGCTCTGAACGCGGTGAGGCACTGGTACCTGTTGCCCAGAGAAGCTGTGGCTGCGCCATCCCTGAAGGTGTTCAAGGAGAAGTCGGATGGGGCCTTGGGCAGCCTGGTCTAGAGGGAGGTGCAGGGGTTTTGGATCTAGATGATCTTTAAGGTCCCTTCCAACCCAAACCATTTCATGATTCCATGAAGAAGCAGGTGGCATTTCCTGAGGACCTGTGGACACTGAGGAGAGTGGGGCTGATGGGACTTGTGTTAGGAACAGTGCGGACAGGCGGAATTTGCAGGAATTTAAGTTAACAGAGACAACTGCTCCAACTTCACGTCCAGACAAGGCCTCTGTAAACAGGTCCGTGTCCAAAGTGGCTTGGTGGATGTGGATACTCACCTGAGAGCAGGATAGTGTGAGCAATGTGGTGTAGAGAGGCACTCAGCAATTCCAGGAATGGAAGACAGGTTGTGACATGAAGGGGCCAACAGGTGCATGAATATTCATAGAGCCATAGAATGGTTTGGGCTGGAAGGGACATTGAAGACCAACCACATCCAACCACTTTCCCATAGGCAGGGACTTCCATTGATCAGGTTGCTCAAAGCCCCATCCAGCCTGGCCTTTGATACCTCCAGGTATGGGGCATCCATGACTTCTCTGGACAACCTGTTCCAGTGTTTTACTACCCTCACAATAAAAACTTGTTTCCTTATACTTAAGCTAACTCTCCCCTCTTTCAGCTATTACCCTTCGTTCTGTCACTGCACTCACTGACAAGGAGCTCCTCCCCGGCTTTCCTGTAACTCCCCCCTGGCCCTTAAATAATAACATGGAATATGTATTAAATTTAAAGTATTTGTTTGGTAATTTTTTTTGTTTAGAATTTCCTTGTAAAAGCTACTAAAATGCCAGTTAACTAACTTCCTCATAGTTACCGACAAAACATGGGACCTCAGGTGCTGAGCTGAATCAGTAATACTCTGCCAAATAGCTAAGGAACCACACCTGTAAGTTGTTAGAAGGTAAATGCAGACTTTAGTTTGAACCCTTACTGAGAAGCGTGTGCTAGAAGAAACCACATGGAGTAAGAGGCGCTAAGGAGCAGCGACTGGAGTCTCTCATTAATCTCTAGGTAAATTCTTGATTTCCCCTCCTCTCTCTTTTTTTTCTCCTTCTCTTTGCATTGCAATTGTTTGCCCAGGCTTCCTACTGTTATTTTTAAAGTGGATGCAAAACATTTAAAGGCTACAAAACATTTTAAGAGAACTAAAAGGTCATTCCTGTGTTACAGCTAAAATTGAAATTCAGTGGAGGCAGGTGGTTTGCACAAGGTTATGGTGAACTTGCAAACAGAATCTTGTTCACTGATACTGCATTAAAGAACAGTTCTCCCTATGCTGTTTTGAGCTGAAATGCTATATTTCTGTATTGTCTTACCAAACCAGTATTCAGATGCCTTTTCTCTTCACCTTTGTTCTTTGTACATAATCAATTCTTAGCAAGATGGCACAAGTAGGTTAGTTAGAAGCTAGCAAGCTCAGTCATATTGAATAATAAAAAGATGTAAGTATAAATACTTTTCTCAAACATGTAGCAGACATGTTTGAAACATAAATGTTTCCAACATTTCCAGAAAAGCAGGCAATGCAAACGCATCACTGCTTTGTTGTGATGTTTTGTTGTTGCTTTTTTAACATTTCCCTAAGAATATCAAGCTAAGAGGTAGCTTCTTAGTGATGTCTTTGGTATGAGTTCCTGCATTGTTTATAGGACGCTTAGGGTTTCTTCAGTAGTCCCTGCCCTCAAAAATTCTCAAGGTGAACTTAAGCAATTCACTGAATTAAAATAATTGTTTTGAGCTTATCAAGCCTTTTTTCTGTCTACTGAAATTTTGCGTGCTTGTTAAGGTCCCAAAGGTGGCATCTTTACCAGAAGAAGTATGGTTTCTTTGAGGTTAGATTTCTTAGAAACCAAAGCTTAACATTTGTGTTGTGAGGTTACTGGCGTGACCTTTCCCTGTAGCGAACTTTAATCTTTTGGCCACTTCCAGCCAAATCTGTGAATGGTCAAAGCCCTGCTCTAAAATACATTCTTTTTAGTTTTGTGAAGGCTGATAAAGAGGAATCAACCAAAATAATGCTTATGTCTACCCGGCCAAAGGAAAGGATACTCACTTGTACTGTTTATTACTGGCCAGTCACTGTAGTTTGGTTTTAATTAACATCTCATTAGAATAGTGTTGGAATAGAAAACCTAATATATCTTTTCAACCCTGCTGTCTTGAGTTTCCTGTGACATGCTAGGGGATTGATACACTAGCCTGAATCTACACGAAAGGTAATAAAATTATTAAATCAGATACCCTTCTCCAGTGGTAGTTGTTATATAAAGCCATCTTGTAAATATGTAAGTAACTATAAATCCCCCCAAAAAGTTTGAAGAAATATATTTCTGCAAGTTTCAAAAATTTTCGAAGTATTATGTGCTGAAAAATGTTCTAATTGACATGTAAGAGAAGGGATTGCTTTACCAAGTGTAGCATCGGTTGTCAGTGAACTAACACCACTGTATTGAACTAATTCTATCCAGAACTCCCACAACCTTCCTTGTTTTCAGCAAGAGGCTACGTGGGGAAATATTGCTAAAAACCAAACTGACAGAGTTCAGCTTCATCAACTCTCAAGGTTTCTAATATTAGAGAAAAGAGTAGCAAAGCTACTCCCCAGCACTTGGAGATAACAGCTGTACTAGCATCATTCTCCAGTACTGGAAAGACTGATGTGAATTATTGTTGATGTCAATCATTATGTACATTCTACTCTCATGAATTTCAAATGTATTTGAAAGAGAGTTATGTCAAAACATAATAAACTGGGATTATTCCTTACTATATGAACCCTATAAATAATTTACGAAATTAAAATGGCAAAGAAAGTAGACTATTTTATAATTGCAGTTGGAAAACTGTGTTATATATTATTTATTAATTATATTTTTATTTATATGACATTAGGTTCATAGGATTCCTCATTTTGCTGCATTCTTATTAGGCAAGCGCAGGCCTTTAGTGATAAGTGGGTAGTCCATTTTGCCTGATCAAAATTTCACTGTGAGATGGACAGTAAGGATTAAACTCAACTTCTCGCACAGTGAAAATCACAGATTTCCCTGCTCGTATTATGGTGGTATTACTGTCAGCTCTTTGAGGTGTGCATATAATAGCACACAGCTGATTCATTCATACTCCACTCTGGTGCCTACACACTCTAGAAGCTTTTCTAGTGCATTTTTATTTTGTTTTATTAAAACTTAATGAGAGTTAAAAACCCAATTCAATTTATTTTTTTTCTTTCTGACATCAATTTTCTGTCAGAGGGCAGTCACCTGTTCTAAGAAATTGTTCTTTGTTATGGAAATGCTGCTATCACATACTGATTACTTCTTTATTTCTTTAGTGGATGATCACTGAAGGGAATGGCTGTTGTTTGGATCCATAAGCATCTGCAACCAGCAGTCTGGGTGGCAAGTTCAGATGCAGCTTCTTTTTTTTCATGGTTACTCAGGTTTTTGCATGTCAGCTAGCAGGGAGCTTGTTGGCTACCTAATGTCATTAGGCTGTTTGGCATTTTAAAACTTGAGTTCCTGTTACAGTGTTAATGGATATCTGTCTTTGCTTGGCAAGGCACTAGTAGAGTTTTATTAATTGATTTTCTGTATTATGCCTCAAAATACATTAAGCAATGTAACACTAGGGCCTGTGTAAAAGGAAGTAGTGAACATGAAATAATCAAGTATAAATAATCCTCATACACAACTCGGAAGGGCATATATATCATTCCTGCGAAAGAATGGAAGGAATGTCTGCCAAATGTTTGGAAAATACAGCAAGATTATTATGAAGGCTTCTTGCCACTTTGTTCTCAAAGGAAGGATCTCCCTTCCTGTAATACAGGAATTCTGTAGAATTCTGTAATACAGAAACATTTCCAAAATGTTATCAGATACGACTTGCAGTAAAGAACAAATAACATTTAGATGCAGTTTCACTCAGCAAGTATATCTTTTCACTAAGTCCATGCTCCAGATGAAGGATAAATTAAAATTCACAAGTTTTTGGGATGTTTTCTGTTACAAGACGACTGTTTGGTATAATTTGTTAAGGAAGCACTTATTTAATTTGAGAGTGGCTGAGCAGTTGTACGGGTTGCCCAGAATGACTGCGGGGTCTCCATCCTTGGAGATACTCAAGACCTAACTGGACGTGATCTTGAGTGTCCAGCTGTAGGTGTCCCTGCTTGAGCAGGAGGATTGGACAACAGGACCTCCAAAAGTCCTTTTTATCCTCAGCCATTCTGATGGCTGCATTCAAAGGAATAATATCTATACCAGCTCAACATCTTCTCAAGAGCAAAATTTTTCAACTCTGACAAAGATCATATAAACTAATCATTCCCATATGCCATCACCTGTGAAGAAAAACTGTCCTGTAGGCCATGACCGGAGGACCCTTCCAATCAAAGCTTTTTTTTTTTTTTTTCAGTAAGTGTAAAAATCATAGAATCATAGAACAACCAGGTTGGAAGGGACTCATTGGATCTTCTAGTCCAACCATTCCTATCAAACACAAAACCAAGTCCCTCAAGACCTCATCCACCCGTGCCTTAAACACTTCCAGGGAAGGTGACTCAACCACCTCCCTGGGCAGCCTATTCCAATGCCCAATGACCCTTTCTGTGAAAAACTTCCTCCTAATGTCCAGCCTAAATCTCCCCTGGCGGAGCTTGAGGCCATTCCCTCTTGTCCTGTCCCCTGTCACTTGGGAGAAGAGGCCAGCTTCCTCCTCTCTACAACCTCCCTTCAGGTACTTGTAGAGAGCAATGAGGTCTCCTCTCAGCCTCCTCTTCTCCAGGCTAAACACCCCCAGCTCTCTCAGTCATTCCTCACAAGGCCTGTTCTCCAGCCCCTTCACCAGCCTCGTTGCTCTTCTCTGGACTTGCTCCAGAGCCTCAACATCCTTCTTGTGGTGAGGGGCCCAGAATCTATTAATCTCTAGAAAATGGCATTACCTGCAAATCATCTTGTCTCCATTTCCTGTTATATGCCTTTCTGTTGAGAAGTTAGTAGATTTTTACTGAGAACTCACTTTGTTACATTGCTTTGTTTACCACAAGGATTCTCAAACTCTGGTGTGCAAGTTATTCCACCGGGTGATCTGGCCTGGTAGAGAAGCAGGCAGTACTTTTGCTTTGGTTATACTTGCTGTCATAGCCAATGCTCATTCAGAAAGTTCTTGTGAAGCGTGATGTAAAATCCTTTCTGTCATTTCTCACCTCTCAGCTGCAGCTTTAAAACACAGCATACATACCCTTCTGGGATTGTTAGCAGAGTTTCAGCTGCTGGAACCTTTCTCTTCTTTCACTCCTTTCTTAGGAGAGAACATGTGGGACCTGCATGTTCCTCAGCATTAGAGGGAAGGATGGACTTCAAATGCCTTTTAGAGGGTCACAGGGAATGTTTCTGGGCAAGTTTTCGTCTAAGCCAAAGTAAGACATTAGCATGGACAATAACATACTGAACATGAGTCAGGCAGCAGAAGACAATAAATGTAACCTGAAAACTGGGGATCTTTTTAACTGAGTTCTGGTTTTTGAGCCTTTGGAAAACCTATATATTAGTAGCACAAAATGTATTTCTCCCACAAAATATGATCTTAAACATTTAAACCATGAAGGGCATAACAAAAAATAGACAATAAAATTACCCTACAATAACTGAAACTGATTTAAGAGGGGGAAGGAAATATGCGAACCCAAATAAGAGGGAAGAAGAACATGGGAAGGTCAATTCCACGATCACTACTTTCCTCCCTCCACGGTATTGATTTCTGCTGCAAAAGTATGCTGCCTTCTGACTCATGCTGCCACAGCAAGAAGCAGATGTTCAGCTGCAAATAGTAGAATAGAGTAGAGTAGAATAGACTATTTCAGGTGGATCGATCACCTAGTCCCACTCCCTGACCAATTCAGGGATGAACAAAAGTTAAGGCACGTTATTAAATACATTGTCTAAATGACTCTTAAGCAGTGGCAGGCTTGGGGCATTGACCATCTCTCTAGGAAGTCTGTTCCAGTGTTTGACCACCCTCTTGGTAAAGAAATGTTTCCTAAGATTCAGTCTAAACCTCCTCTGGCATAGCTTTAAACCATTCTCAGGCATCCTGTCAGTGGATACTGGGGGAAGAGCTCAGCACCTCCCTCTCCACTTTCCCCACCTCAGGAAGCTGTGACAGCCCTCAACCACTTTTTCTCCAAACTAGACAAGCCCAAACTTCTTAGCCACTCCTCTTAGGACAATTCTTTTTAGCCCTTTCACTAGCACTTCAGCCTCTACATCCTGTCAGAGATAGAATATTCCACTTAGAGGTGCATTCCTTGAAGAGAAAAAAAAGGTTTTCTGGTATTTCCTACTGAGAAGGTATAAGTATGACAATATCAGAGAGCAAGAAATATTCTGTAAGGTTTTGCAGCTATGCAGAATTGTGAACTTGGCTGGGGAAAAATATCAATTTTTTTATGTAGGCATCCCATATTTCACAGCCCTCCACATAAGAAGTAATTAAAAAATTCTCTAAATGGGGCTGTTAATTTTTTTTTTTTTTTTAACACAATTAAGCAGCATTTTATTGCTGCCTGCTTCAGCAGCCATATGGTTATGCTGCATACTAGACTGGCAAAAAATACCAAATGTTAAAATGCCATAATAGATACATTTTTTGATTACTAAGTTTATAGTTTTAGTGACTAGCTAAGTACTTAGTAACATGTATAGCCTTTTACTTGTGTTTGCCAGGTAAAACTGCCAGATGAAACTGAAGTGAAACCAGAGATGTTTTCATAGAATCATAGAATTGCTTGGTTGAAAGAGACCTTTGAGATCAAGTCCAACTGTACCTGTCCCCTACTAAACCATATCCCCAAGCACTTCTACCTGTCTTTTAAACACCTTCAGGGATGGGGACTCATCCATCTCTTAGGGTAGACTCTGTCAGTGCCTATTCAAAATGAAAACAAGTAAACAGACTGCAGTACTGTTCTTTGTTTGTTCTGCCTAAAAATAGCTAATGTGATATATATTCAGAATCGTAGTTTTGCTTAAAACATGTACAGAACCAGTTTTAAAATTTTCCATGTTCCTGAATTGTCTTAGTTTTATTAATTGACAATTGCTTCCAAAATCCCAACTTCATCTTTGGTTGTTGTATAAAGGGAGCGAAGAAAAGTGTGTGCACTGAAGGATATGGGAAGAGTATTTATGCAGCTGTGACTGAGGTATTGTGTAAACCATATACCACAGAATAGTGTCAAGTAACCACTAGGATGTGCTGTCGGCCTAAAAGTGAAGCCCTGCTACTCAAGAGACTGAAGTTTCAGAATTCTGAAGTGTGATGTAAACATAAATACCTCGTATTCCAATTTGGAGATTTCTGAAAAGAAGTACAGGATAGAGGGGTTTGTAAGGAAAGGAATGAGGTACTTGAATGACAGGAAACTTTTCCTATCATGCAGATTTTCTTAGCAGACATACTTGAATTGAGAGTTTACTAAAGGAGTCGTCATAGCCATGACTATTTGTTTTATTGAGTATCTAACATTAAAACTTCTGTTATTGGAAATTATATATATTACTGCAAAGTGTGGTCTCTGTGGCAAGACCTCAAATGCATATCATATGTGTAATATGTGCACCATTGCTTACACAAAAATTCAAATGTGTTCTTGAGCAAAATACTTGTGATCTTGGTCTTCTGTTCCTTGTTGTAAATGTAGACATGTATTAAAGAGTGGTCAACTAAGATTTGTGGATTCAAACTGTTCTATGGAATTACTGGTTGTAAAACAATATATGTTTATCAAGATAGAGATTTTTGAAAACTGTTGTGAATGAAGTGCTTGAAGCATGGTGGCTAAAGTTTGCAGTTTGTCATTTCAGTAATATTGACATATTGTGTCAGTTTTCATGCTTTAGCGTAGCAACTATTTCACATGTTAGGAATTTCCAGCTCCTGCTGCTTTATAGTGGCTAATCCACCCTAAGTTGTGCATATAGAAAGCAGGTTACTGCAAGAGAACTTCTCGAAGGAGCTGTTTTAACTGTTCAAACCCAAGAATAAGATGTGAAGGGCTTGATAGCTGACAACCCTTTCAAGACAGAAACAATTCTTGCAGGCATCCAGAATTACAGAATTCCTTCAGCAAGGAAGGGAGAAAGCATCCTGCTTGTTTGTTTGTTCTTCTGGATTTCCCATCTTAAAAAATATAGCTGGAACTGGAAATGTTAAAGATAGGTAAAATACTCCAATATTTATGCAGTTACAGTGCTGTTACTGGTAGTGATTAAGTGATCTAATAAGCATTTTCTTTGCTTTGAGTGATTGTCTAACTGATGCATCAAGCTTGCATAATTTAAGTATAGTATTTCATAGAATCATAGAACAACCAGGTTGGAAGGGACCCATTGGATCATTGAGTCCAACCATTCCTATCAAACACTAAACCATGTCCCTCAGGACCTCATCTACCTGTGCCTTAAACACCTCCATTAGTATTTCCTCAAAAACTGAGGTTTACTAAAGAGAAGTTTTGATCATACCTTCTTAGATATTCACCTATCAGTGTTGCTGGTAGTCTACCAGAATTGTAAGATAGCACTGCAAAGTTTTGTATATTCGTTGAATTCCCCCCTTCAACATAAACCACTTGAAAGGGAAAAGTCCTTGGCCAATTAAAACATGTCAACATAACAACTCTTTTTTTCTGAAGAGTAAGATTTTCTCTTTTGTTTCTTCTGAGAGGCATGAACTGAGTTCTAGCCTGAGAGCCAGGAATTCCTCCATTCTATTACCTACACTAACTCAGTCATAGCCTATGGCAATTTATCACAATTTTTTATAGATATAAAATGGAAATATTTTTCCAGGGGCAATATGAAGATTAATTACTTAATATTTATAAATCGTTCTGAAAAGCAGTATTATGCAGATATTATGATTATTTCTGAGCAGTTGATTCTAATCTGGGATGAAGCCTAAAAAGACATAAATAGCTAAAGCTCCAGTCAGGCACAATTTAGATGTCCTGTATCAAAATTGCAGTCCTAAAAATGTTTGCATATCTGTCACATAACCCTGGAGCTCCCTAAGTTTGATTAGAGGCTCAGGCATTTTTGTTTATGAGGCTCATAAAGTACTCCAGTAGTGTTCATCTGTGCTCTCAAAGGTACTTAAGCCTTATTAGGACTGAGCAGCCTAGTAATTACTCAGGCTAATGCCCAGTAGGTGTCCAGAAATGAAGCAGACATCTGCATTTCTCCCTGGAGATTCAGTCCGGTAGGTGAGCTCTGAAAATGCGTAGTAGGCAAGGACCCTGCAGCAACAGCTGGCCCCACAGTGGAAAAATCTGTTTCCCTTCAGACTGTAGTTCAGGGTTTAAAACAGACAGAAACATGGATGAGATCCAGATTCAATTCCCTTGTCTGTCTGAAAGGATTCAGCCCCTCCTGTGGTCCCGGCTTTAGTCAGCAGGCAGCAGGCTTTTTAGAATGTAAGAAGGATTCTCCCATCTTCAGCCTTGCTATCCAAAGAAGACATTCCCTTTTCACCATCTTGCACTTACTGGTGAGAAAGAGGAACTGTTGTCAAACAGTTTATTTATAGAAAACAGAGAAATTTTCAGTCCTGGATGAGTACAATAATAGTTGTAGGAGTTGGGACTAACCTAGGATAGAGTGAGTGCCTGCTTGGATTATTCTGTTCCCTATACAACATGGTGAATTTTGTGGGTGTACCAAATGCCAAAACTTTCTTTCATGCTCTGTATAATGACTCAAAACTCTGGATTCAGTTATGCAGGGCAGGAAGATGAAAATCAGATGGTGTCAGGAGTGCAAAGCTTTGTCTTTTTCTCCGTATATTGTAGATTCAGCAATAAAGATCTGTTAGATACAATAGCAGAAACAGAATCTCTCTGTTGCTTTCTTTCTCTTATTCCTCTCCATGCCTGTAGGTAGTTCTTAAAATATGATTAAAATGAGATTCAATAAGAAATGTCATCTGAGCCTGATCTTCTGCTTCAGAGTTCAAAGGGAGGAATCCTTGGGATATGAATGAAATCCGAATTGAGCTCCTAGTATTAATTGAAGAATTTTTTTTAAGAAGTTTCTCCTATGGTACCTATGCATTTCTGCTGTTACTTGTCAAAGCTGCTATTTCTGCCAATTCAGTACTTGCCTCAGTACTTCAAAACAAATTAATGAAAGGATTTCACTAGTCATTTAAATTCAAATGCTTTGAAATTTTGTCCTGTTAAGTGGCTGAAAAAGCTGCTAAAAAGGAGGAAAAGTAAATAGGCTTTTCTTTCCAGAATGCATGAATGATTTTGCTTTTATCCTTGCATGGATATGTTTAGCTAAAACGTCTGTAACAGCTTGTGCATATGGCTGGGCAGTCATTGTGGAACAAAATCGTAAAGATGACGTTTTCACTTTTTGAGAAATGTTGGGACAAAGAAACTTGAATAGTTTTGAGAATTAAATTAGACTTTGATCTCTGCCAACACATAAACAGTTGTGTGACTGGAAGATGATCTTCACACTGTGTAAGTTTCTACCTGTCTACAAAAAGATAGCTATTGGAGGGGAGGATGAGATTGATTTTCAGTAACCATGAAAATGCATATAATCAAAATCTTTCCTTCAAAAGCAGCACAGTTTTTTTAAACATGATAGTATTGGAAGCTTTTTGGGTGCCTGTAATGAATTCCTTGCTTTGTGCCGCAGTGTAGAAAAATCCATGAAACAGACTGAAACCCCCTAAACTGGGCCTCTTGAAAGAAAAAAAAAAAAAAAGGGGGGGAAAAAAAAAAGGGAAAAAAAAAAGCTTTTCCATATTTTTAAGTGGCTTTTTAGGCCTCCCGAGTCTTTCTGGCACATCATTCTCAGACCCTTATGGACTGGGATGCTGCCAAACAGCTTTTTTCCCACAAAACTTTAATAAACTTTGAGTGCTGGACAGAAGAGTATTGCAATTCCCAAAGAGAGATTTCACTACAGGGTTCCAAAATACCTACAATATAGAAGCTAGCCCCTGAATGAACCCAGCAGTACTTTTCCTTGGTTCTCTTACAAATACAAGAAGTACAGTTCCGTGTCTTACACTGGTTTGCGCTTCGTCTTTCTCTGGTTTAAGAAATTGTTTTCTTTTACCAGCAATATGGTTCTAAATATTATTTTGTAAATTAGATGTGCTTATTCTAATGCAAGTATACTTTGATTTTGCCAAATGTTGAATGCAGCTTGCATTTTCTTAGAACTATATCAAAATGTTTTGTGTCTAGGAAGCATTGCCTAGAATAAGAGATATGCTGGAGCAGTCATGGGCCAAAGTCAGGTCTTCGTTACCGTGGCTAGAGGAAGTGGGTCCAAGCATGTCTGCAGCATTTCTTTGGACTGTTATGCAGTGCTAGACCTTGTCAAACTCTAGCATTCTCTAACTTTCATTAGAAATAGGAATATCAGCTGCCATTGAAAGTGAGCTTTTTCTGTATAATTGCTTTTTATAACCCTTAGACTTGCCTGTAATGCCTCTGCTGCCTGGAATTTGCTGTAATCTTATTTCATGTTGCAGGTAGTATTGTTTGTTCTGTCTATGCTTGATACAGTTCAAAGCTAAAGTAACTGGAAATTTCTTCAGATGTATTTTGAAGGAAAGCCCGTAGGAGATGGCAAAGAGAGAATTACAGCAAAAGTATTCACATTAGTCATCTTAGAGTGTCCTACAGCTGATATTGCCGTTGGAGGTTAGGAATATTGAACTTGTTTTTTTGGTTAATTTGTAGGGTATTTATACATCAATAAACTTAGCACCTTACACACTGGGCAACAGGCTAGGTCCTATCCTCTGAGCCAGCTCTCCCAGGTATATGTGAGCACACTCATGGATTTGGCTGGGATAGCTTTCACATAATGCAGAACAGAATTTTGAGTCAACTGGTTAATTCAGTTTTGAAAGGTGCTCAAACAATATCTGAGAGAAGAAATAGACTCACTCTTTAAATATCTGGTCCTTACCCTGCTCACTCGGGCAAAGCTTCTGCTGTCTTCCAAGAATTTCAGTGTGAGTTTTGCTAGATTAAAGAGTGCATGATTATCTTCAAGATTACATACTATCCTAGCAAAAACCAGTTTTTATTTATTCCTATGATTCTACAATAATATGTTATATGGGCAAAACATTCCATGCTTTGTCATCCTCAAGCTGATTCCTTTTGGAAAGCAAAAAGGAGAATTTATTCAGCTACAGATACAGGGATGCTAGTGATAGGAAAAGAGGAAACAAGGATATTTAGATTGGATATTAGGAAAAATTTCTTCATGAAAGGATTGTCAGTCATGGCACAGGCTGCCTAGGGAGTCACCATCTCTGGAGGTATTTAAAAACTTCTAAATGTGGTGGTTAGTTACATAGAATCATAGAACAACCAGGTTGGAAGAGACCCACCGGATTGAGTCCAACTGTTCCTATTGAACACTAACCCATGCACCTCAGCACCTCGTCCATCTGTGCCTTAAACACTTCCAGGGTAGGTGAATCAACCACCTCCCTGGGCAGCCTGTTCCAGTGCCCAATGACCCTTTCTGTGATTTTTTTTTTTTTCCTAATGTCCAACCTAAATCTCCCTTGGTGGAGCTTGAGGCCACTCCCTCTTGTCCTGTCCCCTGTCACTTGGGAGTAAAGGGCAGCTTCCTCCTCTCCACAACCTCTTTTCAGGTAACTGTAGAGAGCAATGAGGTCTCCTCTCAGCCTCCTCTTCTCCAGGCTAAACAACCCCAGCTCTCTCAGCCGTTCCTCATAGGGCCTGTTCTCCAGCCCCTTCACCAGCTTCGTTACATGCTTTAGTGATGGACTTGGCAGTATTAGTTTAAGGGTTGGACTTGATGATCTTAAAGGACTTTTTCAACCTAAATGACTCTATGACAGTTAAAGAAAAAATATACACTTTCATGGTTCTGAAGTATCCAGAAACACGTTTAAGTATACTTCATATATTGAATTAAGCAAGAGAAATATCTTTGTTATTTGAGAGAAAGATGCAAAGTCCCAAATAGGTTTCTGTGAATCCATATATGATCGTGGAGTGTATAGAAGCTGTTGTGAACACTGTACATATATGTTCAAAAGTACATACATACTGTAATACATTTGAAATAGGATGGCATGACAAATAGAACTGGACAATTGATTCTACTTTTTGAATGTAGTTGTTCACTTTGCAGACTACAAAACAGACAGATGTTTAGTCTTGCTGGTTGTGAACAAATCCTTTTAAGCATAACTGTCCATAGAAAACATAAAAGAGCAAACCTTTACACTGTGAGATGCCTGTTACCCTGAGTATCCATGATTAAAAACTCCAAATACAGCAATTAAAAAAGTACAGTGAAAAAAACCCCAAGAATAAACAGTGATAAATTAAGGCTGCAAAATTTAGTTTTTAAATAAAATTTAAAAAAAAAAACCCACCTCTCTTGGCTCCTGAAACTAAAGATATCACTAATGACTTATATTGATGATTTTCCAGGTATTTCTGCTTTGAGCTGCTTTGGACTTCCACAGGTCAATGAAGGTTGCATCCCAGTAAGTACCTGTTCCAAACTATCTGAGCAAGAACATTTCAGATGAAGGCCTGGTAGGACTTGCAGACTTGTTTTTGGAAAGTAATGACTGATTGTTGACATTTTCTATTAAGAAAAACATCTCTGGCATAAAGAAAATGAACAGCATGAAAAATTTTGACCCAAACAGTTAGTATGTAATTTTCAAGAAATGGAAAACCATCTTATAGTAACTGAATGTAAGAATCATTGAATCATAGTGTCATTACGTTTTGTCCCTTTCATCTTGAAAACAGCGTAGTAGAACTCAGAATACAGAAAAGGGCAAAAGGTGATCAATGGTAGAGAGCAGCTTTCTTATATAACATATGAGTAAACAGACTAGTCAGTCTGGAAAAGACATCCAAGTCTATAAAATCATGAGTAGAAGGATAAACAAAAAGTAATTGTTTACTGTTTCTTAATACAAGAACTAGGGGATTTTGAAGGAACTTATGAAATGGCAAATATATAGCATAGCCTCACACAATGTAAGGTAAATCACTGGATTCATTGCCTCAAGATGCCATGAACAATGAGGGATTAGGGTAAAAAAAAAATAAGTTTATGGAGAAATACTTGTCATTTACCCCAAATTTACTGATTCTTTCCTTAGTGAAGGATTGAGCAGTCTACCAGTGAAGTGTTACTTTAAGCTTATACTGCCCTTACACCCTTCCCTAGTTGTCTGCTATTGATCATTATGGGCGATAGGAGGGTCTGACTCAGAATAGCTGATTAAGATTTTTAGATTCTTACAGTCATTAGTACAAGGACAAACTGCTCATACATATACAAAATAGAGTTGATTCCTGTCCTGGACAGGAACATGTTAATATCAGATAAAGCATTCTGAACTAATCTGTTTTTAGAGCATTAGTTTTCTTCTAGTACCATTTTTTTTAGAAGTCTTTACTTTTGAAGGACAAAACCTAAACTTTACCTAAACTTTATGATACCATAACTGAAAGTCTTGAATCATTATTGTATATTCTGAATGCAATTATTCCACATATAATCACACTGCAGTCATGCATTAAGGCTTAATGGCTTGTGACACTTAATGTCTCTATTCATCCCAAATTGCATTTTTCTTTTTTTGATGGCATATTTCAATTGCAAACACATCACTTACTTGGTGATCACAGTCACCTGGAGGTCTGTTTCCATGATTCCATCTTTGCATTAGAGAGCAGCTTCTGATTGTCTTCCTTAGATGTATTACTTCCGTTTTCCACAAAGTGATACTGCTTATCGTCTATGTTTATCTCCTTTCAGGATTTAATCCGTTCTCTGGTGTCATTATAAAATTAATTGGTTTACATCCTTGATATAATAAATCCTTCATCTTCTAAATCCTTGACTTTTTAAAGTAATACTTGAGAAGGTGGAGAGCTGATTGTCCTAAAACATAAATTCTCTAGCAATGCTGGGATCCTGAACAGCACAGTAAGAGCTGTAAACTCCCACTGTTAAATTCCACATGTTGCTGTTTTAATACACTTTAAGTTTGACCTGAACAGGCTTTTCCTAGGCAGTGTTTATATAGGTGAAATTCCTAATACAGCATTGCTGCAACTCCACAGACAGAAACAAATGTTTGGGGTTTGTTATTTTTTTCTTGTTAACATGCACTTTTGGGTCAAGAAACTAGTTTATGTTAGATTCCTCTTTAAGAATAAACTCTATAATAAGAGTCCAGAAAGGATTTTGGGTTCTGGACCTTTGTTTCCTAAAATTTGTAACAAAAATCATGACTGTCAAAGCCATGCTTGACCTAGTTTTAAGTGAATTATTTTGGGTACCTGTAGCAATTAACTGCGTTAGCACATTACATCGTTTGCTCTGCTGAGTTTTTTGTCTGTGTAGTGATATTGCAAACACCAAATTACTTTATCTTCATGAGCTACCTGGACAATTCAAGGTATGTTCACATTGGAACAAGGATAGGAAGGACTTTGGAGAGAAGGACAAGATAATAAGAGAGATATTGGTGCAAACTAAAAACACTGAGTCAGAGAAACAGGAATTCAACACACAGCTTCCAATTTCTCTGATCTGTATATTAGACTAGTTAGAGAAATTTTCTGTTATCTTCAGAATTTGCAGAGTTCTTAGGATTCTGCAGAGTCCGGATAATGAAACTAGTTAACACTCATGATCTCTTGCTGATCACTATTCATCTGTCTTTTAGTACTAATTATTATAAATTTTCACTTTCAATGTTTTATAAAAGTGTTATGTGGCCTGTGTCACCCCAGGCTTGCAGAATGTAGTTTTGTAGAAAATTGTTAGAGTATTTATAACACACACAGTTGAAGCAGCATTTGTAATAGATATTCAGTTCCCTGGCAAGCTCAAAATTATTCTTGAATTGCATTGTTTGTTTATTTGGGTTCATCAGTTGTTTAGATTTTGCATCTTTGCACCTACTGCAACAAATTGTTGCTAACATGTCTGGAACTGTTAACTAGTTCTAGGCATAGAATGGCAATTTGGGTTACAAAGTAGTGGTGAAATAATCTTACCTGAACTAAGACAAGAACAGTAATTATCTGTATTCAATTTTGAGACTCAACAGGGAAAAAAAAGTGAACCAGTCATCTAATAAATTAAGCATTACATGGCATTCTTATTTTCACTTCAAACTGAAATTTGCTAGCAGAGTAACTAAAAAGTAATCTACTGTTACCAAGTGGAGCTCAAGAAGTGTGTCAGGTTGGCTTAGTTATTGAGAGCACCTTTTCTTGTGACATCTAATTCTTTTTCATGTAACATGTTTTCCATATGGTTTCACTTGATTATTTTATTTGCATACAGAATGTTTATGAAATTTTATATGCATGGCAAAAACTGCAGTGAGAATGTCTGCACATGACAGTTCTCATGCAGTGTTTAGTTAGTGCAAACTGTGTTTTCCCAAAGCCTAGAAAATACATCTTCAGAACAACCAAATATGTAATTAGGTACGTAAGATTAACTTTTCTGAAAGGAGGCAGATCCCAGAGGCCTATAGATCAGGAGAACTGTAAGGGTTTTCATAGAACCATGAAATCACTAGGTTGGAAAATACCTTTGAGTATCAAGCATCAAGCCCAACCGTACCTGTCTACTGTGACTCAACCACCTCCCTGGGCAGCCTCTACTAGTGCCCAGTAACCTTTTTGGTGATGAATTTTTTTCCTGATGACGAATCTGAACCTCCCCTGGCACAGACTGAGGCCATTCCTTCTTCTCCTATCGCCTGTCACCTGGGAGAAGAGACCAACACCCACCTCGCTACAACCTCCATTCAGGCAGTTGTAGGCAGTGATACAATCTCCCCTCAGCCTCCTTTTCTCTAGGTTAAACAACTCCCACTTCCCTCAGACTCTTCTTGTAAGACCTGTACTCCAGCCCCTTTACCTGCTTCATTGCTCTTCTCTGGACACACTCCAGGACATCAATGTTTGGGGTTTGTTTGGTGGGTGTTTTTTTTTTTTTTTTTTTTTGTAGGGAGGGGCTGAATTATAATCTTGGGGTATGTAAAGCTTGACTGACTGAGTCTTGATGTAATTTTCATACTTTTCCAAAGGCTTTTTTTTGTGGTGCAAGAAGGCAATCATGGAATCAAAGAATAGTTTGACCTTAAATATCATCCAGCTCCAACCTCCCTGCAATGGGCAGGGACACCTCCCACCAGCCCAGGCTGCTCAAGGCTCCATCCAACTTGGCCTTGAACACCTCCAGGGATGGGGCAGCCACAGCTTCTCTGGGCAACCTGTGCCAGTGCCTCACCACTCTCATGGTGAAGAAGTTCCTCCTTAAGTCTGGCCTGAATTGTCCCCTCTCCAGTTTACAGCCATTGCCCCTAGTCCTATCACTACAAGCCTTTGTAAACAGTCCCTCCCCAGCTTTCTTGTAGCCCTTTCAGGTACTAGAAGGTCACTATAAGATCTCCTTGGAGGCTTCTCTTCTCCAGATTGAACAGGCCCAACTCTCTCAGCCTGTCCTCCTATGGGAGGTGCTCCAGCCCTCTGCTTATCTTTGTAGCCCTCCTCTGGACCTTTTCCAACCGTTCCGTATCCTTCTTATGTGGAGGATTCTAGAACTGGACACAATATTCCACATGAGGTCTCACAAGAGAAGGATAAAGGGGCAGTGTCACCTCCCTAATGTCGGTCAACACTCAGTAAGGCAACACCCTTTCTTCACAGTTATTTTTTATGTTGAGGTGTCTCTTGGAACTAGTACTTTAGAGAATGATTGCATAGAAATCAAAGGATTGTGCGTTAGATCATTATATTTTTCTAATTCCCAGTATTTAGTATATTTTATATACTGGAACATAACATTTTATAGCCACTATAGTATTTTATTCCAGATCATGTAACTGTGGACACTCATTTTTCATGTAAACATCTGCTCCTAATTATTAATTTAATTATTAATTTAATTATTATTTTAATTCTGGTTGAATTAACCAAAGGACTATAGCTTCTTTTTTTTTCTGTAAGAAGTCAATATATTTTCCATGAGTAGTACTGAAGTGTGGTATTCATTTGTCCCAAGAGTACTATGTAAATTTTTTGTTTAAAACTTGGCCCTGAAAAACTGTGACTTTTCTGGTCGTGTGTTTAATTGTACTTTGTATAGGAATGTAACATGTATCTGGAGGTGGATGTTTTATTAATACTGTGTAGATATTTAAAAGAAAGCTCCTTCAAATGTATGCTTTATTCAGAGGCAATACCAAGGATGCCTCTCTACAGAAGTTTTGAAGTGGGAAAGAGACAAAAACTTTAGACACAGAGATTTCAATAAATATGATGTGTGGCTAAAGAATGGCACAGTGGTGTCTAGTAATGATGGATTTCTAATTTTCTCCCACGTTTAAAATATATAGCAGGATGCATCTTCTCTTGGATGGCTTAGGAATGCTTCTCATTAATCATTTTGGATGCTTGATTCAGTAACTTGTACACTCAGTCTTTTTATTCCCAAGGACTAAGACAACATGCGATTAAAGTAAAGGGCTTTTTCTGTCATGCACCGAGTATTTCCAAATAATAGATTTCAGATCACTTTGCAAATACTCAATTACTCTGAGAAATGTGGGCAGAATGCTGCTGAAGAATGGAATAAATTATTTTTTTTATTAGTTGTAACAGTTATTATGTTGAGCTTTAGTATAATAATAAGCACTGTGACTGGGACCGCAGAACTGTGACTCAAGCAACAGTTTATTTCAGAAGCAGGGGTGCCTGTACAGGGAAAAAACTGATTCTAGATGAGATACTAGAGGTTGATTAATTTAATCTTTCTTTAGAAAAAATGGAGATGAGCTACTTTCTTTTAATTTAGTTCTTATCTTCCTTTCCCACACTTAGACTAATGATAAGCTGTGTTTCTTTCAGAGCCACATTTTAAACATGCCTGGTTTTGGTTGTGGGTTTTTTTTTTTCCTTTGCCACTTGGGAGTTGTTTCTGTTCTGTAAACTTTGTATGTGTCTTCTTTTACTTTGATTTTGGAGATAATTGCCTTTATTTAATCTGTGAAAGGGTTAGGAGTGTGAATTAGGAATCCTTCACTGTGACAGACTGCACAACTGATTGGAAGAAGTTTGGCAAGGCAGTGTTAGCATGCAGTTTGAGTGTATTTCTTCTAATGAAAATGCATGCTTTGCCTCAGGGACATTTGAGCACAAATCTGTTCATACAAATGCAACAGAATTTGAATTTGTAGCATATCTTCTCACAAACTGAAACCCATGAGGTTTCGTAGAACCAAATGATATAGTAATAAGATTGTGGTAAATATGTAAATGACGAGGGGAAAAAAACAGTAAAAAAGCAAGTAATTCCACAAGCAATGGAAATTACAAATACTGTTTTCCAAGAATTTGTGTGTTGTGGTTTGATTCTCAGATGTCTTACAAGTTGCAAGCTCTGATCAAAGCTCTTTCTGCATCTGTAATGGTCCTAACATCTCCCTACCGTGTGAATTTCTCGAGTACATATAAACTCCATTTCAGCAATTTTCTGCATAGAACTTGAGTAGGATCTTATTCTTCTGCCCACTCTGCAGTTTTTGTGAAATTCTCTGTATCTATTCTGTAAAATGAATTGAAACTGGGTAGAGGGTTCATAGTTGTTTTTGAAAGATGGAGGGACAGACAGGTAAACGTCTGAAACTGTATAAAAAGCAAAAATAAACGTATTCAGAAATGAGAGTTGCATAAGCCTCCTTTCACAAAATCAGGCTAATAGTTCCGTCACACGAGATTCATAATGAACACAGGCACCTTTTCCAAAGTACAGGACAGGCCTAGGTCAGGTCTGATGCACAGTTTCATATGTTAATAAGTGAATACAATCATAAATAGAAATGAAAACCTATGTATGCTGTATGTTTTAAGCAAGTAAGTATAAAATATACCAAAGAGGAGATGTTTAATGAGGTAGTTTGGGGAAAAAAGCATATTGAAAAAAAGGAGAATAACTGGATTCTAAAATTAAGGAAAACTAGAAAGTGTTTGAAGTTGAGATGTGAGGAGACAGTAAGTGAAAGTTTACACTGGAGTGAAAAAAAGTTGGGAATTGTGAAATCTACAGAAAACACGATAGTGTTAGTTAAATGCATTTTTATTATGATGTACAGATGTTCTAAGAAGTGTAAGAAATTAATCTGAAACTTTTGGGCAGAGATCCTGTCAGCTGCAGAGAAAATCTTGGTTTGGTTCAGTCGAGATGAATGCAAAGAGCCGGCATAAAAATACCTATAAAGTAAGATGAGGATGGAAGGATACTTGCAGAAAGTTGTTCTGGTGTAAAAGAGAATGCAGGTTCTGTGCAACAACAGAGGAAAATCGCAACAAAGCTACACTGGTTTTGATGCAGAAATAGAAATGCTGGAGCATCTTTTTGCAAAACTTGGCAGGAAAAGGAAAGGTTAAAATTAAAAAGGTTGGTTTTCAGAATTGTGGAAGACTTTCTTTGTTTCTTTTGGAAAGGTAGCTTTTTCAGAATTGAGGATAGATACAATAATAGGAGGAATATTTGCCATTATCACTGGGAAGAGCAGGAAAGAATTTATCAAGTATGTACCTTAGTCAGTTTTACAGAAACAGTTCCCCACTCACCTACATTGAAATACCTTTTGTCCTTATTATTGCTCTGTGAGAGCAGCTGCCAGTCAGAGAAGAGAACATGTATGACAAAATCAGAGTCCAAGACCTCCTGAGACCTTACTCTAACTGCTATTTAGGATCTGTCCATGCTTCCACTGGAATGAGGATCACCAATTAGTTTTGGCAGCTTTGATCTCTAAGTAAGCTTCCAAACGTGTCTCCAAAGCATTCTAAAAAACACCTATCACATCTGTTAGATACTGTACTCTCTTTTTAATTTAGTTAAAAAGCTTTGTATTTTATAATGCTGCTGCTAAGGTCATTCAGCTCTTTGGGGAGCAGGAACATGTTTTTTCCATCTAGGTTGAACTGGCTTACAGGATGTTTTGTGTGTGCACATGCACGTATCTTTGCCACACAGCTACTGGTTGGAGAGCACTAGATTTTTAAAGTGTTAATGCTGGAAGGAAAGCTGGAAGGAAGAGGACGTTTTTCGTGACTTGTGATTGGTGTGAGAGCTGATAAAGCCTAAAAATTATCTATTTCAGGGTGTGAAAATTTACAGGTAGATCCTGGGTTTTGGTCCAAGTTAAGAGTCCTAAAGTTTCTATCCTAGATTGTTTCTGCTGCTTGCTGTAGATGGGTAGAAAAGATTTTCTCTGAACAATCAGATTATTGGTTTGCTGGTATAGACTGATTTTTTTTTTTGATGGGGCTTTGAGCCGCCTGATCTAGTGGGAGGTGTCCCTGCCCATGGCAGGGGTGTTGGAACTGGATGATCTTTAATGTCCCTTCCAACCCAAACTGTTCTATGATTCTATGATCAGATAAATAACAGAAGAGGGAAATGCACACAAACCTTTTTCCTGCCTTGAAATAAAGAAGTGGCAACTTACAACTTAAATGCGTTCCTCAAGTCTGTCTTCTGTTTGCCTTTATCATTTGCTCAACGTATTCTGTCAGAGGAGCAGTGAAGGTGTCAGGATGTAAAGAGATTCAGTAATTCAACCTTCTTAAAGGAAAGCATTGATTATCACTTGCTATGATTTTTGATACAGGATGAAATCTCTTGAATAAAATTCAGCCAAGTCTCATTCAATACTGTGCTCCTAGGTACTACTATGGAGCACTGTCACAAGACTGTATTTAGGTTTATAACACATGAACATAAATTTGTATGTATTTATACAGGCATATATGTCACAGAGACAAAAGCACACAAAAATACATAAACCAATTTAAAGTATTTTTTAAAAATATACTTTAGAAGTTTTGTGTGAATGTAAACATTTGGGAAACTTGTGCAGCAGAAGTCACTGTAGGCACTAGCATTTTTACTTTGTAAGTAAAAACATATAGGCTTATACCTTTCACTTGAAATCTAAGAGATGTTTAAAAAGTTGTGGAGTTTTAATTACTACTTCTCAGCCTGGCACATAAATTGCCTAGCAGATTTGTGCGTGAGGCATATTACATGTAACACCACGCTATTTAATTCTACTATTTAATGAAATTAAAAAATTTTATAGCCAAAAAAGAAGTATCTTGCCATGTAACCATAATGGATGGAAATAATAAGTAAATCACCAGTTCATATGTATGCAAGCAATATTTTCTGTGTATTATTCATAGCATTTGTATGGCTAACGCTTCTAATAAACTATCAAACCTCATTAAAATCTTTGAATGTTGTGAAAGTAAGACAAAAAGCTCCACAAGCATAAGGCACAAAATGTCCTTGTGACATCTGACTGTTAATGGACTTGTGCATTTACTATGACTAAAACCTCTTGTTTGCAATGTGCAAGTAGTGTTGTGCATAGTTGCTATGATAATAACCATATTCTCAGAGCTCTTTGGGCAGATTTAATGATGTTTCATTCTGTTCCACTGACCCTCATTTTGACTTAGATTTAATGCAGCTATAGTCTAAATGGATTAATAGATCCATATAGTTTAATAATTAACATGGCAGGTTAATTAAAAACACATTGTAAGGTGCCCTGCTGCGGGCATCTTTCATTCTTTTTGTTGATATACATTATGTTTATTATGTTCATTTTGTACAGAGCATTAGAATAAATAACACAGTACACTACTGCATTATTAATACCTCTTTTTTGGTATTAATCAGTGCTTAAGTGCCAAATGTTGATGCTACTTTAAATGATCTCTTCCTATTTTTGAGTACTGAAGTGCTACAAATGTGAACTGCCCAGCTAACGTCCTGACCCACTGTAACATAAGTAAATAAAATACTGATGTGGACCAAAGAATTTTCTAACATAAAACTGGAAAAAAACAACAACATGCAAAACATACTGGTGCATGGAATACATCCACCAAACAAATAAAAGTTAAAAGACAAATGGGCAGAGAGAAATGCAGTCACAGACAATTTCCATTTTCATATATTCCAAAAAAATTCTGGAGTGATTCATTCTAGGCGACACTCGGGTAAAAAGATTGTACTGTGCCAGTCACAGGCACTGGACAGTCTCTGCCTTGTTCAGAAAAGCAAACCACCTGTGAGTTCAAGTCAGTTTTTTGATGTCATAATCACATCTTTATCATTTTCAAAGACAGAATTACCATCCACTGGCTCTCAGTTCGCAGAACATTACAGTTACAGTCAATCTACTCAGTCACCTCTAGGATTAGGTACAAGGGTGCATGTGTCCGAATCCATGATGGAGCAGTCACCAGGCTTCCTGTTGAAATAGCATTGTAGTGACTTTCTTTTTCCTGTTTGATTCCAAAGTGGTATCAGAGTCCTTAAATTTCAGTTTATGCTGTCTTTATGGCTGCTTCGATCTGTATTGTGATTGTTCAGTTCTTGATTTTTCCACTGAATGCTTGTTCCATTCATGGGCACTGAAGTCACTAGACTCTTGGATTGGGAGCAGCAACAGCAAAGACATGACTGGAAATAAAATTTAAACAAAGGTTAACACAAATCTGTCAACTCTCTGCAGATTGCCAGTGATATTCTTCATTCTGAAATGAGCAAATGATTCTAGCTGAAGGGAATGACGGTTCTACTCAGGCAAATTTTTAACCTAGGATGCAAACAATTCTTGTGACTAAACCTCATAAAACCAGTAAATTAGGCCTGGCTTCTGCCTCATATTTAAGAAAAACTTCCACAGTATCAAAAGGGAAATTTGTTTGACTAAAGTAAACAAATCAACAACTGTCAGAATTCAATACACAGTGTAAAGAGCTGAGTTGGATTTTTCCCCCTCTGTATCATTGAATATCAAACTTAGGGATCAGCATGCTGCTTAGCATGTAAGAGAAAATAAAATTCCCCAGCCTGTGTCTCTTCTCACATCTTAGAAGATGACAAAATTGTTTAGGAAAAGGGATAGTGAATATATTGAGGTGCATAATTTTCCACAGTTAAGAACATTCGGGATCGTACTTCCAGGTTGTTCACGAGCTGGTGTGTTAAGCTGTCTCTTCTGAAAAAAGCAAAAAGGATTCTTCAGCTATCTTCCCCTCATTTCACTAAAATCAGTGCCTAATTCTATGTAGATGGAATCTCTACTTTATGGGAAACAGTTAGGGCCCCAGAGGAGCAATGGCAATAACAGCAGTAGATCCATGACTTCTGTGAACTCAATGAAAAAGGAATGTTGCAGAGAGGTAGAGCCCGTCTTCAGATATATGTATTATCTGTCTATGGATGTGTATGTAAAATCATAACAGAGGTACGGGGAGAAACTCAAATTCAAAATAGGAATATTGCTTGAGTTAATGACCTTGATACTAGAAGGTAAAGGGTAAGCTATAATGAGAATCAGGGGAAGGATTAAATAATAGATGAAAATTCTTTAATTAGAGTTGTTGGATGGTAATTTTATTTGGAAGGACAAATGGGAAGAATGAACTAATGATATGAGGAGCAACCTGGTAGTACCCATGGCTACCTCTCCCTTTCACCTGAGGACCAGTTCAGGTATATTATCCACTCCATAGTTCCTAAATGAAGTAGGGGACTGTAAAAAGCAAAGCTGTTTCATATGTATCATGTGAAAACAGTCCCTTAAAATAGTTTGTAAGGCTGAGCCAGGCTACAGACAAAGAGGTATTCCCTACTTTAATAATGTATTACATTTTTCAGTAGCTTGAGTTGCTTATTTGCAGACTTAAAGTTTAGAGGTACAGTCCTATTATCTTTTGTTTCCTCTCACAGATAAAGGCATTTCAGTCTTCCTTTTCCATTTTTTTTACTTTTTGTACCACTATATGATTTCATTTTCATTCTTCCTGTATAGCCTTTATTATATAAACAGGGACTTGCAGAGGCACAGTGTCACAAGGTAAGTTTTGTAGCCTCAAAACGTGTTTTCATGTGTAGGAACTGGAAAAGTTCAGGTAAAAGCCATAAAGCGCATTTAATTGGCAATGTCAACTCAGGTGCCTGCTTTGGTATTCAAGCCTGAAAATTTTAGTCATTAATGGGATTGTTTAACTGCATTGTGCCCTACGTTTGAGTTCTTTGTCTTCACCTAGAATAGGAAATACATTATCAACAAATTTCTCTTTCGTGTACATGTCCCATGCAGATAAATAGTACTTACAAGAGTGTGTCTGTCTCATTTTACATGTTTACATATGCAGACTATGTCAAACTTGTTAACTGGTTTAGCACTTCAAATAAAGTGGGTAGTTCCGCTTTCAGTTTGCTATGTGTGTTTTGTGAGATGCTAGCTCTTAAACTAGACAATTTATAGTCTTTCATTCCTTTGCATGCCTCTTCCAGCTGCTAAAAATAGATAGTAACTACAGGGTTTAAAACAGTTAAACACTGGACATAAAATCTGGTCAGGAAGATCTTACCTGAAAACAGTTTTTAAACTTCTTGCTCACAAAATACAGAGCTATTGGGTTAATACAAGAGTTCATGGTTGCCAGGTTGATGCTGATATAATCCAATGGCAGCAGGAAACTAAGCAACAAAAGAGAAAACAAAACAATTGAACTCATATACTGTAGAAGCATCCATACTCTTTGTGGTTACAACCTCTTCTGTCACAGAAACTATTTCTCTCTTGCTTAACTGCCTCAATCCTATCTTGTACCACGCTAGGTCTATAATAACCTGTCTCACGTAAGTTCACAGAAGTCAGAGGGAAGTGATTGCAATGGTGACAGACAATATTTATTTAAATCATGCTACCCCAGTAACACTGAATCCCCTGAAAATGGATGCAACTGAAAAGTTATAAAGTGTTTGCTCTTCTGACACACAGTTGCATGCACAATGACATTTCTCAAATAAACTCCAAATGTGCAGTGTTATAGTTTTTCCAGTATAAACAATTGATTGACATAGAAAATAAGTACCTGAGCAGTTCACATCTGCCGGGGTCTCTTTCATTGTACACCATTTTCTTCAAAATTCGGCTCAAATGGAGAGGGAACCAGCAAAGAGCAAAAATCACTACTAAACAGAAAACTGTCTTTGCAACTTCTCGACGCTAGAAAAAGAAGTAAAGATAACTATGACTGAGTGTCTAATTTGTATTGGTAGGTGGTAATAGTATAGTCATGTTGGCAGCAATGTAAGTAATCTAGACAAAGCATACAAGGATTCCCAAAGAGCAGCTTCCAGACTACTTGATGTCCCTGAACTGTTTTTAATGGGATTTGTCGCGTTCCTGATTCAGGTGACGCTCAACAGAACCTGCTCATCACTGAGACTGAAACAGCTGAAGCACACAGGTCATTGCCAGGACATTGCAGACGTTAGCCAAGGAAAAGCATCTCCTTGGCTCTCCTCAGCCTAATTACTTTCCCAGCCCTTCATATTCCTCTGCAATGGATTAGTTTTCTGGCAATCCCTCAGTTAAACCTTTCTTCAGAAACATGTAGAGTCTGCAAGAAAACTTTTTCACATATGAGGGAAACTAGAATCACAGCTGCTTGATCCCAAACCACTTGTACCTAATCCTTGATGTGAGGCAATATATAAACCCAAGGCACTGAAATCAGTTGGCAACAAAAGTTCCATTCAGCCATGTACTTAGCCAAGGTGTCAGGTTTTCTTTGATGTATTATTTTATATTTAGCATGCATGATGTTGCACAAAGGGATATTGCACAGTTTAATAATTTTGCACACTATATTAATCACATTAATTAATGTGATCCTTGCTATGTGATGTTGATGTTCTTAAGTAAATACTTCCTGTAGAAGCATAATATTAGAAATGTCTGGTTTACATCCTAATCTCAAAATAGTTAATCAGGAAATGATTTAAATTTAATGGATATTTATATGGCCCTAGAGCTTGACAGATGTTGTAGTGGATTTTTGACAATGCATACCATTTGTGTTTGGTAGGTATGGATTTGATAGAGAAGCATATGAAGGGGTAAGAATACCACTTCTGAAACCGCCACTGAAAAGTAACAATAACAAGCATTGAAAGAGTCTGTCATTAAAGAAATTAAAGTCAAATGTGTAAGTCTTGTTAAGGTTTGAATATGACTATTATTGTTTCTTCTTTCTTACAGTAGGAGTCTTTATAAAAATACAAAAAGGATGATTTCTAGACATTAATGTGACAAGGCTGTAGGTTGGGAAGGAAGGAAGGAGGGAGGGAGGGCAAAAGATGATGGTAAGAGACAAGCATTTGTAAATTGTGGCATAAAGTCATCCTCCAGTAACCAGTCTGAGTCTCTTGCTGGGAACAGCATGTTAGGATGGGAAAGCTGGAGGGTGGATTCCCCCACCCTGTACATACCATTCTAATGGGTGGAGTAGCTTGTCTGTGACCCTAAGTCTGTGTTGCAGGCTCTGAGGCCTGATGAGGGGAAAAAGCAGAGGATCTGCACAAGGGGAGGGCTCTCCGATCTGCCTTGGTCTGGAATGAACCGTCAGAGGAGGAACCTCTGAGAGAACTCACTCTGATGCAGCCGGGACTGCCTTTGGAATTCACATCTGTGAATGTGGAAGCAAGTTTGCAGATGACACAAAGCTGTGTGCAAGTGTTGATCTGCTGGAGGGTAGGGAGGCTTTGCAGGGCGACCTGGACAGGCTGGACCCCTGGGCAATGTCCAACGGTATGAGGTTTAACACGGCCAAATGCCGGGTCCTGCACTTGGGGCACAACAACCCTATGCAGAGCTACAGACTGGGAGAAGCCTGGCTGGAAAACTGCCAGGAGGAGAGGGACCTGGGGGTGTTGGTCGACAGCCGACTGAACATGAGCCAGCAGTGTGCCCAGGTGGCCAAGAAGGCCAATGGCATCCTGGCTTGTATCAGAAACGGTGTGACCAGCAGGTCCAGGGAGGTGATTCTCCCTCTGTACTCAGCACTGGTGAGGCCACTCCTTGAATATTGTGTCCAGTTCTGGGCCCCTCAGCACAAAAAGGATGTTGAGGCTCTGGAGCAAGTCCAGAGAAGAGCAACGAGGCTGGTGAAGGGGCTGGAGAACAGACCCTATGAGGAGCGGCTGAGAGAGCTGGGGTTGTTTAGCCTGGAGAAGAGGAGGCTGAGAGGAGACCTCATTACTCTCTACAAGTACCTGAAAGGAGGTTGTAGAGAGGAGGGAGCTGGCCTCTTCTCCCAAGTGACAGGGGACAGGACGAGAGGGAATGGCCTCAAGCTCCGCCAGGGGAGATTTAGGCTGGAGATTAGGAGGAGGTTTTTCACGCAGAGCGTCATTGGGCATTGGAATAGGCTACCCAAGGAGGTGGTTGAGTCACCTTCCCTGGAGGTGTTTAAGACACGGGTGGATGAGGTCTTGAGGGACTTGGTTTAGTGTTAGATAGGAATGGTTGAACTAGAAGATCCGATGGGTCCCTTCCAACCTGGTTGTTCTGTGATTATGTGATTCTGTGAATTTGAAAGGAAGGGTAGAATTTGAGGGTCTGATCGTAACGCAGGGGAAAAGCTACTGATAGCTTTAAAAATTTCAGTTAGGAATTAAACATCAGACAGTGCTGCAAAAACAGCACAGTGAGATCTGACGAGTTTGTGAGTGACTTTACTCTATGATCATTTGTTTGTACTATTTTCCCATTGCTCTTTTCAAAGCAGTTACAGCAGTGCTACTGCAACTCTGCGATAACCCTGAAAAGAAATAATACACTCTCTTCTAAACCAGGTTATTTTACAACTACTTTTTATATGCAACTAAAGTTATATATCAAAGTGTGCCAAAAGTAGAGAAAACCCATGGAGTCACATCTTTATAAATAAAATGAAATACTGTTTTGGCAAATCTTTGTAGTTAAATTTCAAAGCATTTAGCCCATAGTGATTTGAGGTTAAAGAGCAGGAGAGTACAACTGTCACACATACTTAAGAAAAGAACAAAACTGGCTAGTTTCCTGAGCATGCTGTCTTCAATACTTGCTTTAACTATGATGTAGTCTTGTGTTCAGGGTTTAAATGAATACCTTAGCGTGATAAATAACTTACATTCTCACTTTCTATTTCTGTAATTCACTGTATTCAAGTACACTTTGAAACATTTCTAAGCTAACATAAAGAGAGAACAGTACTTTCAAACATAGGTATTCCTTTTATTTACCTGCTTAAGGTGTTCACTGAGAGCGATTCTCAAGTTGCTGTTTCTTCTGTTTAACATTTCACAAGTCATTAGTGTATAAAATATGGCAGTACAAGCCAGTGGCATACAGAAATAGAAGCCAAACAGCCACCAATCCTTTGCATCTTTGTAAAACTGTAGATAAGGTAAAGAAAAGAGAAGATATGATTTAGTGGAAAGCGTCACAGATAGGTCTTGGAAAGCATGAGGGTATGCTGGCATCTGTCTGTTGGTAAACAGCACAAATCAAGTAAACTTTCGTATGGTTGAACTGTTTTGAACTGACATTAGATGGGAATTGTGGTGGTGTAAACATTCGTTTTACTTTATGGATAGCCTGCCTGCATGTTGCAGTCTGTCCTGGGTTAGAATTAATTTATTTTGGTTGTTTCCTAAACATTTATATTCATTCATGAAAGCTGGAGGCCAGTTCCGTGAAAAAGACATGCAAAAAAATAGACAGTGTCAATTTGAGATAACAAATCTTACTAAAAGCCTGTCTCAGGAAATGCCATTTACCTCTATAGCTTCTCTCCTGATTCCAAAAAAGGAAAACTCAAAATGTCTTGTAAGTTTAATCACCTTTTGTTATCAGTGAAAAGACTGGTAGTTGAGTTTGCTTATGTACTGAGCAGATAGGAGCCACTTCATGCTTGTCTGATGTATGCAAAGCTTAGGATGGGTGGCTTCTAGTAGTGCAGTTACTTTTTAACCCTTTGCCTGCCATTCATAGCATTCACCTTTTGTGACAGAACACTGAAGGATTTGATAGAATAGCAGTACATCACTGTAATTTTAAGTGTTAGCTGTGATATAAGCTGTGGTTTAAGTTAATACATATATGTATTATGGGAAATACTGCATTTGATGAAACATTTAAAATTACTCTTTTCTGTAGATTATTATATTTTCAGACTTGAGAAAATATTGTATCTTGGGTTTTTACTTTGATACTCAGCCAAAAGTGTGCACTGAAATATGACATTTTGAATACTTCCTGTCTCTGTGTTATTAGTCACTAAGATGGATGTGTGCAAAAGGGAACTTTCTTTCTCATAATCTTTCCCTTAGCTTGTTTATTCCTTGCGGATGTGCTCTTGTAACATCACAGTTCCCACACCAAATGTCAAAATGCTAGTAACTGAGGATTATATTAATCCTATTTGAAAAAGTTAAACTTCCGACATCTCGTTTACATTTAGAAGTGACAGGTACTAAACTTTGAAAGATGGAAAAAAAATGTAATTAATAGACTAGTAGTTAATAAGGTTCATTTGAAAATCTGCTTTGGTTACACTAGAAAGTTCATCTAGAAAGGACAAGGAAATGCTTCTGATTTTTCTGCCTCAACTCAGTTAGCTGCCTACAGAGCTTACTAATTTGAGTATGCTGCTGGTATCTAGGCCAAAACCCCACCTCACAGGACATTTTGAATTGTGTTGATTCTCTTCTTTCCTCCTCCACATTAGCTTTAACCTTGCGTGAGGAGGAGCTGCATAGTTGCACTCTCCTTGGGGGCAGAATTTCCACCACTGCGAACAGAGCTTCTGCCAGCAGAAAACCAGAAAAAAATATGCCTCATGTTTAAAGAGTTTGTACTGAGGGGAAATCTAATTACCACTCCTTTTGCAAAGAAAAGGATTACAAATACATGGAGACAATTATCTTTTCCATGGCAAATTCCTCCAAGTCAGACTAGAATCATATGGGTTGGGCAGCACAGCAAAATGCGTGCTGTTTGAACCCATGGTATGTTTACAAGCAAAAACTTTCTGTCATACCAGTCTACCAGTTTTCGTGAGCATTGCCTGTCAGTCAATAAAATACACAGAGAGTTCTGTGTCACAACCCTGACCAATGCCATCAATTCCATATGAGGACCTGGCTTTATGAAGTTACAAAATCTACATGAAAATGTCTGTAAATGATTAATTGTGGAATCCGAATTTCTCAAAGCTTACATCAAAGGACAAAATTAGGTTGATTTAAGTGAAGTAGACATTCTTTTGTTTGTCTTGAAAGCCCACATGGAACTGGTTTTCTACAGGAAATGTGCATTTTAAACAAGTTTCCTAGTGCACTCAGCCTCTTGGGAATCATGGGCTAGCATGAATCTTTTAAGTCTTTCAAGGATAGCTTTAAACACAAGCAAATCTCCTCTTAAACCCAAAACTTAATCATATCTCTTTCCCAAAGTATAGTGATTCCTTATTACGGCATTTGTGGTAGTAAATACTATAGTTAATGTTAAAATAGTATTTTCGGTTTAATCTCTCATGTTAGTAGTTGCTTGCAACACATTGAAACACAGCACTTTCCATTTTGACTGACACATCCAACATTTACTCTCAGCTTAGACATAAATGCTGATTTGTTTCCTTGAAAATCAAACTGGCATGGGGAGATTTAGAGCTTTTGAATTATGCTGAGCAAGTAAAAGATTCCTGCTAATAGAACGAAACAAGGTATTCTGTTTACTACGTTAAGAACAGAACAATAATCAGTAAAGCTAGCATGTCTATGGAAGACCTGAATTGTAATGTTTTTGAGAAGAGGGAAGGGGAAATTAATCTTTTTCTTAGGGAGAGAGGATGTGAAGATCATCCAGGCACATTTGTTGAGAAAACAGCCATTACAAAAAGGAATTGTGCTGCAGTGTGCATTTTGTAAATAAAATCATTATAACTACAGTATCTACAGTCATATAGTCTGTAGAGTTTAGAAACAAAGACACAGTGAGACCTGGGCAATTCCACTCCATCTTCACACGCATTAATTATTTCCATTAGAAAATGCCTTTTGTCTTCTCTTGCAGTTCTCTTTTTCTCTTTCTGCCGTCCCTGCAGTCTGCACAACCCAGCCTGGGGATGTTCCTCTGAAAACCACTAATCATCTACACTTTTTTTTTTTTTAAAATTTCCTAGCTCCATTTTCCTAGCATTTGCCCTATCCTTCCCAATTCTTTCTAGCCCAAGCCACGTTCTGATCCAATAAATGGAGAAGTGCACTCTACCGTTAAAAATTCTGTTTTGGAAAAAAATACAGTTTCCTGCAAGATTTAAGACCTTGCACTATCTGCTTTCTCTAAAACAAAATAGACTATTACTCTTTTTTTATTACTAGGTAAATAGTGGCTGGCCCTTCTTTGGGTTCGCAAAGTAAAAATTAAGATACCAGTTTCCCATTTTCTCAATGTTAAGGCCATGCAGAGAATCTCTGTCTCCCTATGTAGTAAAAATATATTGATTCTCTAGTGACTACTCACCTGGCTTACTTTTAACAAGCCAATGTGGATATTGACAGCTGTTAAGCTGCAGTTAGCGCAGAGGGTGAGGGCTATGAAACATGCCAAAGAAGCCTGGTGTATCTCAGGAACTTCTCCTGCTCTTGAGTTGCTGTATTTAGATGACAGCTAACAGTGCCCAAGCTGCGGAGATGTGAGTCTGTCAGATTTGTAGTCATGATTTCTTGTAAATGAAGGGATTGTTCTCTGCTTGATTTTGTAAGGGCATATTATAGCATGGCTCCACCTTTTTCTTTATCTGTCAAAAGAGCTGGCTACTGCATGCAAACTGGTGACTAATCATGGTGAAACATGTTTTTTGACAGTTACAAGCTCCAAGCTGTTATACCTAGAAACACAATACCTTCCAAGGCTCTGACTACTCTGATACATCTCTTGATTGTACTTTAAACAAGCCTGACATACAAACTTTTTTATTAAGAATCTTCAGTAAGGAGGAAATGTAAATGTCGTAGAGTCCCATTTAGTATCGCTGGCTGAAAGTAGAGACAGGTCACTGTAAATGATGGATCTTCTTTTCATCATCATATAATACATCAGAATACATTTTGCAGTCTAATGGATGAAAAAAAAGCATATTCTAGTCCAGTATCTGAATTGTCTAACAAATGTACTATGGATACCAAAAAGAGAATAAAGGATGTTACTTACCAACATAAAACTATTTGTAGGCTTGAGCATACAGGTAACATAACCTTCATCCTTGTATCTGAAAGGTACCACAGCAAAACCAATTGCTTCTGGAATGGCCAATATGAAGGACAGGAGCCAAATGGAGAAAATTTCAATAGCAGTGATCATAGGGATTCCAATTCCCTGAACACGGCTCCAGGAGGCAACTGCTCTGTACCTGAAAGAGACAGGCATTGGTTTCCAATTCAATTTCTTGCTTGAATTCAAAGATCTTGTTTCAATTTTATATATTCAGTAAAATCCTAAAATTAACATCTTAGACTTGTATTGCTTGAGTTTTCTGCTTGTTCCAGTGGCTTTGCCAGCTACCAAGCCACCTAGGACACAGCAGAGCCCATCAAGAGTAGAACACTGGACAGCTAGCTGCAAATGTTCTGCTTAGTCACAAGAGTGCATGGAATTCTACTTTGTGAACTATGCTACTGTTTTCTATTTAAAGCAGGTAAGTTTTGTGAGGACAGACTATATCTTTCACTAGATCAGCTGACATAACAGAAGTGATCAGCTCCCAGGCACACAAGTCATCCCAATAGATATAAACAAGCTACTTCAGCTGTAACAGCAGTGCTTCCTGAAGTGATCAGCTTCCACGCAATGAAAATTGCTGAAAATACTGTTCATGAAAACAAAATGCGTTTGTTCTATTTACATTATTGACTGTTTAAAATACTAGGTTTATGTATCATATTCTGTACTCTCCTTAGACTAAACTGAGTACTAGATAGGACCATCTGACAGCTACCTCACCCTCTGCATCACCTTTCTGGTGAGAAACTTAAGTGTGTAGCTAAGAAGTTTGTATGTGCCAAACCCAATATATTTTCTCACTATTTTATCCATTAGACAGCAAGTTTCTCTGTACAAAGTGGTATTATTGAAACCTGCTTTCCTATGTGTATGCATCTTATAACCGAAATCTTGATTAAAGGCAAGACGTCTTAAAGAAGTTTCAAATACAGCCCATACATTTCTCCCTTTTCCTCTTCCTCTCTTTATCTTCTTTGTCCCTCCAGTGCCAGAGGATTCTTGTTATGAGGCTGCAGCCTTTCTGCTATTACAGGAAATCAGATGTTCTTACTCTTCCCCTTGTCTACCAGTTTTCAAGGAGCTTGTAAAATTTATTAGGTTTGACACCTGAACCTCTCTGTCAACTCTTGTCAAAAGGGTCTAAAATTATTTGGAGAAGACTGATAGGAGTACAATACAAAGTACAAACCAGTCCATAAATAACATTTTCAGTAGCAGATGTAACTATTATCTAGCAATAACTTCAGTAAATTAATTACTTAGCATTTCCAACAATTTAGCAAAGACAGTACTATCTAAAAATTATGGAAAGAACAAATATTAGTTTTGATCTTGTAATATTATTTTTCATCTTTTAATAATCTGAAATGCATGCTGGAGAGCTTTCTGTCACTGGTGGTTTAACAGTTTCTAAACTGCTTATTTTACTTTGCCCACTTAATAATGCCTTCCCATTTGAAATTACAGTGCCACATGGATCTATCATGGCATCCACTGATGAAATAGTCTTTAGTTGAGGAGAAAAAAGTCAAGAAAGGTTGTTTATCTGCTTTGAAAAATGTCAGAATAAGAAGTTGCTAAAGCAGAAGGACTGCTTAGTGAGAAGATATGATACTGAATGTTACTTTCTTAATTATCTCTCTACAGTTCATTTCAATGCTCTCAGAACTCCAGTCTTGTAGACCTCCTCCCCATGAGTGAACCTTTGCCTCCCTTCTTTCTAATATTCTCTGAAGATAAAGATGCCTTTAGTAGATGCTTTTATATTTAATCTATAAGTCCAAAATGTAGTTCATTTTAGTGTGTTCCAAACCTTTATACACACATTTATGTTAAAATGATGTACTGAGAACCTGTCTGTAGTACACCTGTGGCTATGCTGTGTATGATATTGCTATAGGTATCAAAGCCGAGGTTTCTAGTGTGTTCACTGCAGGAATGATGTGATAAAGGCTCTGACATCTTCCAGTGATGTTCTGTAATAATGCTTTCTGAAGTTTTGTGAGTGGCTTGTGGCCTTATGTTCATTCATGCACTTCCCTTCCTGACTGGCAGTTTTAGAACTGGTCCCATTAGATGCATGAGGTACACACTTTCTCCTAGACTAAACCAATCAGTGGCTTTAGACTACACATATTTTTCAAGTAAGTTATGTAAAGTTTGTGTTGTGTCACCTGTGTAAGTATGTAAGTGACAACAAATGGGTTATAAATTTGGAATCCAGTTTTTTCCTTTCTTGCATTTTTGTAGTTGATCTGCTTGAGTTACAACTGTTTTGCATGTGAGTATACACAGCAGTAAGGGTCTTGTGTGTATTGTATTGGTGATTTTTTTTTTTCAGTTCACAACTCAAGTAACTATCACATAAAGAATTATCAGCTGAAGAATTTTATGAATGGCTTCAGCTAAAGCATAAGAAGCTCAGTAGTTAGATCAGAATTTGCTTAATGCATATTAACCTGCAATTATTTGGTCTCTTTCCTCACTGCTTTAAGAGTGATTTTTAAGTGGGTGTTCTATGAGTTATGTAATATGTAGGATCTTTGTCTAGCCACAAACCTCCTATAATTAAGAGTGGGAAAACACCGGAGGGTTTATTTCCCTCATACTTAGACAATATAGGAAGTCTGCCAGGGAACTGACATAAAATACATGCACCACATTTAATTCCCCAATCTAAAATCTGTCTGTGTGTGTTTTGTCTTCTTTTTTCTCTTTGTTTCCCTTTTGTCTCCTACCTTGTCTAAAATATTCAATTCTTTTCCAGGTCATTTCCTTTTCTGTGTTTAAAGTTGTGACTCCCCTCTCCCCTTTTCATTTGCTACCACTCATGCATGTGCTGTCAACTTTAGTATATTGTACCCTTCGTTTGCTCTGTCTCCTATTTTCTTCTCCTCCCTCTTCTCCCATTCTTAGCTATTTATAACAACTTGTTTTTCATGGACTCCAAAGTCAACCCTGCTACTTATTGTTAGAGATGCACAATATTAAAGGACAAGGGATCATTACATCATGAAGTATACAAACATAAAATTAAATATTTTGCACTCCTATCTAGTTATGACTTGCTTAAAGTGTTTCTTTCAGAAGGACATCCTTGTCTTAATCATTAAAAACAGGACACCTTCACCTTTCCCTGCTGGTTTCTTCTTGTAGTTAATCACCCTCACTGTCAAAGAACATGTACCTTATTTTCATTTGGCTTTTATCTGGTTGAAACCTACTTCTATAGGTTCTTGTTCTTTCTTTGTTAAGCTAAGGACTAAGCTAAAGACCCCATTGGTATCTGATAATGTCATATTCATTTCAGTACTTGGATATTATATTTATTTATTAAGTACTGGTTTTGATAATCAACTAATTGAGATCTGTAAGGCCACTGAATCATTTCTGATGCTTTTCTATGCCCAGGATTTCATCATTCTTTGATGAAGGATAGTTAAGTATCTCTAATCAGCCTTCCACTATTCGTCTCATTAATGCAGCATGGTCCTGGGTTTTGCTGTGACCAGATAGGTTTTGGAATTAATTTTACCAGAATGATATCTAATAAGAATTGAAAATGAAAATGCATCGTGGTCTTTATGAAATGTAATCAAAGAGTATATGAAAATTAAATCATGGGCTATAGTTTGTCTGTGGACTCAGTCCCCTATGCCTTCTGTCTGACAGAGTAGGTGCATTTATTTCCCTCTTCCTTTTAACTGCATTAGAAAATTACTTGTTCAAATGGCCTGATGACATATTTCTGGTCTGCAAGTATCATCAGCCCTTTCTAAGAGGTAAAAGCAATATAGAAAACATAAAAAAGACTTGATCAAGGACATAAAAAGTATTCATTGACAAGATTACTGTCAGAACAGTTCCTAAATGACACTGCTGTTGCTGATGTCAATCAACAGTACAATGAATCTCCTGAAGCTCTGTTTTAGCGGTAAAATCTTGACTTATCTAATGCACTTACTGGAAGTTGCGCCAGATTAAATTACCTACCCTGAGATTCCTGTTCTATGCAATTTGGTATGCAAAGGAGGCAAGAAGAGGATGTATACATATTAAATGAAATTCATGTCATCACTCTTCTTTTTAAAATTATTTGTTCATCAAAATCATTATGTCTGAGCCATAAGCAAGAGTAAAAAGCTCAGGAAAGGAAATATCCTTCCTCTTAGTCACAGTCGGTCACTATTCAGAAATCAGAGTCAGACTATCATCACCATCATGACCTAGACTTTAAAAATGCCTGAGAGGCATCTGAAACAAATGTGAGCTTCCTCTGAAGGGTGAATAGCTGGTTTGGTGTTTTCTATCAGCCTCTTAAAACCCTCTCCATATGTGAGTAGACATTGTTCCCCTTGGGCATGCACAGTTAAACCTTAATGTGTTGTCAGTGCAAGTCACTTTGTGTGAGAGGCTGTAGTAATGAGTGGAGTTTCACAATAGGATGTAGTTAGCACAGAGAATAGTCCTTGTAGTAAAATAACCTTGTTCTAAATTAAGGCTGTAGTCTGCAAGACATTCAAGGTCAACAATTATCAAAGCTGTGGAGCTCTTAATTCATTATACCAATTGATTGTCTTTTCTGCCTTGTAAATACAACCCCATATACAGACACCCCAAATAGCTATAAATGAGATAGATTTCAGGAGCTTGTTTTAAGGAAAAAATAACTTGCCTGTAGACCAGAAACAGTCCAGCTGTGCCAGCACACAATTCCATATTTACTTGTTTTCCATACTAAAAAAGCAAACATTAGCTGATGTGGAATTTTGTATGAATGTGACTATGTCACTTTCAGTGTCCAAACTAACTTGTTGAAGATGCTGTCTTATCCTCAGAATCTGGCTGTATACATCTCTTTTCTTAAAACACATTCTCTGCAACCATTTATTATCATTATTGGCAAAGCATGTAAACTGAGGGAGGAATATAAATAGTCTAAATCTGATCCCATGCAAAACTTCATACTCAAAAGGAAGCAACATTTGGTTGTTGTGAGGATTAGCAAATCAGTACTCATAGATATATATATATGTGTATGTATAAAGTAGCTTCAGTTGAGTTACATCCAATTCATAGAGTTTATGGAACAGCAGAACTAAATCTAGTGAAACCGCACGGTCAGAACTTATCTACAAACTTTCTGTCTCATATATGCTTGATCTATGAATGATTTATTACGTACAGCAGTTCACGGAACTGTATTTTATGCTGGGCAGATATTGTTTGAGAAACAGAATTCTCTTTATAGTTCTCAGACTCAAAAATGGAAATAGAACACATGCTGGTGTTACTTTTTTTGTTTCTGATGTCAGTTAATGAGTTACTAGTGCAAAAAGGAACTGTATTTCAGGTATGGCTACTACTAAGTTACTTCTCCATTGCAAACCTTATACGCCAACTTAGGTAAAAACACACCAAGATTAATTCTTAACTTTCTTTTATCTTTGTATTACTGTACTAATATGCATAATGTATTTTATTTTTTGATATTTTCTGTATCAAGATTGCTGATATTTTGGACTAGAACATGATCAAGTAAACTCAAGACTAATAAAACCAGCTTTTTGCAGAAGTGAAGTCTTAATCTACTATTGCCTTATAAGTATGAAGGAAAAAAGCTTAAAAGAATAATGTTCAAATTCATCCTAGGTGTGGATATATCAAAAAGTTTGTATATCTTCCTGAACACTTTTATAAGAGGTGTTAATTTTTAAACTATCAACATTGATGTATCAAAGCAAGTTTCCAGCACATTTTCAATAGAACTTAATTAGTTATAAAAGGTATCAAATTAAACACTGTGATTATGATCTTTAATCAGTGAGTAGAAAAAAACTATTCTTAAGACCACAGATTATGATCCTGTTCAAATAGAAAACAAACATGGTCATATGAAAGAAAGAAGTCAAATCCCAGTTTTTGTCTGGTTAAGGAAACAGAAATAATGCTTTACTAGACTTTTTGAATACCTTAAAAAAATCCTGGTAAATTAATTACTCCAGTGGCTTTCTATTATACTTTGAGCCACAGATGTGGTGTGTTGTTGTAGCCAGGATATCAAAACACAGAATGTGAGTTACATCTATACTATAGTCTGCCTGCTAAGAGGAACACAGTGGGTACTCCCAGTTTTAGGAAAACTGCAAGGGCAAAGGAGTAAAACATACTGTACCTGTCCACACTAAGGGCACAGAGATTAAGGACCGTGATTCCCACTGATGCCTTCTGTATAAAGGGAAGGAATTTGCAAAGAAACTGTCCAAATTCAGAATCTCCAAAAGGCCACTTCTGAGCAAGGAGCTAAAAAGAAGATATGAAATAATCAGAATATTTAAACAGTAATTTAGCAAGTATAAAAATTGGATTTTTTCTTGTGTTAGACACAGCCACTGTACCCTTGAATTCTTAATATCTCAAGCATATCCTGACTGAATCTGGGAAGTAACTGCTACTGTAAAAGCACAAAGGGTGAAAGTTTAAACTTAGATGTTGACCTTGTACTGTCTTAATAATAACTTGCATTGTTAAAAGATTTTTTTATTACTGTGCTTCAGCCACCAGTACTGAAAAACAGAAATCTGATTCAGCTCTGTCATAAATGGTTGCAATTACCACATCCCAAAACCAAGCAGTCAAAGCATCACCCACAGTTCATAATGAAATATCTCAGGGCCAAAATTGCATGCTGCATGCAAGTAGATGCTTGTCATTGTATGTGTACACTATGTAACTCATGACAATATTCCCTGCCAGATTCTTAAGTTTGTGTAGAAAACACCATACATACATAATTTGTTCCATGTTAAGGAATGTGTTCCTGTTTTAATGGACTAGAATCATACATACATGTGGGCTGTACTACAAGGCAACAGAAAAGTATCCATTTGGAAACATGCGAATGAGTGGCTGGGACTGAGATTAGTATTTCCAAGGAGGTATTTACATAACAACTATGAATGCATGGGTTAATAGGAACAGTTATGAATAATCAGCATGTGAAGAGTAATCTTTCTTGCTGTAACTGTTAGGGCTTTGATCAAGTATCCATACAAAATACAGACTAGAAAATTTTTCAGGAGAGTCAAATTCACATCTGCCTGCAGTCACAGGAGACCTCCCTTTACTGGATGGCTGGTAGTAAAAGGACAATTTATGTCCAATGTAAGTAAATATAATAAGTGAAAAATTATTAAGTCCATAAGAAAGCACTGAGTTCTAACTTGGCTGATTCCACTCAAGAAAAGGATCTTACAGTACAGTGACCATGAATAGTTGTTTTGAAAAACCAAGTAATTAAACCTTCTCACCAGATGGGGAAGTGTTACTTTTTTTTAAAAAAATCTTCTCTAAGTTTCTGCTATGGATACTTTGTCAGGACTTGGATACTGAATAGTAGGTAAGATGAGCTCTTTGTGTGATACAGCCCAACAGTTCTTACACACAACATGGTTGTGTAATAGAAAGCATTAGATTTGAAATGAAAATGTCAAGGACTTGGGCCAGATATGTACTGTTGTGGATGTTTTATCTCCTATATAAACAAGGGGCACGTTTTTAAAGGCAGTAATAATAATTGCCATAGTGGATAGTTAACCAATTACTACTACTGTGCAGTCATTAGTTTTTTATTAAGCTTTGCTGAACAAGGGGTAGAACATAGAGTATTTTGATAATATCATCTAAATTTGGAGATGTTTTTATTTGCATCAGAGGAAGACAGCAAATTATGCACTATAAAATAAAAACTATAAGCCAAACCCAAGATTCTGAATGCTTCTTAAGCCCAGTTTTGAAGAACTGGGACTGCTTTGTGGAACTAAATTAGATTTAAACATCGTAACAGTTTTGTTCTCAAGTGTGTGAGATGGAGATGAACTGGTGGTACAATAGTATTTCCAGACTGTGTAATATGCCAAAGGCTAACTGTTCCTGGGCTAGCTGTTCCTGGTGTGAACTGGAAAAGAGAGAGCAAGGAACCGTATTTTGCTCTGCACAAATATGCAAGGACTGATGCAATAGCATTCTGCCTGCAAAAAGTTAGTTGTGGTCTCTCAATGATAAACACAACCTATGAATCATATTTTTAAAATTTTTTTACAGCTAAAACTGAGCAGAGATCATACTTTTCAGAATATGATTAAATCAATAGAAATTTGAATTGCTGTTTTGAGAGTTTATTTTCCTGCAGACCTGTTCTGCTAAGACATCATCATACTTGAGCAGACTTCTTTGCTTACAAGTCAGTTCATATTTTGAGAGTTATCTTTGCAACAGCAAGGACTAGAAAATCTTCCAGGTACCAACTTGAGCTGTGGAACACACTCATCTGCTAAGAGTGGGTGGATTCCATCTGCGGAATCAGAAAAACAAATTTTGATTGTAGCTCAGGACTGTAGTATTCAAAGTAATTTTTTTATTTCTATTTAAACTACTGGTGAATTGAAACATAATCACTACCTTTAACAGTATGTATGTTAACTATGGGGAGTTATAAATTCTTATCTATCTATATCTTGGTTAAGGTAGAAGATACTTCTCTGATTTTTCATAGCATGAGTTTTTCAGGTCACTTTTCTGTACTGTACAGGAATGCCAGATTAGTAGGCATTTGTCTTCTCTATAATAGTCAGTCCTGGGATCTGTGTTTTTCACATCACCTCTTTTTTATGGACATTCATCACAATGCTAAATTACTTGTGCTTTTTTTCCCCAAAAAATAATACCTCAAAAATGCTGGAAGCAGTTACGTAGTACATTCTGCTTATATCTCTCTAGGACCATATCCACATTGTCATTCAACTACTTGTATTTCAAGACAAATGTCAGCAATTCATAGCTTTCAGCCAACTGGATGTTCATACTATGAAGCCAACTTCTGTGTATGACTGCTTGTTAAATAGGAAAAGCATTATTTGTTAGGCGCTATATTTCTTACTGGATCATTTTTTCTCTATGGCTGAGTATTAAAATGAGATTTTTCAACACAAGCTATACCTATCCAACGTTGTCTACTCCCTATTACTTGAGAGTGTTACAATATCATACAAATGTGGTTCCATTTCCTCTTGTTCTGTTGCTATGGGTTTTCTTGGCACACTGAGAACTCTCGCCTTATTGTTCTCTACAACTACCTGAAGGGAGGTTGTGAAGAGAAGGGTGATGGCCTCTTGTCCCAAGTGAAAGGGGACAGAACAAGAGGGAATGGCCTCAAGCTCCGCCAGAGGAGGCTCAGGCTCAACATAAGGAAAAAATTCTTCACAGAAAGGGTCGTGAGGCAAAAGAATGGTCTGTCCAGGGAGGTAGTTGACACGCCTTTCCTGGAGGTGTTGAAAGTGCGGGTGGATGAGGTGCTGAGGGGCATGATTTAGAGACTGGTGGGAATGGTTGGACTCAGTGATCCCATGGGTCTCTTCCAACCTGGTGATTCTATGATTCTATGATTTAGGGAGAGCTGAGTATCTTATTTGCCATCAAAACCACAGCAAAGAAAACATGAGAACCTTTGCAATGGTATTCCAGCTTAGGACAATCATTTCAGATGAAAGCAAATCCCCTTTGTGCCAGAAGTCTAGGCAATAGATTGCTAGGATTGGTAACAAAGGTGATAAGATTACAACTGTTGATTAGTTCCTCTGATTCTCTCTGTATTTATAGACTGAATGAAATACATTGAAAGCTCAGCAGACTGATTTTCTAAATAGATTCACAATATCTGTGATATTATGACAAATGTGTGGGGCATATTTTTGCCTTTTGCTAAGAACTCTTGCATGAAGCTTTAGTTTGTGTTGGGGCTGCAGAAAAAAATGCTGGAAATAGAAGGGATGGCATGAATCCATGGTAGTTGTCCAGCCAGTTGTAATCATCTGAAATTTCAGCTCTAGACACTTGTCTGGGTTTGAGTAAAATCAGAGTAGTTTTCAGGTACCACCGGATGAAGGATAAATTATAAATAGCACTGCCACGCTAAAGAGGCCCTAGGAGATTTTTGTCAATCCCCTGTACCAACCAGACCCCCAAATCGGATTTGTGATTGTAGATCAAACTTTAAAAGGCAACCAAAAGACAGACACCTATTAATTTATGTTCACTGAAGGTGGCTGTAGCACATGCCCAGCAACAGAAATGAACAGAAAGCGCTTTGTAATGACTGTGAAACTCTGTTACTACAAGAAAAATATTAGCTTCAAAAAGAAAAGTGTTGTACTTGAAAAAGGTTCACTAACTCATTACTCTTCACAGGGAAGCTTTATCATGGTTCCAGCATGTACACATCTTTCCCACACCCCAGGAAGCTGCCCCTTTTTAAGATTAAAAGTATTTTATTCTTTTTCTTTCTTACATTTTTCCACTAATTGAAGTGACGTAAGTACCAAATCATTAGACATTCTTTTCAAGTAGATTTTAATCAAAATCAGTGGAATCAGAACGAAGTTATTCGATTTTTAATAGTAACTTTGCAATCATTTCCATGGGTGTACTCCATTATCATTTCACATCAGCTATGCATGCATTACTTCCCCTTGGATCATGTGCCAGTTTTCAATTCTGTAGATATTTTTAGTGAGCAAATATGATCCTGTCTTTGATTTTACTGTTTTGCATCAAAACAAGTCCTTTGCCCTCTGTTCTGCCCTAGCAGGGTACAGAAATTTCAGAGGGAAATATCACATTTATTTTGTAAAAAACAAAAAAGCTCAAGAATTTAATTAGATTAGTCCTGATTTATTTAGTTACTATGTAAGAACTGGGACCTCTTGCTCTGCTCTTCCAGTGCTTTTCTGTGTTTTAATATCCAAACAAAATGAGTATAAAATTTTAGCAGATTACATTTTTTCTCAAGGCACAAAGATAAGAGGAATCAGGGTGATTATCCCGACTTGTATCTCAGTTCTTCATGACTTGGTCAAATGTATTGTGTTTTTGCAAACTCACTCACAAAATCTCTGGAGTTTCTAAACAAGACATGCAGCAACAGAAATGCACATTTCCCCTTGTGCAATTTGCCATTTAGGAGTATTTTGTACAGTTCAAGCGTGGCAAAATTCCTGAGTGAGAAGAGTGCAGTCAACAGCATGTTTTTACATTGAAGTCAGAAACCAAGATTTCAAGGTTATACTCTGTCTTAAAAAAAACACAGCAAAGTGACCAGACAGCCACTGCTTCCCTGAGCATCCATCCCCCTTCTCTGCTGCTTTATATGGCCTCTCTGCCCTGACGCTGCAGCTTGAAACAAACAAGACAGCAGCACTGAGAACATTCCTTTGCAATGATTTTTAAATGTCACTCAGTTGATTTTATTCTACTGTGGTTGCTATTTTCTAACTACTATTTGTATGCTATCTGATGTACAAAACACAGATAAAAGTCCCACTGTGCATCCCAACCAATTTATATATAGTCTACAGGAGAGAAATGTTAAAATCCAACCACGAGAGGATTGTACCACCAAGACATGCTTATGTGCATCCAGTGTTTATCTAATACTAGACTGATACTGTGTGTTTACAGGTCCCTGGAGCTCATCCCAAAATAGATTGACTAGGTTAGGTGTGGGATATGAACTGCTCTATGGCTCTGAGCTGCTCTATAAAAACTGCTTTGGTTCAACAACTATATGTCAGGAGGTCCTCTCTGCCACATGGCACTGAGGATGAAATGAAGGTCTCATACCTACCCTTCCCTGCTCTGTTTGCATCCTAGGGCTCTAAAGCCTTCCTCTTCCTACATCCACTTGGGACTGTTGTTGACACACAAGATCTGTTTCCCAGAAACAGAACTGTGTTTTGCGTGGATAGTGCTTGTCCCTCATGCTGCCTCCACGCAGGGTACTCTCCTGAGTTTCATGGTGTTTAAGTGTTCAATGATACTAATGGAACAACTCTGGCAGAGTTTCTGCTCTATCTTCAGTAGGTCAAATAGAAATACCTTCTTTGTTCCCTGACTTCTGTTACACTTGTGCAGTACTGGAAATGAGGACCAAACCAGCAGATTTCTGTTTATATAGAAAATGTCCAGTTGTATAAGTGACCAATGTCTCCTAACTGTGGAGTAAGGGTTACAAAACCAGTGTATTTCAGGGTGATTTCCTTTCCTTGCAACGTAGCCTTGAATGAAAGATGAGAAATTCCTCTGATTTTGTCAGATCAGCAGATTTAGCGTTGTTTTAATTTGTTTCTTAAGGCTAGTTTCCACCAGGAGACATTGAGCTGTCTTAGCAAAGCTCTGTTTTAAATTGTATTCTGCAATAACGTATAGTCCTGTCTGCTTCAGAGCATTGGCAAAATACGGTACTTGGTGTTTTGGCTGGAATCCAGGTGAAATCTGACTGTACACAGGAGGGTCAAAGTCTACACCACTGAGCTGGCTGCATTTAGTGACAAAAGATCATGATTCTGACTGAGGTGTTTGTCCTGTTTCTGATCTATAAGACCAGTCAGGTAGGAAGAGGGTAGGAAGAAGGGTGCATTGAGTCTGCTGCTTGTGGTATTTTGATTGTGATATTCTGATTGTCCCCATGAAACTTCATAGGACAAGAATTCACTGCATATTCTCAAGCCTTTCTCTTCTTCCTATAACTCAAATACACAAGAGAATCGCATTGCAGGACAATCCTCATCCCTTTCTTAAGTGGGATCCACAGACTACTGCTCACCCCACATATGTAACTCAGCTATGCTCCTTCACTTTACCAGCAAGAGGGAGATCTGTAAAGGTGAAGGAGAGAGAACACAACCTGTCTCTAGGTATTCCTTCCCTACCCACTGCTGGAGTGAAAAGCCTCAACTTTGGGAAGGACAATGAGTAGAAGAAAAGTAGAAGGAAACAAACAAGGCTAACCTTTATAATGCAGGGCATGAGACCAAAATTGAGTATATCATGGTGACATGAGAGTTCGGGCTTCTAATAACTTTGGGTATCACTTGGCTTTTTCCTTATACTTAGATTCACCTCACTGCCATGGCAGAGAAGGCACACGGCATCTCTTCAGCTGTTCTTTGCAGGAAATACTTCCCTAATTTTGCTACAACCAAGAACCATCTTTTTTCCACCGTAGATGGATAAAAGGCTGACTATGCTTTTTTTCTGGAATGAAGAAAGGTTATGTGGGCATGCATGAGAACTATCAAATACATTTTTTCTTCTGAATTGCCCTACCACATCTTTTTCTGCTATTTGGCACATCTTTGCCCCACTGAGTAAAGGTGGAGGTAGTGGAGGGCCTCATGCTTTTTCATGAATGCCTACAGTCTTTTTCTTCTATGGAAGGGAATGTATAGTTTTACACAAGTGAAAATAGACTATACGTCAAGGGATCCTGAAAGGTAAGAAACGTCCTGGTTTTGAAACACGATGTTATGTCTCAACTAACTGGTAGAAAAATAAATCCTTAGTTTTACGTTCTTGTTGGAATGTTTGTATTTATTACAAAAGTCCACTTAGCGGTAAAGCATTCCTAACAACTCTAGACATCTCCCCTGTGGTATTTCTGTTGTTTACAAAGTAGGATTAGTTTCTTTTTTGTTGTTTTGTGGTGTTGGCTAGCTTCCCATCCTTTTAGGCTGCCTGTTTCTCAAGCTGTGCTGCTCTTCTTCAGGGAAATAAGCTGCAAGGTACGCTTACGTGCATAGTGATTTGTTGAAAAGATTTTTTTTTCAATCCTTGGGCAAAATACTGCTTTTGTTATTCCTCCAGCTATGTTGTCTTTTGTGTGTTGCTAAAGAGAGCAATAGGATTGCTAAGAAATAACAGTACAACTGGTAAACCCTGGGTATGTGCAATCAAAACAATTCCTTGTTTTCTGTAGAGTTCAGCTGATTGAAAAATGAAGAGAGCAAACATACTCAAATATTCTGTTAAACCTAGAGTCTCTAGGTACTGTACAGTATTACAAACCCACAGGACAGCAAGACAGGCATGAGATGTGAAACTGAACATGAGAGAGGAGTTGCCTGTGCGTTGAAGGGAACATATATTCCACTCCCTAGAGGACAGCCATTAGTTAAAGGCAGTCAGTCTTAGAATATTAGATTTCTTCCTTAACTCCTACCTTGGTATGCATATTAAACACTTCCTCCTAGGAAGCTGTAGTCTGTAAATGGAGAAAACAGATTTCTGATGGACTTCCTTTCCTCGTTCCATTTTGGTTAACTTCTGCCTCTAGGATTCAGTGATCAATTCCTGTGCTACCTCTAGATTTCTTTTATGTATGATTACTACGCGGAGGCATACACCTAAATAATTGGTCATATTCTGAGCAAGTTATATGGATTTCTGCATCACTCTGGGCGTCTTGGAATCACTGACAAGAGTTCAGTGAAAGCTAGAAAGCAGTTAATAAGCTGGTGGACTCAGAATTTCCTACTGGTGTTGATACACCTTTGAGAGATGCACACTGCACACACGACTAATTCTGCATTTAAAAGAGCGTTTCTTTTCTAAGTACACTTTATGTGTGCTGTGGGCTTGGCCTTATACTCCTTTGTCATGAAACTATAATTACTGTGGATGTCACTTGCCCTATTTGCCTACAGGATTGGTCCCAGTGTGTTTAATTATCATCCTTGCTTATGTACAATATTAATTCTGTCAGTAAAGGTTATCAGGTCTATCAAATAATTTCTAATTAAGAAGGGTCTGGTCTAACATGTACTCATATGCTCTGCTGCTGAAATATCTCCATGACTAGAAATGCCTCAGCTAAGTCTTCCTTTACTGAAGACATAATAGCTGAAGGTGTTTGGTTACTCCAAGCTACCTTTTATATACGGACTCATAACCTTTTAGGTGGACTACTCAGATTTAGAGGCTGTTGCAACTAAGATCAACATGAATACAAATTTACTAACAAAAAAGCATAGTTTATTAAAGCAAACATCATCTGCTTGGGCTGTTTAAGCAGTGAACACTCTTGCTTGGTTTTGGGTAGATGTCTTTCACTTTATACCAGTCAAATAATTAGGAAAATGTTTGTTATTCACATTTAAAGAAACAGGCTAAAAGCTGGCTAATTTGCTTCATCTACTTCTTTATAAATGAATGGCTTAAGGAGTTAAGCATAGTAAGAAACAAGGCAATATAACTTCTGTCACTTGTCTGTAGGTCAGTCTTCAATAAACAGAACTCATTTAAACATTTTTTCTCTAAATTCCATAAAAATGGAAGTAGAGATGGCCCAGGACTTCCCAATAACATAGATAAAAGGTCCATGAGCTCACAAAAGAGCTGTGACAGCTTTTTCTGCAGACGGCACCTGCTGTTCTTGCTGTTGCTCCATTAAACTTGAGCCAGTGATGGCAGCAGCAACAGCAGCCATAAGGACTTTCCAGAGCTTTAGCACAGCCAAGGCACTAGTGCTGCTATGCATATTCTTCTGCTGCCTGTCTGTGGCTGTAGAAAACTGCCTGTTTTCTTTATGGAAAGCAGTCCTCTAAAAATTTTGTCCAAACTTAACATATTTGCTGCAAATGTGCATGGCAGTGATAGGCAGTGCAGGTGATGTGGCAGCTCTCACCTATGTGCTACGCCACTTAATGCTAGAAAGGGACACACGAATCCTGCACCTTCTTCAGTGCCTTAACTTTACCTCCACAGAAGCACAAAATGTTAACGCTGTATTTCCCAGTCATCTTGTCACTGCAAAGAAGTGATTCTTACTGGTTTGGAGGCTATAGGCTTTGACATCTTGAGTGTCTGAGATGGGTATGTTTTGGGTAAAAAGGAAACTATTTGAGTCCAGGTGCTATAAATGTGATTGAAAATGGAACTGTCTTAGTTTGGTCTACTAAGGCTGCATTTATAACTGGCATCCTTCCTGTAAAACTCAATTTGTTACAATTTTTAATATTGATTTGATACTGTAAGTGGATATACTAGAGGTAATTAAGTGTAATAGGACTTCAATACATCTAGAATATCTTCAAAGGAGGCTAGTGAATATTACTCATATCTCAATCCATTTAATAAATTGCTCAGGGGAATCCACTATATAATTACAGTAATTGGAGAAAGTAAGGGGAAATTTTTGAGCCTCCTATAGTCTGAACAAAGGATAAAAATGTCAAACACCCATGATCATATCTTTAGCTGACATAAGTTACATATTTTTTTCCAGCATCACATCTGTGTTAATTGTATAAATGTGTAACAGAATGATGGACTCGATTCCTGGGTCCTTACACTTTCAATTACTGTAATGTGTGTCTTTCTAAGGATTTGTAAAATGGATTTGAATATGAGTAACATTAATTAATTCTTTTGAAGGTGGTTTCAAAGTAGTTAAGGCTACCTTATGTTTCAGGAAAGTATGCCAATTTCTGATATCACATTATAATTAAATGGCATCACATTTTGTTCTATACAATATGGCCATCTTAATACTCTATCAGTTATTTTAATATGCAGATGAATGCTTGTTTTCTCTTATCCTGATTTCACAGAATCACAGAATGGTTTGAGTTGAAGGAGACCTTAAAGATCATCCAGTTCCAGCTCTCCTGCCATGGCAGAGACAACTTCCACTAAATCAGGTTGCTCAAAGCCTCATCCAGCCTGGTCATGAACACCTCCAGTGATGGGGCATCCATGACTTCTCTGGACAACCTATTCCAGTGCCTAACCAGTAAACAATTTCTTCCTAATATCTAATCTAAATCTCCCCTTTTTCAGCTTAAAACCATTACCCCTCATCCTGTCACTGCACTGCCTGATAAAAAGCACCTCCCCAGATTCCCTGTGTACTGGAAAGGCTGTTATAAGGTCTACCTGGAGCCTTTTCTTCAACACACTGGGCAAGCCCAACTCTCTCTGCCTGTCCTCATTTAAGAGCCCTTTTGTCCTCCTAACAATGAAGAGCTGACCTGTAAGGTATTAAGTGTTTCACCCCATTTGTTTATATACAATGCTAATACATGGTTCCACATGAGGCTGACTCTGAAGGTGAAAGAGTCTTTAAAATAAAGTTCATAACTAAGAGTATAAAATACACTTTAAACCAAAACTTAACCCCCCAAATTAAACTGCTTTATTTTTTTCCTCAAAAGACTATCACTTCTGCTTTCAAACTGTGGTACTTCCGTGGGCCACCCTTCAACTGTTACTTAGTAAGAGGACCTAAATGATGCCACAGATTCCAGGATCCTTAATGATACAAACAAGAATGCCATTTAAGAAACTTTCAACTCCTGGTGTAAGCAGACACACCACTGAATGGTTTATCTGAAAAATAGACTATAAATAATAATATAATTTCTTTTCAAAACAACTAGATCTCCCTTATAAATGCTATAAATGCTTTCCTGTGTTGGAATACATGCAACTAACCTTATACAACAAGGTGGTTGTATATAATATATTTGAAGTAATTTATTTTGTAGGTTCAAGCTCTTAAACGATTACTAAAAGCTAGAGTTACGCCTGTGAATGGGATAGTAATTCTGCCTCCTTACACGTGGGAATTGACATACATTGATGCCAAGAGGCTGCAGTTTCATTCACAGCCTTTGTTTATCAAATACTTCTTTGCAATATGGAAATAAATTTTCATATAGGCTACAGTAATTCCATTTGTATAGAGATAGCCAGGGCCCCAGTTCAGCTTGTCATATAAGACAGAGCAAGGCAAGTGAATCTATAGGTTTAAGGCCAGGTTGGATTGGGCTCTGAGCAACCTGATCTAGTGGAAGGTGTCCCTGCCCATGGCAGGGGGGTTGGAACCGATCCCTTCCAGCTCAAACCATTCTATGATGCTGTGATTCTACAGAATGCCAAAGAAGTGTCAGAAAATTAATAAAATACTGCAAAGTAACAGAAGGAATGTAAAAAATTGTTTGTTACTTTAACTAAACTTCTAAAGGATTTTCAGAAGACCATCAAAAGGCAATTCTGAAATGCAAAATTAATTCCAGATTTCCATTCCTTTTCATGAAGAAGCAGCAGAGCTCTTGAAAGGTTAGAAAATCTTTCAAGGTAATAAAAATACCTGTTCTTTCCCAAACTCAGCTCTGAAAAAAAACCCCATATGCCATTTTTCCTTATAATTTCTTATCAGAAATACCACATGAAGTAAGAACACTGCTTTAGCCATTATCCATAAAGACATCAGGATATTTTACCAGATAGGAGACTGCAGTGCATCATGGGAGATACAGTCCAGGCTACCAGTCACGTTTACTAAGAATAGTGGAAACATGCAGAACCCCAACCCTGCATCCCATTGGGCATCCGCAGAGCTATGGAAGACAGATGAGTCTTGCGTACAGGCAGAGGCTAATCTTTCTCATCAGCTTCTTAATCTATAACACTCTACAGATAACTGCTATCTTACCAAAAAAATTGATTATTTATTTTTCCAGGTGGAATATGTGGAAATTAGAATTTCTGTTAAATCACATGCATTATTACTGACAATCTTTATTCTAGTTTCAAATTCATATTATATTAAAACTAGATAAAGTTAAAAGATTTATCTGTAACTTATAGTACTGGAAGATGAGAAGCTGGTACTGCATTTTACTATGGATAGTATGCTTCTGTCTAAAACTGTATGCAAATATCAATATTTTTAATCCATTACTTAATTAAAATTTGCCATATTATGACAACGTTCTTATATCAATACCTGGACTACAATGCAGGTTGATAGTTATGATGTCAATAGTTATATAGATACAAAATGTGTATAATAAAATTTTCAATTCACTACTTTTTTAATTTTAAAATCCAATTTGAAACCACAGGACACTTGTTATTATACAGTTATGTATTTAGATGCTTTGTTTAAAACACACATAAACAAAAGTTAAGTCTGCAGAATCTTCAAGGGCCAAAATGGTGAGGAATGGGGTTTTCTCATTATATTACTTAGTGTTTTATGTACTAACAGAAACACCTTAACTTTTCACTGAGAAAAGAAATAAAAATTATAATATCCTATCATCTAAGCACCTGTATATAACCCACAAATATCCAGATAGAAGCTTACAATTTTTTTTTACAGTTTTCTAAAATAAGTTAATATCAGAGAGAGATATATAAAAAGGGACTCTGTTCTCTTCACGCAAGCCTGTGCTGGAATCATGCAAGTTACACTAGTAAACATATCTTGCACCAGAAAAAGCACTACTTTATGGTTTTGTTTAATAAAAACAGAAAATAAAAATTTAGGGACAGAATAACTTTACCAGATTAAAAAATTGCTGAGGATCCTCTTTATAGTTTGACAAATCCCTATGAACTTCAATATTTTAAAACATTTTCTGTGATGATTGGTCTTAATAACTCTGGAATAATTCTGAGAATCTGCTACTAATGGATATTAATTTTAAACTTTAATGCTCAACTTAACTGACACCATCTCTCTTTGCAATGTAATAACATGAAGCCTGAAAATCACAGAAGGTGTTTCCTGTAAAAGCATAAAGTAAGGAGCGGATATTCTAAAAATAGCAACTAGTCCAATGCTGTATTGTCCATCAGAGAGGAGAATAGTTTATAAAAATTGTTCCCTCATAAATTCTCTTGCTAGCTATAGTAGCTATAACAAATGAAGCACTCCTGTTGAATGCCCAAGGCCACACTTCGGTTAAGAGCTACATCATCTTTTAAAGGAAGCATGCTTTTTCTTTATAGGGGTGAGACCTGAGAGCAAGGGTTTTGTTGTAAACCAAAAAGGAGCTGTATTTTTTTCTTAAGTGGATTAATTGACAGAAGAGCTGTACTTAGACAAAGAACAGACAGTGTGCTTGTAAGAAAACTGCAATGAGAAGGTATCGGTGTCGCATCCTACCTTGTACACAATGATAGGAATATCAATGACAATATAGATAAGGTCTCCTAGCGCCAGGCTGGCTATCAGTGCATTCGGGCCATTCCTCATACACTTGTTCTGATAAATGATCCTCAACAGAGTTGCGTTCCCAACCATTCCAACGATGAAAATAGCACAAGATACCACCGTGTTAATGTATTTAAAAGTTTCAGCAATCTTAGTCTGCTGGGAGCATTTGACAGTCTGGTTGGACACCAAGGGCGGTCTGGTGGTGAGGAATATACTGGATTCAATCCCTGAGGAAGTGGAAAGGTAGTTTCCCAAGTCGCTCCAATTGGCAGCATGTCTGTCAGAACTGTCACTGAGGGCAAAGCTGGGAAGCAGCAGCAGCAAGGAAACTTTTAAACACAAGGCTTCCATCCTCAAGTCCCAAAGGAGCAAATTCAGTGAGACAGGGTTTTTCAGTATTTCAGTGAGATACTTCTCGCTTCTTCACCTGCAGAGGGAAACAATAAGCAAAAACAAATGAGAAACACAGAATCAATACAACAGGTAGACTAATGCACACTGTTTCTCACTTAAGGAGGGTATTTGAATGTACAATCTGTGTAGCGCATATGTATAAACATCTGCTTATAATTACTGTGCTACACTAAAACCAAGATTACCTGCATTAATGGCCAAAAAAAAGGCAAACACAAAAATTCCATGAGTAATCACAAATGAGATCCAGCAAAATCCTTTTAGTTTGAGGCAGAATTTGTATATGAGTGGAGAAAATGTGGTAGATGAAGTCCTGTTTTAAGTTTAAGAAAACTGTACCAGCAAAGAGAGGCCTTGGAGACTGCTAAATCATATTTAGTTATTTTAAGATAGATTTTAAGATAGAAGTTAGCATGTTTTCTTTGAAAAAGTACAATAGTAGCACTGCATTAGTAATTAAAGATAGTAAATTCATTAACTTTCTGATTATTTGTGCTATATTGCAACAATGAGGCTTTGTATTATTGCATTGAATGTTGTGCCCAGTACTTAGCCACAGCGAGGCTAGTTATAAAAGTCTAAGCTCTTTTAATGATAAAAAAAATACTGAATTTAGTATTCTAAGCAAGAACTCATGATATTTCCAGGTAGGCAAGGAAGCATCATAGCATTCTGTCCCAGTAAGTACGACTGCCTAGGTGTAACCACCAGAGGTGGCTCCCTGCCACAGGCAGTATAGACATTGTACCTCCAGTGCCACCAAGAAGGCCACTCAAATCCATTTCCTTGAAGCCGCAGTCTAATTTAGGTTAAAGATTTTTTAACATGGCTCATATCTGCAAAACAAGACAAAACTCTGCAGTGTTGCCAAAAGAATAGTAAAGTATTTATAACTTTCTGAATTCTAGGGACTCACATGGAGGATTCAGGGGGATCCTCTTAAATAAATGAATCCTAATTTAATTCCCTGTGGGGCTTTTAAGCCAGAGTTTATAGAAAGAAATTTACCAGAGAAAGAATGTGGGAGAGAATTTACTGATAGGACTTCTGGAGGCAGTCACAGTATAAATATTTACTGCTATTATCCTCTCCTGTTGCTTGTGGCCTGTAGAAGTGAGCATGTGCCTACATACAGTAGCAAATGCAATGTTAACCTGAATATTACTGGCATAGAGTACTATCCCTCATAAACCAGGGAAACACATTTACAATCTTTTATATTGGTGTATTTGAGATGGGGATCTGACCAACTGTGAGTTGAACTTGATTTTAATATACTAAAGAGCAAATTCTTCTTTATTAAATGCCTGTTATGATATCTCAGGGCAGTTAGCAACAGCTTGCAGGATGTGCTTTCAGATTAGGTTTCTCAAATGTATCAGAAGCTACAGACGTATTCATATGTAACTTTTCAGGCAAGTATTAATAGTTTCGTTACTTACTATTACCGTTTTACAAACAGAAAAACTGGATTGCTAGTGATTTAAATGACATTCCCAAGTTCATACTTGCCCAAGTAAATGCGATATTGCTATGAACATAACCCACAGCCCTATGCATTAAAGGCTCTATTAGTATCTTTCTCATTTAATGATATTTTCTTGTGAAGATTTGATGCATGTAAGTATATATCACATGAATATGGTGGTAGCATGGCAATTATGCAGGCAGTGTGCAAAGCTAGGAACAAAATTACCCATTTTTCTCGTGGAAGAAACTTTTTACACAAGGAAAACCACAATTTTTTTTTAATATAATCACTACTACTGATATTTTCTTACCAATTTCTGACAATCTTTCATCCCTTCGCACGTATTTTCAAAGCATGTATAGTGTTACTGACTATAACATGAAAACTATACTGTACAAGAACCATGCTGACATCTGCAATAACTTTTCGCAGTAGCGCAGCCTCCAATTCTCCAGTTCAGCTTGGAATCTGGATACCTGGGGGCTGCGAGGCTGGTGTGGAAACCTGGAGACCACAGGCAAGGGCTGCGCCTGTGCCTCAGCTCCTCCGGTTCTGCAGAAGGAGCCGCAGACGCGGAGAACACAACTCCTGACTTGCCTGGGGGTAGCAAGCTAGAAGAATTCCCATGCCGAGATTCACGAGAAGAACCCGTACAATTGGAAATGAGAATGTTCCGAGTGTTACAGATGAGCCGAAGCGTTAACAAGGGTTAATCCTGCCCCAAAGACGGCTGAACTAATAAACTTCAACCGGGTCATAAAGCAAGAGCTGCGGGTTTCTCCTGTTGTCCCCTACTCCAGCACAGGCGCTGAGGGGATTGCTTTACAGTGCTTCCTTCGACACAAAAGAAGACACCCTCCCCTCCCAACGCTATCAAAAGAGCAATTCCGACTTGCACTTGGCAAACGAGTACCACCTCCCTGCCTGTCGAGATCTTAGAATCATAGAATCACCAGGTTGGAAGAGACCCACTGGATCATCGAGTCCAACCATTCCTATCAAACACTAAACCATGTCCCTCAGGACCTCATCCACCCGTGTCTTAAACACCTCCAGGGAAGGTGAATCAACCATCTCCCTGGGCAGCCTATTCCAATGCCCAATGACCCCTTCTGAGAATTTTTTTTTTCCTAATGTCAAGCCTGAACCTCCACTGGCGGAGCTTGTGACCATTCCCTTTTGTCCTGTCCCTGTCACTTGGGACAAGAGGCCAGCTCCCTCCTCTCTATCACCTCCTTTCAGGTAGTTGTAGAGAGCAATATAAGGTCTCCCCTCAGCCTCCTCTTCTCCAGGCTAAACTGGCTCTCTCAGCCGTTCCTCATAAGGCCTGTTCTCCAGCCCCTTCACCAGCTTCGTTGCTCTGCATTGCTAAACTTTACTTAACAGCAGTTCTCCCGAGCTGCCCGGCTCCTGTCCGTCGCTCTCCCTCCCTCACACACAAGCAGAGGGGACCATCGCCTCCTAGAAGGATTCCTGGGGCTCTGGTTATCCCTGCCAGCATCCCGCGGTCCCCGGGCAGCATCCCCGGCCGAGCGCTCACTCACCCCCTCCGGCCGCCCTCATGCTGCGGCTCCTGCTCCGCGATTCCCTCCCTCTCCGAGTGGCTTTTCCTCGAATAGTCTCCACCGCAGGCTCCTGGGTGGGATTTGAGGCTCTCCACCTCTCCGCCCGAGCAGGAAAAAGAAAAGGGACAGGCTGGGAGAAGTCGGAGCGTCCCTTTTCTTTTCTGCCCCCTCCCCCAATTAAAACAAACCTCCAGCCCAAACCGAGCCCCTCGCCGGAGTTAAACACAAAGGCTGCCTCCCGGGCACGGGGGAACACGCAGCTCTTTAACTGTTTCCTCGCTGAAACCGAGACGAACTACTTGGCGGGACTCGGCTGAGCCACAAGCAGCTTTGGGAATCGCTGCTGCGAATTGCACGCAGGGCTCGGAGAAAGGCTGCGCACACGATGGAACCGGGCGAAGTGGGAGCCAGGAGCACAGCAGTGGGGGGAAAAAAGCCTCCTGGTGAAATAGACACCTTTGGCTTTGCCTTTTCCCCCGGCTTAGCCGGGATTATAATACGTTTCCAAGACAATTAGTAAAAGTGGATGTGTAAGAGTTTAAAAAAACGTGTGAACAGTGACTGTGCCTGGTTGGAAATTTCTGTGGTGCATCCAAGACTCACCTTGCTAATACCTCTCAGTTTGCAAGACCGAAAATGCATTTACAAAGATAATAAGTGCAGCATTTTCTGCCATTTGTAGGCTTCCCAATACTGTCAAGGTATAACCGCTCAGAGAGAAGTGGAAAGTTCTGTTAGAGTCAATAGTCTTTTCTCACCATGAAAAAAAAACCAAAAAACCAAACTTGTGTATCAGAGGGAGCCCTTCTTAGTCGAAACAGTTTCACATCCCCTTTGAGCTAGGAAGTTCAAGAAATTTTGAGTCCCTTCTTGAATCGTTTTGAGATCCTGATTTCGTGGCAAGTTTCCATCTGGCCAAACCACAGAAATGATTTTCTAAATACCTAGGGGCTTCTTTTGAATACAAAAAGACGGTCTTCCTAAATAGGATATAAAAATCTGTGGTCCTAAAAAATAAAAACACACTGAAAAGAACAATAGAAACTGTGATGCTAGTGGCCTGCAGAATTAAAATTTCTGGCACTAAATGATGTGAGAAATTGTTTTGAAAGTGAGTTTTGCGTAGTTAAGAAAATGTTTGTGTAGTTCTGTAGATATTATTTTAAATCATCTGATAAATCCTGAACAGGAAAAAAACAGCATCTGGATCAACCGGAAGAGCAATACTTTATTTCTTCTAGAAAGTTATCTCAGCTATATGATGTGTGAAAACGCAAGATCTTTAAAGAAATACACGTGTTCAGGTTGAGAATCACAAGAAGCCTAGTGTTTTTAAGTCAGCTAGAAAAGTTTAATTCAAAATCTCAGGTTGCCTTGAGCTTGAATAAATGTTGGTAAGCCACTAAATTGTACATGTTTTAGTAAAAGGTATTTTAAATTCTTTGGAGTTTGGTCTCAGTTATTAATGATTTGCTTTGTCAAAAATCATCTGTATGATAACTTGGTGGAAAGACTGTTGAAGAGCTAGGGAGGGTGTCCTTTAAAGATCACGTGCAGTTCACAGAGTGCTTTATTGAATGCAATTCTTGAACCCATTATAGATTTGCTAAACAAGAATTCTTAACAGCCTGCTCCTTTCCTAGGATTGGTTGACCTTTATGGCTAAACAACTACAGCTGTTAAATAGAAGGGATTTATATTTCTGAGGTCATTCAAACAGACATTTGCCCTTCCAGTTCCTAATGCCAATAATTTGAGTACTTTACATCATAAATTCAGAGACTGCCATGCATGACTATATTTACAATTAAATGAAAAATCAAATTTACTAATGCTTTTAAAGAGCTATTTCAAAATATGAAAAAGAGAGCTTTTTATTACCATTGCGAATGTTTCCATTATTACCAACCCGCATAGGTAGCATTAATTATTGGAAATTATTGAATTGTTCAGCTCTGTAGTCTTTGTTTCTGTTATTGTTGTTTGTTTATTAATTGGACCTTTGTCCTATCTTTAATCTTTTAGGTGTCTAAAACTGAGTTTAATTCTTGTCTTAAAGTAAGTTAAATTCAAAAGGTGTATTTAATTGTTCCTACTAGTTTTTAGGTTTTTCTTCTGTGTTCAGGAAAGTAACATGGAGAAGGAAGTTACCATACATGAATTATCCAAAACCTACAGTTGCAAATGCAGTTGACCTTAGACTGTAACAAAAGTAACAGAACACAGTTCATTACACTACAATATTTTCAGCAATTATAGACACTTTCATTGTCATAAGACCGCTATCCTGCGTGTGCATTCGTTTATAGAAGAGTTCTTGACTAAGAACTTGACTTCTTCGCTATTCCAAATTCAGCCCAGTGGAAGTGTTTCCTCTGACCTCGTCTGTTTGTTCAACAAACTACTTAGCTTGTCTCGCACAACTTCAGAGATTCAGAATATGGATAATTTACTAGTCTCATTGCAAAATAACCCATTATACTTCAGTTTTAAGCGTACCAGGGTTTTGCAGCTGGAGTCACACTTCAAGAAGACTCTCAACATTTTGGAAAGCTATTAGTGTTCCATCTTCAGGATTGGAAAGGAATACTTTATTTTAAGTGTTACTTGCCTAATGAAACTAAAGCCACAGTGTCTTTTATTCAACTACCTCAGAGGCAATACGAGAGAATCTTTAGCTATGTTTGGAGGTTTTTTTGATTGAAATGAATGTTTCGCGAACATATTACATATTATTCCACTTATCTCCTCAGGTTTGTTATGAAATAAGAATGTGTGTTCATCAGCTCATGGAGTCCTAAATTACATCCTGAGATTCGAAAGACCAAAATAAAACCCAAGTATTGTCTATAACTGGCATTCTCACAAGCAGTCATTTGATGTGCTTATAATCTGTAGTATTTCCAGAAAATTAGAAAAGTTATTATTAAAGTAGGTAAATATCTAATTATTTTGCTTTCTTCCACTTGATTTCTGATATAATTTTTCTTCCTTCAAGAAGCAATACAAAATATTATCTTAGGAACTACTTGGAAAAAACCAACTTTTGTTAACCTTGGTTAAAATGCTGGATAATTATTTCTAATTTTGCCCTTTTTTTAATACAAAGGAACTCAGCAAATTCAAAGCATTCCATAGAAACATGCTAGTTTGAAAAATATTTGGTGGGCAAGTTTCTCATCTTTTGCTGACCACAGTTCGGTCAGAAAAGAGGAAGGAAGAAGAATCTAAAGCATTGACAGTGTTTCCAACTTATAGGTTTTCTGCTCTTCAGCAAAAGATGTACTTATTCAGCAGCTTTAGAATAATTCAGTTGAAAATCATACTTACTAGGAAATGCAAATTCATTGAGATTCAGGGCCTGTTATTTCTAGCTATCATTAAACTTTCTATTTGTTTCTGTTGCATGTAATTTTTGTTTCCCAGTGTCTGCTTTAAGTTGTATATCTAGTAATGCCATATCTATAACTATCCTCATGTGTATAGCTCAAAGGAATCCTCTTACTGGCAAAAGCGTCTTGCTCCTCCCTCCCTCTGTCCTCTCTTCTTTCCTCCCTCCATCTCTCTTTCTCCCCTTTCGTGTCTTCCTTTTTTGTTTCCCTCCTGTTCCTAGAAATTTTTGGTGATTTACAATATGAATTTATAATTCAAAGAGAACTATAGGGACAATACTTTTACAACTGCAGCAACTATTACACCTCAAATGGGAATATTTGTTAGGAACTGTGGATTGGGTGTATACAAATTTTGCAGGATAATAATAGAAAAGTTTGAGTAAGAAGCGAGGTTGCTGCACCTTTAGTTTGCAGATTGGAGAAGTAGTAACATGTATCATAAATTCCCTTCCATTACTGAGACTTTAGCTTCTTCTGGGGAGCATTTTCTACTATGTTAAATGCAACAGACTAAGAACATTTCAGGAGGAATTACTTGGAGAGGTAACGTTGTTGGTCTCCATTTTCATAGGTAGAAACCCTGATTTTCAAGCTTTCATTCCTCAGAACCTGGTGGGAATGCACCCATGAGTGCTGAGATAGTTGGCCAATGTCATTGCAAGACTGCTCATGAAAAGGCTGCCCATAGAAAGGATTTGGCAGATAAGGATCTGAGTTTCCTGGTGGACAAGTTGTCCATGAGCCAGCAATGTGCTTTCACAGCAAAGCAGACCAATGGGATCCGCAGCCACATTAAGCAGATTACTCCCAGTAGGTTGAGGAAGGTGAATGGACATCTCTACTTAGCAGTGGCAAAACACACCTGGAATGCTGTGTCAGGATGGATATGGACCTACTGGAGCAAGTTAAGTAAGGGGCTACAAAGATGAAAGGAACTACAGGGAAAGCTCAGAATGTCTGGCCTCAAAAAGAGAAGGCGTAAGCAAGATCTTATGAATGTGTATGAATACCTGGTGGAAGGCAGTAAAGGAGATAGAACTATGCTCTTCTCACTGATAGTCAGTGACAGAACAGAAAGAGAGGGCCACAAGATGAAATACAAGAAATTCAATTCAAATATAGGAACAAACATTTTCACTGTAAGGATGATCAAACAGTGGAACAGGTTACCCAGAGAGACTGGAGAGTCTGCATTCTCGGAGATATTGAAAACTCAACTGGACACATTCCTGAGCAACCTGCTCTTGGTGACCCTGCTCTGAGTAGGTAGGTGGGCTACATGATTTCCAAAAGACACTTGCAACCTCAACAGCTCTACAGTTCTGAGATACTGTGATTCAGATGAAACATCCATTGTGTCAAGAGTATTTTGACTTGACCTTAGAATTACACTGTTCAAAATACTTCGAGGTATACTGTTTCCACTGGAAAATGGTACTGAATTGAGCTAAAGTACACTAAAAAGTGTATTTGTAAATTAATATTCTGTAGCAAGTTGGATATTGTCCAAAAGAATAATGGATAATGTTCATTGAAATATTTACCAAAGAGTGTATTTTTAAAATGTTAGCTCTATAAGGAATTTTTTTTTTAACTCTGAGGCTAAGACAACAAAGTGACTGACTCTAGAGAAATTTGGGAAACGTCAGCTCTTCTCTTTCTTCGTCCCCATTGTTTCAGGCAACCCTGAAACTAGCTGTGAGCTAAGGGAGTTCAGGGAACCTACTCCAAAAAGACCATTCCTTAATGGTAATAGATAAAAATATTTTTATGTAAAATCCTTAATATGCAGTTAAAAAGAATAATAAAATAGAGCTATGTCACAGAAGATACCTGTAACGTAATTGTGCAATGAGTGAAATGATGCAATGAGTAGTTATATGCACAATAACAAAAAAAAAATGGAAGAAGGAAGAGCAGATATAGAGATAAATTAAAATCTGGCTTAAAGACCACTAAGAGGAGAATTTTAAAAAAGTCTTCCATAGCTTACATTAATTTACAAAAGAAAGTTTCAATCTGCATTTGCATAGGAGCCTGTGCAAAATATACATTCTGTAACAGAGGAATGCTGTTCTGCTGGCAGATGCTGTTTTTCTCATCTTCAGCACTCATAAAATTATCTAGATAAGATAAGGAGATATTAGAATGCCATTTCATCTTAATCTAAATAAGGTTAAAATAATTTCTATTGGCTACTTTGCAGTTAACCTTTTTTTTAATTGAAAACCCTGACTTATCTCATTTATTTCCAATGTTTCTAGATTATCTAATTTTTTGTTAACCTAACTTAAGAGCCAAGTTGAAATAACCTGCTTGTACATTCACTTTGAAACGCTAAACTCCCATTCTTGTATCTTCCTCTGACTAATGATTAGCATATACTCTTCCACATATTATCTTACCATAAGCGATACATGTAGGATATGGACTTATTGTTAAGTGATAGATCTACAAACTTCTGCATGTTTATAAAGATGTGAGGAATGCCCTGCAACACAATTTTAGTGTAAAGCCTTTCCAGATGATCAAGGTTTCTGGAAAAGGTTGTACTATTCCTTTTCACTATCTAGAAAAAAGTTCTTTATTGGAAACACATTTAGGTAGCTAGGATAACATTAAGACTGTGTAAATAGAAAATTTAAATTTGTACCTAAATATGTGTTTTATAGCGTTTGTTTTATTTTTACTTCATTCAGTAAAGAAATATCAGTAATCTCATGAAAAAATCCAGGCTAATGTTATAATCAGCTTTTTGTTAGGTCAAATCCGGCATTTTCTGCATGACTTATTTAAAACTACCATCAACCAGGGACTTCTTAACAATCATATACAGATCCACAATGAATAGTAACATATTGATATTAATGATCTATTTGGAAATCCTGCATTATGATAAGAGGCAGAATCCAGAATTAAATTCTGGGCTCTTTCCATAAAAGTACTGTAAATTGATTCAACAGAACCCAATCTCAAAAAAAAAAAATCTCTCTTACAATGAAAGTGCCATGGGACCTATTTAATCTTTGAAAATTATTGTCTATTTTGTGATGTTTGTCACTATGTGGAAGAAGTGCTTTAACTGCTACTTGGCTGCATTGATACAATTCAGTGACACTAAGTTTCAGAATTGTCAAGAAATCTGAACTTGTCCTGAGGATTCAGAGGGTTGAGAGCCAACTAACCTGGGTTCCTTCAATTCGTTTCCTGCCCCAGATTTTTTATAGAGAGCCTGATCTCTTTCTAATGAAAACTACTCATATCTTTTGCATGTGCCTGATAGGTGTCAAATGCTGATAACAGTGTTCATCAGCCTCTCTTCCTTCTACTGATCCTTGTCCTAACCACTGTTGATGATCTACTGCAGTTTCTCACACAGTTGGTAGTGTGCCCATTTCTTCAGACTCTGGGCGATGAATGGATGAAGTTTGATGGTTTACCCTTAATCCCAGTCAGAGTGCTGGGGTTTATTGTGGTGAGGAAAAAAAAACCCAGAACATCAAACCTCTGGCTGACAAGGCGCCTGCTTTGTTGTCTATGACATTCTCCTTAGCTGCTGGATCCCAGTTCTGAAGGAGCAGCTGGCCCCTAGTGCTCCCTGACAGAGGGAGAGCATGCTGGAATGGTTTTGTGTGTCCTAGACAAAAGATCCAGCTCACTTCTGCTGTCTTTGGGGGGAAATATTTCTTTCCTTGATGATGGCTATTTTACTTTTCCTTATGAAATATCTTGAAACTGAGCTGATTTCTGTGTGTCAAGCCACTGAAATGTAACCTATGTCCATTAATTTATGGAAAGATAAGTTAATGATGCTGTTAAAATACCTGGGCAGATTAGTAGTATATGTGTATTAGTTAATTTTATTATCTTTTTATTCTTGTCACAGTTAGTATGTTCAGATTTTCCAGAATGTGAAATGAAAATTAACAAGTGGTATTTTTGTCAGTCTCCCTTTTCTGTCTGATACTCTGCTATAGTTCTAAGGGCTTCGATTTTACAATATTGGATTTTTGTCACGTTAAACAAGAACATAAATTGTGTACATAAGAGTATCCTACAACATGTCCTTTGTACGAAGCTGTACTGTAAGACTATTCTGTTTGTATAGAATAAAATTTGACACCTATGCAATTCCTGGGCACAGTAGGGTAAATAATGGTATTAGCATTCTGTGATAATTCTTATGGATATAGCTAAAAGCAAACTATTCTTAGTAGTTAAATAAAATCACATATTTTGGGTAACAAGAACCAATATCGCTCAGTTTTTAAATTTTTAAGTGATATATACCCTAGTCACAAACTTTCATCAACTCTTAATGGATTTAATGTGCTATTCAATTTAACTGTTCAGGAAGTAGGTTAAAAAATACAACCAATAAATGCATGCAAAAATAAGTTTATGTACTCTTTGAACTAGCAGGGTTATAATTTGCATCAGACTTTCCTAGGGAAGAACATCTGTGAAAATACTTTCCACTCCCACGCGGACATAAAACTTACATTTTTCTAATCCATAAGCAAATGGTATAATGCTAAATCTTAACCAGGTCAGATTTAAGATGATGGGAATGTAATGTTTGCTTTTGCACGATAAAACCTCTGTAGTTATTTCAAATAGCGTAGTATGGATATACTAAAAAAAGTGCATATTTTTGTGAAACAGAGGCTGAAGACATTGATACCAATATTGTGATCAAATTTTATTGACTTCAGACGTACTGAAATCAAAGATACATTGTGGGACTATTACCACGCTGTTGGATCAACTTCTCATCTGGCATAAGTAAGCATAACTCTGTTGATGGAAATGGAGATATATTTATTTGTCTTGTCAGAGAATGATTACAAATGAAGTAATTCTTTCCGATTTATATTAATAGACATTGTAGGGAACCACACCACCCTGTACATGGATCTTAAAATATATCTGAAACTGGACAGTTGCTGCAATTTTCTGCAAAAGCTGTTTCTGCTTATGAAGAATTATGATTCATAATAATTTTCATAATAATTTTAGTACCTCCAAATCTGTTTGTGATTATTAATTAATGATAATAATATAGATCAGTACATGTCATATAGTTCATGTAATAATCTAAATCAGTACATTTTCAATAAGTGTTGTACAGTAGTTGAAAATCAAATTTTGATTCCCAAATAGTCTGTAATTTGTAATATTTTTACTGATAATGAGGTTCCTGGGAGTGAAAATATGTAAAGAAATCTGCATCCAAACAAGCTTTAAACTGAAATAAAAAATATATATATATATATAGTATCTGTGAGTGAGCCTTACACAAATATTGAGTAAGGCTAATTTTTTTTTTTATAATTATGAATACTGAATATGTATGTAACCAAATTGTTCCCATGAAATTTATAATCAAAGTTATTTTAAAAATTTAAGTGAATTATTTATACAGCCATATGAAGATTAAGCGAGTGGGCAAAGCTGGATTCTTGTAAATTAAGTAGTTCAGCTGTTTACCATAAACTCAGCAAAATATCTGGGTCAAAGCATCAAGTGCCTATCATTGACTTGTGATATACAAGTAGCTGTCTCTTTTTTTTTTCAGTCAGTGCTATTTAAATCTCCTCTGCAGTATTCCTTTTGAAATAATGGCCAAGACCAATAGAAACTTTACAAGTATTGTGAACAATATAGGAAAGAAAACACTTTTTGGATTTGGAATACTGCAATGGTCCAGCAAGATAGACTAGAAAACTGCTTTCAACTCAGCTTAGAACCTGTAAACCTTAACTGAGCTTTATTTGGGTAAGATCTGTGTGCTGACCTTTTCTCTTGAATTTATATTAACAGGTGGGAAAATGGGGAAAGCCATAGCAAAAGCCTCAATATTGTTTTCTAAAATTTCTTAATGCTTTCTTGGGATATTTCAATATACTGAAACACTCAAGGGAGTTGCTCATGAAAAACTTCTGCAGAGATATTATGGTCTCTGAAATCTATTTTTGTTCAAGTTTAAAACCAAATCTATTAAAATTGTCCTACCTCAGAGGAACGTTTGTTAGCTCCACTAACTGCACCTTTATTCCCAGATAAATGTCATCAGATTAAAGAAACTTACCCACCGTTGCAGCTCTTTGAATACACATGCCTGTACATATATATCAGATGCAGAATACTAGAAGATCTTGTTTATTGTCAGAATTCATATAAGCAAAAAAGTCTTTTAAGTTATGCAGAAGTAGGAAAAAAAATCTGTATGATTTTTGCTGCTAGCATTTGGCAACACTAAAGGGAAATGAAACAAACAGATGTCCTGTAAGCTGTCGAAATAAGCCTGGTATTAATCGACATGTCTGGGCCCAGTACCCAGTAGAGATAGTAACAATAATTGTTGCCTCTAGATAGTCACATGCCTCATCTTTGCAGTTTTGTGAAGGGTTTAAATTCTCAATTGTTGTGTTTTTTAGAATTTTTAATTAATCATTACTTATTATAATGCTGTCTGTAGATTTAAGTACCCACCCCTAATGAGGTGTCTCAACATGAAACAAAGTTTAAGGGTTTTTTTAGTGGTGAATAGGAACTGATAGTTTAATTCCTTCTGCCCTGGAGGGCTGGTATGACTTGGTATATTAAGAAAATGCTAGTTTGAACAGATATGTTTGGCAACTTACATAAAAATGATGAGACTCAGGTTCAGGCTATTTCCTTGTACAAGATTGTTCTATTATAGGACATCTTGACCTCCATTGTCACCTGATGATTCTCTCCACTAACACTGTACTTGACTGAACATCTCAAGTGCTCAGGAAGGTGGATGAGTGATACTTTCAGAAACAGTCTCCTTTTTACTTAGGACTTTGGATATGAAATTATATTAATTAATTTTTTTTTTATTTCTTCTGGTAGAGCAGAGCAATTTTTTGTCTCTTATTTAACCACCATCAAATAATTTATCTGAAAACCCATAGGCCTTGTAGGGTACTTAAGTTTCTTGTAGAAATCACAGCTTTATGGAAAACATGTTGGGAACAGTTGTAAACACGGGTAAATAGAGGGAGTGCCATAGAGCATTATTCTGTTCTAATATTTACTTGTGCTGAGGTTAACACCATTTGGCTTGCTATGCAAGTCGTCATATCAGTCCATCACCATCTTACAAAGGATCTTCTTCAAAGAAAACAATGCTCTCTTGTGCTTTCTTATTCTCTAATTTGCTTGGTTTTATATATATATAGTATTTTCCCTACCTCATTTGGTTTTGTACCCTATCATGAGACATGTTTTTTTACAGGCTGGACACTGTATTTTAAGATTTGTACTTAAGTAAGCATGTGGCACTTTACCCCATTTGCTGAGGTTTTGCTGCAGTAGGTACTTTTGTAGTGTATTAGTTTGCTTTGATTGGGTCTATGCTTCGTAGGGGTGGTACACTTCATTAAAAAAATGTTACTGCTACATACGATCCTTGTGACTTATTTACAGTACCTTGTAGAAGTCACCTATTTCTAGGGGACTATACTTATTGCTAAGATTTAAGCTTCGTTGTTTCTACCAGAGTTTCAGAAAGTGTAATTGTTGATATTAACTTTGAATAATGGAGAGGTGAGATAGGACCAAAAACCTAATGAAAGCTACTGCTCTGTTTGGAAGACAACACTTATCATGACATGTATGCGTTTATCTGAAGGGTTGGAGGTCTTTTGCTGTTTTCTTTATTTATGCATACATGTTAAACCATACCCGGAGGAATACTTATAGACTCTCTTTATCCTGGAAAGCATTGAAAAGACTGAATTGTCACTTTAACAAGATCTTTCATTAAATATTTACATTTTCAGATATATCTGATATCTGTGTACTCACAAACATCCAGAGGGAATAAAACTACCAATATTAAAAAAGAAATACATCACTGTAGGTGCATATCAAATTCTCAGTGGTAGTGCTACTGCTTTTATAAAGAAAGAAAAGATTTTAGGATATTTTGCTTTTAAAATGGTTGAGTCAGATGCTTTCAACCACTTAATGAAAACAAACTGGTACTAAGCTTTTAAACTAAGACTCAAAATGGCTGGCACTAGAAGAAATTTCTTTGCACAGAAACTGGAACAATTGTGCAAGTTTGTGGTATTCTTTGGGGTTTCGGTAGGAGAAATTGGTATCCAGGATCTGCTCTCTGATTGCTTTGAGTAAAATATCTCTTCTCTCTCAGTTAGAAGTAGGCCCCAAACAGGCATCTTCTGAATCTAGGTGTGCAAATTTGAGATGGTGCTATCCATCTGTTGCTTGTCACCAAGCAGAAGCTGGAGATATCCCCCCCTAAACTGGGGGATAAACTGGTTTAGAGATTGGTGGGAATGGTTGGACTCAATGATCCAGTGGGTCTCTTACAACCTGGTGATTCTATGACTCTATCTTAAGCTATGGAAGGAGAAGCAGCATGGTATATATTTCTATTTCACCACAAGTCAAGTCCACCTGATAATAAGACCCGCTTGCAATTGTGCATTAAACTAGGGCAGCTGTGTTGGTCTGAACCAAATAAACGGATCTTTGGGTGGGCTCTCTTTCTAGAGGGAAGTTAGCAGTAGGAAGCAGGTAAGGATGAGGTGTGTCTGTGCTGGCAGTTGCTATAGCTTAAGCTCTAGAGAAAGGGAAAAATTTAGAAGCAACCCAATGTTTTAGTTGTGTGTTTTTAGCTTCCGGTTTTCACAGCTTGACTTTCCTGTATATCTTTTTGTCCTTATCCCCTTATCTGAATATTGTTCTGGTTAGCCTGAAGTCCAAACAGTGTGTGCTTTGCCGAACAATAGGTGAATGTACTGGCAGTTTTCAGCTTGACTAAAAATGCTCTTCAGCTGTGGAAGATTATCCTCTAAATAGCAGAGGAAGGCTTAGCTTTTCCTTGTGTTTTTTTTTTAAGTTTTTAAATAAAGTTATTTAAATTTGTTATGCTATGCCCTTATGCTTTTCTTATTTTTTCTTAGTTCTTTCAAAGTGCTTTCTGAATATATACTGAAGTAGAATCACTGATTTGTGCATAATCAACTTGCCTTATTTTTCAGCTCTTAATTCTGACAGTGAAGAACCATATTTATTTTATTTATGACTGCAAAGTATGTGACATTGAGAGGCAAGTTTTGTTCAAAGTATATTTCTTGAAAGGCACGCCCTATCTGCTAAGCCAAAGTGTGTTAGTAGAAAGCTGTCCAACACACATGAAAAAATCACCTCAACCTCAAAACACAGAGATGGTTTATAAAAACAGCTGCAAAATTTACAGGTTTAAAGTCTTCCTAGACTGAAATGTCTAAATTATTTAAATAACTATTAGGGAGCAAAAAGATAATCTCTCCCTCTTTGTATGTGTATTTTACAAAGTACAACCTATTTTGAATCAGATTGGAAAGATTTTTCTCTTTCCACCAATCTGTGCCAGAATCCAATTATAGAACACATCCCAGCAAAGGCAATAAATAATAGTTATAAGAGAAGAATGAGGAACAGGAATGCATGCTACAATTTGTTGTTGCCAAATAAGATACTTGAATAAGATGCCTGCTTAATCTTTAAAGTGACTTTTTCAAAGGTTTTCTTCCTCAATTATAACTTCTTGTATCTTGGTTCATTTGAAAATTAGTTAAATGAAGCATAGTTTTTTAAATCTACCAGCTTATTCTTCCTCTGAATAAAATATCTGAAGTATATAAGGAATGAAATCCTGACCATTTTGAAGTCACTTGGAAAATTCCTTTTGCTTCTTGATGAAGTTAAAATGTCATCCCAGGCCACTCAAACCTTACGCTCTTTTAAATTACACTTTAGAGACCAGTCTTCTTGAGGAGGAATTAAGAATGCCATTTTACATCATTAGCCTGTTTTAAGCTTTAAATTCCAACTGGTAACTTGCTTCAACTTGTTGAAGAACTGGTCTTCCTCTTTGGCTTCTCTCGCTTGTATTGGAGGCTAGAGAGCCAACAGGGAGAGAATCTGAAGGCCACACAAGGGTCCATGCTCCAATGACTGTATAGTAAAGACTATGCAGAAGGACTTTCCACTTGAAGAATTGAGAATGTTGGCTGCTGAGTCATCGTGGCTGTTTCACTGACAATATATTAGAAGCACTGGGGTTTCTCACTGCCATTTACAACTCTAATGCAGAATAGGGATGGGGTGAAGTAAGAGTATTTCTGTGTTTCTACTGCTGATTAGTCTCCCTCCACTTATTTGCTATCAGTTCATTTTCAATGAAGGAATTATTTGTGCCTGCTTTCTGATAGTATTCACCTCCAGCATTCAGGACTTCTGGGAGTTGACGGTAACTACGGACATAATGAGCTCTATATTGAAAGGAATACTTGGCAAAGTTGCAGCCATCAAAGTGACGATTTTGGGTACCTACTGGCAGTAGGACTTAGCTCCATGAAAATTGCTGAGATTTTATAATGTGTATTGGATTACTGGGTTCTAAACCTCTTTCCCCTTCCCTTGTCTGACAGAATATGCTGTAGATACAGAATCAGTAGTTTCCTCTGGACAGATGTAAGGATATCTAGCCACATCTAGATTGCAAATGACTTTTTTTTCTTGCTATGCAAGTTAACTGTAGCACATTTGAAAGTACACAGGATAAAATATTGGACTGTTGAGAGACATACTGTAAAGCATATCCAACAATATAGCCTACAAGTAAGTATGACTGTACTAAGCACAACTGGTAGATAAAAATGGTAGCTTGCAAGCTATAAAACAAGCTTATATTTGAATCTCTATATGGCATAGGAAATAAGAAATCCCTGTTGAGATCAACACTTTTTTTTTTTTAAAAAAATCCATCTACCTGCGTTATTGTATAAGTTATGCTTCTTCAGTAGAAGATGCCAGGCTCACAGCCAAAATATTTTCCTTTTCTTCCTGTCACTTTGTTTATAGGAAGGAAGCAGATGTAATTGAATTGCAAATTTTATTTTACAATATATGGTAAAACACTCCTGAAGGTGAGTCAAGAAGAATGTGTACATGATAGGAGACCTCTTTCTGCTTGATTTCACATTTTGTCTTAACATGTAGACTGAGTTTTTCAGTATCCACCATTATGCATGTGTATCAGTGCTGGGCTGTAACTTCAGCTAGGTAGTCTGAAATCTTAGAATCATGGAATGGTTTGGGTTGGAAGAGACCTTAAGGATCATCCAGTTCCAACCCTCCTGCCATGGGCAGGGACACCTGCCAAGAGGCCAGGTTGCTCAAAGCCTTATCCCACCTGGCCTTGAACACCTCCATTGATGAGGCATCCACAGATTCTCTGGACAACCTATTCCACTGGTTCACCACCCTCATTGTGAAGGAATTTCTTCCTTATATCTGTCTCTTCTTGTTCAGCTTAAAACCATTAACTCTCATCCTATCACTGCACTCAATAAAGAGTCTCTCCTCAGCCTTTCTTCAGGCAAATTCTCCACAGTCTACTATTAAAACTTGCTTCTGGGCAAATGGCTATACCCTCATACACTAGAAGTTCAAACTGCTCCAGTAAAGTATTTTTGGTTTGTTTATATGCCCTTACATTAGCTCTTTGTCTCTTGCAAATTTTATACTTTCCTTCTTTGTCACAGAAAGATAACTATCACAGCACACAATGTATAAGAAATAAATTTCCTAATGCAAAGCAAAAATTTTGTGCTCTATTGGTACTAACATTTCCTAGAGCCAGAGATGTAACCATGGAATGATTAGATTTGGCCTACAAATATAAACCCTAAACTTCTGGCAGTCCCAAGATTATCTGTCTTGATTAGTGCTGTTTTGCATGCAAGTCCTGCCGTTGCTGGAAGGAGTTATAAAGTCACTTTCTTTTACTAACATCAGCAGTCTCTGACTTATAAACAAATAAGCAAAGGTAGCCAAATGTCTATGGAGGGAGGAGAGGAGAATGGAAAAAACTTGTAGGAGTGCGTGCATCACATGTGTAAGCATTGTCATTGAGAGATGATGTTCGGGGCTTTGCTAAAAGTAGCATGCATGTCCAGCATCACAGAAGTAGCCTTAAAGAAACTCATCCAGAATTTTGTCATTCTTTTGTTGCTCTGTTTCTGTGACATCCTATGGTTTTTTCTCTACTCTCCCGTAGTAGGGAATTGAACCGTGTTATTGCCTCTTTCTTGCTGCTTCTTACTCTTTCACATTTCTATTGCACCTCAACTAAAAGTCTTAATGAGGTGGTAGCTGTTATGTGCCTCTTAACTGCAATTAAAGTGCACATATTTTACCTGAACCTTGCTGCTTTAAATTTTCTGAACAGTTAATTCCGATTAGAAGTGTTTCAGACTGTAACAGAAACTTTGGTTTTTTGGCCTGATAGTACAGAGTTTGCCTATCTGTGCTAAGTATACAACTGGTGATCCTCAAACTAATTTGAGGTGATCTAGCTGTCACCTGCCTTTGTAGCAATGCCTTAGTTTAAGGTGAATTGATCTGTTCTGGAATAGAATGTTAAGCTTGCAAATGCAACAAATTAAGGCAAAGGTACATGAAGAAGCCCATAGGCAGGGATATGTGTTCCCATTCCCACCTGATGTGTTTCTACATTGACTCATGCTGCTATTGTGGAACTTTTAATGAGCTGCATTAGAAATTGCCAGATATAAACAAACAATTAGATGGAAAATAGCAGGGAAGCTGTCATGCACATCCTGAATAATGCAGCTCCATAGTTCATGGATAGCAAAGCTTTTCTTTTTTTCTCTTCTGGGAAGTGTAGACTTTACCTTATGGTAGTTACATTTTAGTAACACTATTGACAACAGGTAATGTGTGACACTGCTTTTGTGTTGAACCTAATCAGCTTTTCTGCTCTGTGTACTTAGAGTTGAGTTATACCTGTAGGATGTTTTCATTTCTCTGTTGAGAGAGAAGTATTGTTAAGTGTAATATACTGGGGAAAAAAACCCAAATAAACTCTGTATGTTTTGAGCAAATATTTCCTTTTTACTGTTATTGGTGAGACTTAACCCAAACTAGTTGGTCTAACTGCTCAATGCCTTGAGAGCCAATGCTCTATTGCGCCTGTGAAAAGCATTGCTTTGAAATATTTCTCTACTGTATTAGTAAGAATATGATTATATCACTATGTGTGTGTGCATTATAGCTATTGTGTGCAAAGTTTCCTTAACTAGATTGGGGGGGATATTTATATTTCCTGTATACACCATTAAAATAATACAATGTGAAGTCAATTTGAACCTGTGATTAGAAAGTTTCCAGTGGTCCAGTTCTATAGTTTGAGCTAGTCCAGTGTGTAGGGACATTGGTGAAGAGATAAGGTGGTACTGTGTGACTTATAAGAAAAATTAGCATCAATGACCTCAGGTCACAAAACTCTACCTTGCAGATCCCATTCATACCAGGACAGGCCCCTTTTTTACCCTGGTGAATTCCATTGATTTAGATTAAATTGGTTGTCTGATCTTGCATTTTTGTTGGCAATTCTGTCAGCATGGACATTAATAGACTTATTGTAGCTTTTCACAGGGATAGCAGAAGGAAGATTCTGTATTGGTTCCTCTCTTAAGAAAAATAGTTGAGTTAGCCTTTGAAAAGCCTGTCCTGCATAACTCTGTTACAAGGCATGTTACTGTTCAGCAGAAGGTTTAGTGGTGGTTGTGGACATTTAGAGAATGTCAACACTGAATTATACAGAGTGGATCAAGTTGGAATGTAGCATTTGTAGTCTGAAAATATGGGAAGCCATCTTACATTGATCTTCATTTTTTATTTATGTTGTAGACTCAAAGCTAAACAAAAAGTGATCTTGCTGAAAATCCTCAAAGAAAATAGTAAGAATGAAAGACTTACCAGAACCAATGCCAATTGAAAAGCTTCTTAATGCTTCTATGCTTTGAAATTATAAACATGATGAAAAGGAAAATTGTGTCTATAGAGAACAGAAAAGGATAGCGTGCACAGATTTTTACATTGTTACGTGTCATACTTCAAGATTTTGTTGGGTAGTGAGGGGAAGTTTGATGCTTCTCCAAAATGCATTCCTACTTCTGAGATAAACAAAACTGGTTGGGAAACCTCAGGAGATGAGACTTCCTTTAAGGTTTCTATGTTCTGTCTTTGATGGAAGTCTCATTCAGGCAGCCTTTCCCGTAGCGTTTTGGTGCCACCAGACTTGGCTTTTTCTGAGGAAGCTTCTTGAACATACAGAAGTGTGAGCTACCAAGTCTCAAACATGAACTGATGTTGACAGTGAAGTTGGCTTAGTTTAAATGGAGTTTCATTCATAGTAATACTTCAAAAAAGTATTTTCCTGAGGGTAAGACTCATGAGCCTAAAGCCTAAACCTTGTTTTACCTGTAAATTTCAGATTTTAGTAGTTCTGTGGTTTATCTAGGGTATGTAATTTGTTATTGCTTTTTTTCCATAACTTCTTATTTTCTTAGCAGGTGGCGATTTCTCCTAGTAAAACTCAATCTTGTCTTTTTAAGAAGAGATGGTGCTGCTTTGTGGTGATTTGTTCTTTTTAGTGTGAGTTATGTTCTCATTAACATAGCTTTTACTGATCTTGGGAAAGCAGTCAAAGCAATTGGAAATCTAGTATCCAGAATCTCCAGTCAACCAAGATTCTGCTGTGCTGTCACAGACAAATGTGTCTTTTAGTCCATTACAAGAACCTATCAGTAAAACCAGTTAGGTTTATTGCCCCTCTTAGTTTCTAATTAACAGGTGTTCCAAAATACACTCTTCCAGTTTTTGGCCTCAACTTATTTAGGGTTTCATTGAAGAAAATTTTTCCTATGCTAATATTTTATTTAACCTAGGTTGTTTTTCTTCCCCAGTATTGCTCAGAAAGATAAATAATTTCTCCGGTGGAGTTTATTTGGCTTGGCTAGCAAACTAGGTTGCTTTCTATGTCTTTCCTGCAATCCAATCTTTCTTCTTTACTTGTTTCTGCCTGACTGTTAATTTCCTGACTTAGTAATGGAAGCTGTAGACAGGAGTTTCTGTTGTAAGCCTGAACAGCCAGAAATGATTAAAAAAAAAAAAAGGCAGCTAGCAGTACTTAGTCAACATTTGACTACAAACCATCAATTTGAAAAAAATCATAGGCAAAGTTGTAATGTTATTGCAGAAAGCGCTACTGCAATTCTGTTCTATATCAGAATGCATGTTCTTACTGTCCATATTTTATTTGTTTGTCTCTATATTTAAAGGTTATCTGTTATTTTTCTGTGATCATCTTTATCATGGCATGGCTAATATTGTGGTTTATGTGATCAGGGAAAGTCTTTCACAATATTTAAATGCAAGCAATGAGGGAGTAGAGGTGTTAGCATTGTCCCACCCAATTGATGTGCCTAAGCTAAAAGCGTCATCTGTCTAGAATCTTTCCTACTTATCACCAGGGAGAGCTCTTTTCATCTACTGTAAAGGCAAATCATCCTATTAATAGAGGCATCTAAAAGTGATGCTTTGAATACCCTCCTTTCTGCCTTCAGCCATCTTTATTAACATGTTCCTACTTTGTATAAGAATTTATTTGTTCAGTGTCCAACTTGGTGTAAAAAGGCATTTTGTGAGGTGTGTCTACTAACTCATAAAAAGACCTGATTCTAGCTCCAAAAAGACTTAGAGCCTTTAAGGAGTGGGGAAGAGGGATACAAAATGATACATGCTTGATGTTATCTACTTACAGGTACTGTCAGTTTAAAAAGTGCTTCAGACTTCATATGTTTAGGGAGTTGACCTTTAAAGTTCTTGTGATTGGGTAGTTGAAGTTGGGCACATGCAGCTATTAATGAAGTTATGTGCATAAATGAATGCTTGCCAGGTCTTAGCTTGTTATGATATTTATTTATATAGGTACTATTGCAGTACTGTATCCGAATTGGACTGAGATAGTTCTAGAGACACAGAAGTATGAATATAGAGGAATTGGAAGTAACTGATCCAATTGATAGTACTCTCATCTTTTGAGAAACGAACTTTGGTATATTACCATCAAAAGTTTTATTAGCAATAATTTCCTTCTCCCTGCATAAACTCTGTACTTTAACATTGCTGCCCCTTGTGCAGCATTTTAATAATACATGATTCTAGCTTTCTACCTCTCATCTTACTGTTCCTAGTTTATTGAGAAATCCCTTTGTCTTTAATATTTGGACCTTTGAAGAGGAACTTCTTAAAAATTCTTAAATTCCCAAACAGAACAGGTACTTGTATGTCCACTTCTGTGCATGTAGGTTCACAGATTAGAAATGCAGAATTGGAGTGCTTGAGGTTAGAAGGCAACTCTGTATGTCACCTGGTCCAGCCCTTGGCTCAAGCAGGGCCATCTGGATCTGGTTGCTCAGGACTATATCCAGGCAGTCATATGTTGTTTATCAGGTGTGTTTTCTGACAAGTAGTGGTATTTATGTTTTAAGCTGTGTTTGCAAATAGTGCTTGGAACTTTAACAGCAACTTCTTATTGCAAAACCTTTGGGGTCTGAACATGTAAGTGCCTGTGAAAGAAAAATATGATCACAATTGGGAATGCTAACCGTGTCTCATTTTCACTTATTTACTGGATTTTAATTTATTGGATGTGGAATAAATGTATTTGAAGTGTTCAACTCTTGAAGACAAGCTAAAAAAAAAAACAAACCTCAAAAAGTACACCTGGAAATAGTTATGAAATCAGATCCATGTCTCTACCAGCATTAGTAATGGTTTCTGTAAGATGCCCTCAACTCAGTTTTAAACAGCATTAACCTGAATCTTATCCCTTTCACCAGGAATCAGCCTGTGAAAGGCTGTCTTACAGAAATATTTCGGGATATTCTTTTGCCCTGACAGCACCGTTTACAAATGCTTTGCCTATTCTCTCAAAAGGGGACATGCCAAAGAAAAGTGTAGGCATTCTGTGCTTAGCAGTAATAAGGTTAAAAGGGACATTGTGAATTTTGTCTTCTCTTAGTAAAAGTTGCAAAAAGAAAGCAAAACTTTGTGAACTCAAGTTGGCATAAGTCCCCAAGGTTGTGTTCTTTCTCACTTTGTCAGTTTTAAATTCAACAACCAAAATGTACTGAATTGATGTTGTGTGAAAACCAGAGGGAGACTCTGGATATTTGTTCCAGAAATTTCATGGTAACATGAACAGAGTATACTAGTAAAGAAAAGTGTACTTGTTTATAGTTTACGTAAAGTTAAGCATGCTTGGAAGAGGGTTGCACTTCAGGTATCTCTCTCAAACAGTCTCATTTATACTAGTTCACCTGCAGTAGTTTTAAGTGCAAAAAACTCTGTTGGAGTAGTCAATGTAAGAATAACTAAGTGTATGTGTGCCAACTCCACACTTGCTGGCTATTTAATTGTTACTTTCCCCACAGAATCACAGAACAACCAGGTTGGAAGGGACCCATCGGATCTTCTAGTCCAACCATTCCTATCTAACACTAAACCAAGTCCCTCAAGACCTCATCCACCCGTGCCTTAAACACCTCCAGGGAAGATGAATTAACCACCTCCCTGGGCAGCCTGTTCCAATGCCCAATGACCCTCCGTGTGAAAAACTTCCTCCTAATCTCCAGCCTAAATCTACCCTGGCGGAGCTTAAGGCCATTCCCTCTTGTCCTGTCCCCTGTCACTTGGGAGAAGAGCCCAGCTCCCTCCTCTCCACAACCTCCCTTCAGGTAGTTGTAGAGAGCAATGAGGTCTCCTCTCAGCCTCCTCATCTCCAGGCTAACCACCACCAGCTCTCTCAGCCGTTCCTCATAGGGCCTGTTTTCCAGCCCCTTCACCAGCTTCGTCACTCTTCTCTGGACTCGCTCCAGAGCCTCAGTATCCTTCTTGTGGTGAGGGGCCCAGAACTGAACACAGGATTCAAGGAGTGGTCTCACCAGTGCCGAGTACAAAGGGAGAATAACCTCCCTGGACCCACTAGTCACGCAATCCGAGTCTTAAGGAGCTTCTCCTGGCAAGTTTTTGCCACTCTGAGGTTGAACCGAAGTGCCTGGCACTGAGCCTCCCCTTGAGTCTTTTGCGGACTAGGGATAAACCCTTCATGTCCCTGAAGACAACATGGTGTGTTGAGAGAGAAACTACACAGCAGAGAAAGGACAAGGCAACTTGAGAGGAGGCATTTTTGAGAAGAACATTCAATACTTTATTACTTATTCCTAGGCTAACATGTTGCTATCTCTACAATCTAATTTCCTCCTGTTGACCACTGCTGTTTCTAGTCTTGCCCCCACTAACGTCCATCCCCTTGGTCGGCAACCTGGAGGTAGGGTGGGCAGTAGCAGGTTGGGCAGTGGCAGAAGAGTCGAGCTGGGCGCTGTGGTGGTGCCTGCCCAGCATTGGGACCGGGCCACTCATTTGCTGGTGGAGGGGGCCCGAAGACGAGTGGGGCAGGAGGTGAGCGGCGTTGGGGTGGAGGAGAAGGAGGAACTTCCTGTTATCTCTCATTGCTGCGCTCGGGTGCAGCTCAGAGCCTCGGCCCTTTCCCTGACCAGCAAGACTGAGTCCTGCCTGTCAGCAGGATGAGGGACTGTGGCGTCTGATGCCCCATACATAAAATGTTAATTTGAAGCTAGCCAAACAGCCCAATCTGAATCTTTCTGGAAGTAAATGAATTCTAGTCACCAACATAAACTTCAGATGATGTTGTATCATTTTCTGACTTCAGTAGTCATTGACTTTCCATTGTATATAAGGTGACTTATGAGATATGTGAAAATATTACTGTAATTCACTGCTTTTTCAGTTTCCTTCCTTATTGAATAAATCAAATGTTAGGGAAGCTCATAATTGTATGAGGCATGGCAAATACAAATGTGTAAATTCTACATAAGTAGTGTGGAAGAGGGAAAAATGAAGTAATACTTGGAACAGACCAGTAAATCTCTAAATGCAATCCGTATGTTAGAATCTGGTTGCAATCTCATTGGCTCAAGGTGAGTGAAGTAGCATTGTGTCTGGATTTATAGGGATATCAAATGGGTTTAATTCAAAGTTGGAATTAATTGGGTTGGAACTTCAGAAATTACCAATTAAAAATGAAATTGAAAGTTAATATGGAGTATCTTGATTAAGTGACCTGCTATCAGGTAGGATAAACTTTTTAGAATCCTATTGAATGAGAATGTTATCCATGTTCAACATCTAAAGAACTTAGGCCTCGCTGTCATGATTCTTAGACTGGCTTGGACAACACAATGTGAGGAAAAATAACTAAGAAATTCAGCTCATTGCCATAAGTGTCTGAGTGAAAAATGACCATGCAGGCCATAGCGTGAAATCAAGAACTTTGAGTAAGTTTGATTCACTAACTTAAAATACACCAGAGTTTCTATAATTGTTCTACAAAGGTAATGTTTTCTTTAGTTAGTGTCTTTTACTTTATATTTGTATAGCAGATAGTAGGTTAGGGCTTTTTTCCATTAAAAAAGCTCATAGGCATTACAGTAATTCAGTTGCACATCAGGTGCTGTTAAGACATTGTTTAGCTCACTGTCCTCTGTGTTTCTGAAATTCTCACCTCATACATCCTCTTCTCTAGACAATGTTGATTTTTGCTTTGTACCTTTCCTTGCTTTGATAAATCAGGTTCCTCACGTTACCGCTTCTTAAAATTGCTTACCTGTATTGCTAATATTATATGGCAGGTCTTATACTGAGACTGCAAGGCAAACGCTGTGTACGGTGTGCATGCAAAGCTATATAAATATTAAACTGTTTCATAAATGGTAAGATTTAACTTGTAATGTGTTCGTAGTGTGGTTTTGTTTTGTATCCAGGATTGTTTTAGATTTTAGTTTTCACCTCATTTCACACCAAAACCCACTGGGAAATATGGGCATTTCTGTGAATACTTCATGATACCTTCACTTACAAAGAAATGGGGCACTTGGGATCAAAAGATATCAAGACTGAGTAAGTTCTGGATAGATATCCAGACGTTTTTGTTCTGGAAATTGAGCAAGAACAGGCTTCTTATGAATTTTTATTACCTCTTTGTGTCAGCCAGATCAAAAGTGCTATGGGAGTAACCTCTCTCACGATCTTTGTCTCACATGCTTTTTTTTTTTCCCTCATGTTTCTTTTGCATATTCCTTAAAGGGGAAGATTCAACAACAATATATTCTGAAGTGTGTTAAATGTATGCTTTTGGTTTTCATTCTGAAAGAAAGGTTGCAAAAAGTAATTTTTCTGGTTATGAATTTTTTCTGCTGTCATGACAGAGACTTCAGTCATATCTCTGTAACTGAACTTTTGTGGCATCCTTCAGAAATTGTATCTTGAGAAACATTTTTTGCTGAAGACTCTGTGCACAGTTAGAGAGGACAATGGGGTCTTAATGAAGTCTGCCTAGAAAGCTGCCTGGAGGAGAGGGACCTGCGGGTGTTGGTTGACAACCGACTGAACATGAGCCAGCAGTGTGCCCAGGTGGCCAAGAAGGCCAGTGGCATCCTGACTTGTATCAGAAACGGTGTCACCAGCAGGTCCAGGGAGGTTATTCTCCCTCTGTACTCAGCACTGGTGAGACTGCTCCTTGAATCCTGTGTTCAGTTCTGGGCCCCTCACCACAAGAAGGATGTTGAGGCTCTGGAGCGAGTCCAGAGAAGAGCAACAAAGCTGGTGAAGGGGCTGGAGAACAGACCTTACGAGGAAAGGCTGAGAGAGCTGGGGTTGTTTAGCCTAGAGAAGAGGAGGCTGAGAGGAGACCTCATTGCTCTCTACAACTACCTGAAAGGAGGTTGTGGAGAGGAGGGATCTGACCTCTTCTCCCAAGTGACAGGGGACAGGACAAGAGGGAATGGCCGCAAGCTCCACCAAGGGAGATTTAGGGTAGAGATTAGCAGGAGGTTTTTCACGGAAAGGGTCATTGGGCATTGGAATAGGCTGCCCAGGGAGGTGGTTGATTCACCTTCCCTGGAGGTGTTTAAGGCATGGGTAGACAAGGTCCTGAGGGACACGGTTTAGAGACTGGTAGGAATGGTTGGACTCTATGATCCGATGGGTCTCTTCCAACCTGGTGATTCTATGATTCTATTCCTCTTTTCTTTAATTCCTCTAGTGTTGTCCAGCTTTATGCCTCACAATGCAAGCTTTCCTTAGTATCTCCCTTTAACTTAAATTAAAAAAAAAGAACTCATTTACTCACCTTTTAGCAATACCACATTATTTCTCCATTTTATCACCACTCTCACTACCTAAAGGTGCTGTTGAGACATGCCATTCTTTTGTGTGTCCCATATCTTGCTCCTGCCCACTGGATTACCACTGAATATACAGTCATTAAAAACCCTAGTGACTTTTGATGCAAGCCTTAAGAACCAGTACTGTCCTTGTTCTTCATCAAGAATCAGACCATTCACTTCTCATGACTCTGCTGTCTGTGACCTGATTATCTCTTACTCCTATAGAACTTCAAGCTAGCAAATTAGTTGTTCTGCAGGGGCTGAAACAACTTCTGTAAGTATTCCTGTGAGAACATTCTCTTCCTGAAATCATCACACTTCTTTGAAATACTTTTTAATTGGTATTTTTCCAGTGAACAAAAGTTTTCAACAATATTTTTTGACCAGGTCTAGGTCCAGCATAATTTTTTAAACAGAGTTTTCCTGTGCTACAGTGATATGAGTGAAGTCATCACTTCAACCTCTATACTTATGCCATCTGGATAAAAGGACGATATCATTCACCTTTCTAACTTCTTTCAGTTCAGAAAGTGTTCACCAAATTATCAACTTGTAAGAGTAATGCGAGACTTTTTGCTCACTACTAGTACAAGCCCATCCTGGTGATTAAAAGCTTATTTAGGTGCCCTGTCAAAACTGATTTAAACTTCCTTTTACTCATAATAACTTTAAATCTACATTTTGGATGAAAAAAATATTTGTTTCACAACATTCAGATTAAGTTGCATTACAGTAGTGTTGCACTGATTTTATTTGCAGTCAACTGTTAAGCAATAATATAGTGGAATTATTGAGAAACATCTTCATATTGAGTATCCATTTAGAAAGAGTAATTTCTCTTTCAGGAAAAGTAGAACTGGATGAATGAGGAGTTAGTTCCTTGTGGCTATATGTTAGTCTTAAAACAACAGTTTCGAAGAGATGTTTTTAAGGCACTCGTATTCACAATGAAGAAAAAATTGACTGTATTTTACTGGAATGATCACTGCCAGTTTCTTTTTCATTTTTATTATTACTTTGCCAACACAAACATAGTCATACCTACTAGCAGATTTCTAAAAATGGGTTTCTGTCATCTCCTTTTCTGATGGATATCAGGCAGAGACTTCCAAGAATCAGTGATTCATGAGACTTAGCTGATTTAGTCTTGATGCTGTCATGGAGAGCAGTGTCCAGAACCAAGCCCAGTCTTTGCATTTCAGGAAGCTCTTACGTGGTAAGCAAGTCACTAGAGTGAAAAGATTTTGCTTTTCTTACAAAATACAGATTCAGATGGATTTTTCTCTTCAATGCAGCTGGTTTTGAATTTAATAAAGGAAAATGATACCAGTGTAAACTGAATTGGTTTTTCAGCAGCATTTCTCAACTGTCATTCCTTCTCTTAACATGTTAAAAGTACCTACAATTTTCTCTTAAGAGTTGGGTTCAAACTTTCCTTGAAACATGTACATTGACAAGTTGTTAGAAAATCTAGGTGAAAAACCAAGCAGGGACACTACGTGCTGTTGCTCACTGCGAGAATGTAGGATTTGATTGTATTTTAAGTGCAACAGCATTTGTAGGCAGAGTGATAAGTGAGTGTGGTTACATGGAAAACCAGTTGCTGGAAGGGTCAGTTTTACTTTGGAAATTCTCATGTAGTAGTTGCTGTTGCAATAGTTGCTGCTGCATGCTGTGACTAACCATCAGTGAGTTATACTGCAAATACTTCTCGTGTAGAATGGTTATTTGGTTGCTTTGTAAACATTCAGACCTTGGAAGTAAGTTGACTAGGGTGTTCCTACCCTTGTGTGTAGGTGGTACAGGACATGGAGAAGAACACAGGAAAGGGGAGAACCAGTGGTCTCCCTTAATTTTCCATAAACATATTTAAACAGACAAGCAGGAAGGCTTCTGGCTATGGTTGAGTAAGAGGGTGGTTTTGGTGCCTCAGGGGGAAAGGGTGAAGACCAGTGTTCTGGGCTGGTAGAACTTTTTTATTGATTCTATGCTGCCTTTATAACCAAAGACAGTGAAAGAGAAACCCGGCCTTGATCTCCGTAGACACATCTGGGAGTTCCCAATAAAAGAGCAGGATGAGGGCTGTACTGTGGTTTCTTGGTCAAAAACCCAGTGCGTAATTTGAGTGTGTGTGGAATTGAACCATGGCAGAGATCCAGAGTACAGGCTTTTAAGTAAACTGCTTTCAGCTTTATAAACTCATAAGAGTGGTTCTAGCTGCTATGGCTTGTTTTCAGATCACTTCTTTGCACTGTTGCCATGGTACTGTTCTAGCAGCAAAACCATACGTGCAGGCTCTCACTAGGACGAAACCCCTAAATTTCTCATATTGGAGAAGGAACTGAAGCAGTAACCAAAGTGGGAGGACTCCTCTTGTTCTTGTCAAATTTGTGCTTTTGCTTTGTGACATCAAGGTAGTTTTATGGGAGTCATATGGCAAGAGAAGGGAATACGACTAGGAACCTTTATTAGTATTAATGCCCAGGAAATAGAGCCCTGGAATGAAGTGAGAGATCAGAGCAAATGCAGATGTGTATTAAATATATTGAAATCCCATATCTTAGAAACTTTCTCCTTTCTTCTAGTCTTTTCTCATTTTCCAGAAGATGGTTGGTATGTGTGCAGACCATTTAAACTTTTCCAAAGGTTCTAAATTAAGGAGAACTTTAATGAGTAGTCATCTACAGTTTATCTTGTAATACTGGTGGGTCCTTGGAGAACTGTGTACTGCTGCTCACAATGGGGAAGAAGGATGGTTGCTCATTTTCAGATGAGGCAAACTGAAGGAGTTTCTTTCTCACAGCAGAAACCCAAGAATATGAGAAAAAAATATGCAGAGAACTAGCTTTCTCATGGTTTTAGCCAAATCACTTCAATAACTTTAGAAAACTTAGAATAAAGTGGATGAAGTGTCTGACCACAATACAGTCTGGTCATCAGGAATGAGTAGTATCACACTTCCAAGGAAATGCAGTAATGGGGTAATGATCTATCAGAGTGGAGGAAAGTAACTTCAGACTGCCTCTTCTCACATTTTTGCCTTGTTATCTGGATCTGCCAATTTTTGCATCCTGCCAAGATCTGTGACACCCTTCAGCCTCCATTATGGGTCTGCTTTGTATGGTCAGTGCTGAGTAGAGCTTCATGGTCTGTGTGAGCCTAGAAGTAACACACTGGACTTCTGGTTTACTAATTATTGGTTCATGACCTCATAGATTTTTTCTTAAGCTATTATGTCCACTTTTGTGTTGTCCTTCAGACAACACTTACTTTGCTTTAAATCCAGATTCCAGTAGTTTGTTTTTCTAAACCTCATGGGTTTGTATCAGAAATTTTTAACAATGTTTTTGAAGAGTTACATAAGCTATAGTTTTTTTTCATACGCTGCTACTTGTAATTGTTTTATTTTAGAAGAATATGGCTTTCAAGTTGGTCTTCGAAATTATCTTTGTCTTATTTTCCTGTGATAAAAACAGGGTGCCAGATTTCACTTCTCTGCATCACACAACTGTCCAGAAATCAGTTAGGTATTATAAATATAACTGAGTGCAGAATTTGACCCAGGTTGTATAAAACCAGAGGGAAATTCTATAGCTGTGTGGGGAAACATTAACTTCTCTTGTGTCTTCTCATTTATTGTTCCTCCTCTTTCCTGTTGGGGTTTTCTTGGGAAGAATCCCAGAAGCCCATATCTCTCAATACAAGTCTGCAGAAGAATAGAAACAGTGTTGAATTTTGTGGCTCCTTAAAAAGTGAGTGTAAATTCAGAATACCTCCAAATAACATTGTTGTATTAGCCGAGTTGCCTGTCTTTATGAATAATAAAAGAGAAATCAAATGGATTATGATTTAGGTGCTATAACTTTCAGTTGGTTAAAAGATAAAAATTATGATGATTAAACCAGAAATTTAAATACTAGGTTTTATTCTTTTAGCTGTCAAGAGGAATATTGAAAGCTGGGAGTTTTCCCAGAGAAAAGCCAGTGTTACAGCTTGAATTAATGCTTTGCTCTCTGCTCTTACTTGGATTACTTGATAACTGCTGTATTTTGCATTATTAAACCCTTTTGACTTATGATCAAAGTTCAGACTGCCACAAATAGCCAGATGGCTGCCTGAAAGGATATGTACAGTGGCTGTGGGATATGCAGGCTGCAGCCCACATACATTTCCTACAGACTTTTGAAATTCCTTTCTACCAATGTTCTGGAAATACAGAAGATGTAGCAAAAAGTCGCATTCTCTGTTTCTAATATACATATAAAAGATACAGGAATTTTATAATCATCTGATGCCGGACACATAAAAATGAAGTAAACTTTGCAGTGCGTAGTCACCTTCAAATCTGCTCTTTTTTCCCTCCTGTGTTTAGCTCTCATGCCTTGTTTTATGACTTGCAGTGTTATGGCAGGAGTGCATTTAGTACGCTGTCTAGAAGATAAATGAAAACACATGCACTGCAAGTTCACATCCTACAACTTAAGCGAGCAGTGCCTGATGTGTATATCCCAAGTTATGGGATTTCTGACCCTACTATGATAAAGTAGCTTTTGTTTTGATTTGGGGGCTTTGTGATCTGGCTTATTTACAGAGATACTGAAATTCTTGTTCCCCTGCTGATTTTTTTTCCTAATTTTTCAATCAACTATTTATTTCCCTCCTCTGCTATATCCACTCTGATCAAATTACCATATGTACAAAATTCAGCTGCAAGATTTCTGCCTTGCCCTGGGTCCTGGGAACATGCTACCCTCATTTTGATCTCTCTGAATTAGCTTCCTGTACAATTTCCTGTCAAACATGAGTTTCATGAGATTTGTCCTTGAATGTGTGTGATCATCCCTTCTCACTGCAATGAAATGTTGGCTGCCTCACTAGCTGGAACGTTTTCACCAAGCTTGGTTTTATAGGAGCAAATACTAATGAGTTTTATTTCATTTTTTAAATGGTAACTCTTGGAAAAGGATTTGCAGAGATAATTCAGATTAACTTCCATGTGAGAATCTAAAGCTGGGGTTTCTGATTGTTTGTATGAAGGAATCGCTGCACTGTTGGGACGTTTAATGTCACTTATTATTATATTTTAATGTTATTTATTATGATCTCAACTTCTAGATAATATAAAATGAAATTGCAAGAAAGCAGTGTTCCCTGTAACACCACTACAGTAAGAGTTTTTATTGCAGCTGGTGTGACTGAGGAGAGGACATTAATAAACATTCTCAAATGTGAATGTTATTTCCTGAGGAATGAATCTTGAGGTTGTTATACCTCACAGAGAGGGTTTCTGCTATGAGAGACGTGTATCTCATCTGAAAAATCAGACAAAAGTGGTTTCCAATGAGTTTAAAGTTAATAGGTGGTTTCAAAACTTTTCTCAGTTTTGTTCTTCATTACTTTAGTGTTTGGTATCATGATTTTTAATTGTGTGGTGTGGCAGGATTAAAAATGTAGATAAAAACTTCTAAAAATCTCTTTTCTCATTTCCCTATTTATTTCTAAACTGAATTTTCTGTGAACTGTGTTCAGAATTTGAACATTTGCAAGGCATGAGGTTATCTATAGGTCGGCTGCGGTGGGGCCGGCTGGGCCGGGAGGGCCGCGCCAGCCTGGCCGCCTTCCTCATGGGCGCCTCGGTGGTGGCTCTACCCGTGGCCTACCTACTGGCCGCCCCGGGCCTGCGCGGCTGCCTGGCGCTCGTCCTGCACGTGGCGGGCGTCAACGCGGCGCTGCTGCTGCTCTACCCGAGGCCGCTCTACAGGATTGCCACCCGCGCCTGCTTCCTGGGCTTCGCCTTCGGCTGTGGGCTGCTGCTGAGCACCAGCCGCTCTGCCTGGCGCCACTTCGGATGGTACATGTGCTCTCTTTCCCTCTTCCACTACTCGGAGTACCTGGTGACAGCCATCAACAACCCACGCAGCCTCTCGCTGGACTCCTTCCTGCTCAACCACAGCTTCGAGTACAACCTGGCTGCTCTCTCCTCCTGGGTGGAATTCACGCTGGAGAAGCTGCTCTTCCCAGAACTGAAGCAGATCACCTGGCTGAGCACCGTGGGGCTGCTGATGGTGATCTTCGGGGACTGCCTGAGGAAAGCCGCCATGCTCACCGCCGGCTCCAACTTCTTCTGGCATGGGGCGCTTTCTGTTGACTGCCAGACATGAGCTTAAGAAGCGAAAAATGTTCAAAGAACCATCTCCAGGGAAGGAAACTAATAAGAATACCTGATTTATAAGTTTCCTGAAAGGACTTACTAGGGAAAGCAGCATGTAAGTATATTTTACTTTCGTGCAATATTTGTAGGATAAGTTGCAAAAACTCAAAAGAAAGCATTCTTCACCCTGAAATTTTCATGAAATTAATCTTGAGAAATGGTGACAGGCCTAGTGTTCTAAGGAAGAATTTTGCTGTGACTTTAAGTTACCACAATAGTTTTCACCCAGAGCTGGGAAACATCAGGACAAACATGAGCTAAAGGAAGAGCTTCTAATAGCAGTCTTTTTTTTTTTTTTTTTGTAATCTGGTTAATGAAATTGCACATTTCCATATTCTGCAAGCAAATATATCAATTTTGTCACTTTTTTGGCATACTGGATCTAAGCTTTATTGTAGTGGTACCATGGTATTGAATGAGTCTGATCTTATCCTTCAATTGGCTCTCGCTACAGAGGTGAAGCAATTCTTTCTTTTCATAGCTTCCTGCTTAGGACCACTCCTTTTGATTATTATTTTTCTTGACATCTCTTTTGACTTAACTTTTGACATTTTTGTGGACTTCCTTTTAAGTGTTAGGAAAAAAAGCATAGAAGTATACCAATGTGCTCTCAGATGGCTTGGGCATGTGCTGCCTGCTGGCTTTTGAGGTCAGAAGCAGCTTTTTTACTCTGTAGAGCAGCTAGTATACTGGGGTCTTGATCTTGCAAACTTCAGTTTTAGAGACAGCCAGAGACATGAGGCCCGGGTTATAGGGTAAGGGATGAGACAATAACTGTCTTTCAAGTTTGTGTTCAGATATTCAGTGACTGAAAATATATGCTGACTTCTGAATTTGGATGTAATTTGCCTACATGGAAATGTGGATCTGCTGGGATGGGAGACAAGGGACTGTTTTCTGGGATTGAGCTCAGTACCAGAACATATCCCTGAATGTGTGATTATAATGCAGGGTTTATTCTAGCCTTTATGAGGAAAGAGGAAAATGGCTGCAGAACTGCTATGGAAGTCCTGATTTACACATACCCTGACAGATCTGTATAATCTTACCACCTGTTCCCTACTGATTTGATATTGTTACTCAGTCTAAGCCCAAACCAAGGTCAATTGTTGATGTGAGGATGGGTTAGGTGGCAAAGCTTTTGGCTAGGGCCTTGAGGTGTGACTTAAAAGGAGAAGCTTGACTTACAACTAGTTAGAAAATGGATATATGTAAGGTAGAATTAGTTCTTCCAGGTTGTGAACTTTGATCTGCAAGAACTGAAGAATTGAGAAGTGTTTACTTTTGAGCTTCTATGTAAGTGTCTGCAGCTCTTGCCAATAGCTTAGGAATAGCAGTATGTGGTAGAGAATGGCTAAATGGATTTTCTTCTGTACTGGTTGGCTGTGAATAAGGGTCTCAATGAAATCTGGCGGCTTAAAAGGAGTTTGTCTTCAGTGCAGGTGCTGGTAGACTAGTTTAACAACTCACACCTTAATGGAGAACACCTTAATGGAGAATAGAAAAAAGGCAGGGATGTGCATTGGTTTCAGTCATTCATACTGTTCCAAAGAACAGCTGTAGTAACTGCCTATAGCACTGGTTTGTGGAGCCTACCTTACTTACAAAAATATGATGTCTACCTCTTGCACTTGCCATTGCTGCTGACATAAGGGTGTTGAATGCCTGGGTTATGATTGTGCAAGTAGCCTCTCTTAGAAGAAATAATCACAGCTCCTGTATTCTCTCATTCTTGGCTTTTCTGTGAACAGAAAACCTTATGGTGTGCAATTTTCCTCATTCTGTCTTCACTTCCTGGCCCCTTTCCCCAATCTGTGCCTCAGCAGCAAGCTGAAATTGTACCTTTTTTCTTGTAGAGGAAGAAATAGGAGCAGTCTTGGAGAGAGAGGGAGTTCAGTACTTATAAAGAACGTAAATCAAGATGGATGGAGGAAAGGATGAGGAAGAAAGTGAGCACAATTTTTACCTGCAGTTAATTTTCTGAAGGCTGACAGAAGGAATTATGCTCAGTCAGATATGGAAAATAAATATATCAACATGCATTTTGAGAGAGCAGTTACAGTTTTACCCTCTTAGATTTTCTTTGAACTACTTTCTTTTGTCCCACTCTATATTTAGCAGATGCAATGTGGCAAGGGCTAGAAAAGGAACTGTTACTTACCATGAAAGTCCAGAACATGCTTCAGCCCTGATTACAGGCATGTGACCAAGTACCTAGAAGTGTAGCACACAGATACCTTCCCAGTTATTCCTGTCTATTCTTAGAGGAGAGAAATTTGACTGGAAGATTATAATTAGTTAGTGATATACAAATAATGATAGCAGAGTATGACATTCCTGTATTCTGAGTAGCCTCTCACTATATTACTGCTATGCCAGAGTTTGTGGATGAAGCAGATGCATGTTCATGGCTTAATTATTTTCTAATCTGTCTACTAAGCCCAGGATTTGACTTCCTTTCACAGATGATTGCATTCAGGTGTTATGAATGATATTGCAGAGAATAGTAATTTGAAAGATCATCTTTCGGTTTGGATCCTTATTTGATTCAACATTATTGCTGTAGATCTTTTTTAGATTTTTATTTTACTTTTACACTAGTATATGCCCATTATCATAAGTTTTACTCTTGATTTATTCTAGTTCAAGCAGAGTGATAACAAAGATTCCAAGGGTTAAACCGTCTAGTTCTCCTATAAGAGTTAAATTTTTTTTCAGCAATAAAGGAGCTTTCACAGTGATAAATACTTTTCTTTTTTTCAGAAACCGTTGCATGCAAGTGTTCCTGTTTCTTTTTCTGCTGCCCTTGTCTTTTTCCCTTTTTCCTTCCATTGTGGTTTTTCCCATTTGCTCCTGATTTCTCCCCTCCTTTTTACCCCTTCTCCCTCCCTTACTTTTCTTTCACATCTTTACAGTTTTTTTTCCCTGCGATTTTTTCTTTTTTTTTCCCCCCTGTATTTTCCCATTTGACTTGGAGAAGCAGATAATGATTTTAAGGAAGTGATGGCTTTTATTTACTGTATGGACATCACTGCATATCTTCTTTGGTCTGTTGTTCTGCCTTCCAAATGCAAATTTTAGTTGAAAGATTTCTTTTAAATCTAAGATTGTAATTGTTAGCAAATAAACTAATGAGATGTTCTGATGTAGTCGATAGGTAGACAACGAGCAAGGAAAGTAAAATACTTTTCTGAGAATTGGAACATTAAACTTATGAGCTCATGATGGATAGACCTCTATTCTCAGGAGATGTACTGTGCTTTAGTGGGAACCCATGACCTCTTTCCTAAGGGCTGGCCAAGTGCCCAGTAAGAAACCCAGCTTTTTAACTATTACTTTCTGTATTCATTTGCAAGCTATCAAAACATTTAATTTTAAGTTTAGAGTTAGGTATTATCTGCTGCAAGTAGTAATGCAGGTAGAGATTCCATATTTCTTCATTACCTTACACATCTTGAGAACCAATTATTGTAAATTATTTTTTCCACACCATCATTGTATTTAAAGCTTCTTGGAAAAGAAAAAAGGGTAAGAACGTTTTGTGAGAAAAAAAAAAAGTTGTTAAAGTACAGAGAAACCCTGGAAGTTCCTACTGAAAATTAGCCAGCTAAACAAAATGACCTTTCTGTGAGACAGTTGGATTTCAAAACTCATGAAAAGAAAGTGTCCATCTTTCTGAAGTCTTTGTCCCTTTTAAATGGTCAGCATCAGCTTGCAAAACATGAGTTTTACTTGCTCACAAAACGTACAGCCAATGGCTCTAATGAGTTGCTTCAGTGACCTGTCAGTAATGTGGTCTGATTTGATCTCAAAGATCAAAAAGTTTCATTGCTTCCAGAAGACTGAAACTCCTTTGCTCGTATAGTGGTAGCCCTCTGTGCCACTTTTAACAAGTTCTTTTGACTTCAGCCTCAGGTCTGCTGCTCGAGAGTCCCCATTCCTTGATGTCCTGGCAGCACATTGCTCTGGCCGTACTCCAGCTCCCTTTTTGGCTGGCTTTCACAAGAGCAGCTGCTCAGACCATGCCATCTACCTGCCAACCACTCTTGATTCTTTTTCTACTAATGTTGTCTCTCCCCTAAGCTTTTCTTTCAAATCTTTCCTTAACCTTCTTTTAACTAATCCTAGCTTTATAACTGCAAAAGAGCAGTTAAGATCAATCCTGTTATGCTTTACTGTGTGTGTTTGTAGACTGGAAAAGACAATTTTTTCCACAAGTGGCACTGCAGCAAATCTGGAACTGTTGTGCCTAAACTATTATCACTTCTTTAATTTCTAATTTTTTTTTTTCAAATAGTAAAGCCATCTATGCCCCTGATTTATGAGCATGTTTTGATACAAGAAAGAGCAACACGCACTCCAGAATGCACTTTCTCCTACAGTGTAATGCAAGGCAAGGTGGTTAAAACCCTTTGTCTTGAGCATTGATGTACTTGCTATTGTGTGATGTCATAATTCAGTTTGAAGACCTACCGCTCCAATGACAGCAAGAAAGAATTTAGGGATGAAAGAACTTCAAAACTCCCGTTGTAATAATGTATTTAAAAACAGTAGCCACTTTGGATTTATATTAGTACAGAGAAAAAGAGGACATGGCAGAAGTACTTCGTGCTGGCCAGAGATGCCCTGCAGTGTGGAACACACTGTCCTGTAACACACTTGTACCAGTACCAGTCAGCTTTTTTGGTTCCACATTGTTCCCTGCTCAGTTTCAACTGTTGTCTGGATCTAATCCTGCCCTTTAAATTCCCCTAGGTTTTGAAATAACGGGGAATTTTTGGCAAGAACCACTCTTGGCAATTTAACAGCAGCGCAGCAGTAGCATACGGTCACTTTTGTGTCTTCTGGGCTGCAGAAGGACAACTCAGACCTGCCCTGAGAATTTTCAGATGCATCCTTTAAAATACATTTTTGAAATGTCACTTAAGTACAGTCAAATGCTGACCATTGCTACTACATTATGGCTCATGTAGTTATACCTGAGGAAAATGTTCAGCAAAGCCATTACTTGATGTACTTCTGACATCAGTGGGGAAAGGGAAGAAATTTCTGTTTACTGTTTTTCTTGTCTGATGCAGAAATGGAGTCTAGCTGTCAACACTGCAGCCTGGGAGCATCTGCTAAAAGATAGCAATCTTTTTTCAGAAGGGAAGAGTTTCTCAGTATCCAGGAGGATAAGGCTTTTCCTTATGTATTGTGTTTATAGACAGTTTCTTATGGTACTTTTCACATTGCAGAGTGGTTCAAGGTAATAGAAACTAATTACATGTTAAAATGCAGCATGTGTTTTAGAAAACCATGTATGTTTGGAATGATGGCTTTTTAAGAAAAAAAAAAAATCAATGGATGCCTATTCCAAGTGCTTAAGGAAAAAACCAAACCAGAAAAAGCCATTGGAACTGATGCAGAGGAGGGCTACAAGGATGATAAGAGGGCTGGTGCACCTCCCGTATGAGGACAGGCTGAGAGATTTGGGGTTCTTCAGCCTGGAGAAGAGAAGGTACTGGGGAGACCTTATAGCAGCCTTCCAGTACCTGAAGGGGCTACAAGAAAGCTGGAGAGGGACTGTTTACAAGGCTTGTAGCGATAGAACTAAGGGCAAATTTAGGCTAAACTTCAGGAATTTCTTCATGATGAGGGTAGTGAGGCCCTGGCACAGGTTGCCCAGGGAAGTTGCAGATGCTGCCCTTTTAACTCATTTTGGTCAGGATCAACAGATTGCTCTCCTAGGCTGTGACGTTGTTGTCTGTAGCTCTTCTGATCCTTGGTACTCCCTGTTATCAAACTGCCTGGGTGTTATCCAGACTCTCCCTGTAGTGTGGACATAGTATTCTGCTAGTGTCCATCAATTACACTTGTCTTTTTTGGTCCCACCAGCACAACAGGCACTTCATAGCTACCTGGTTATCCTCTACACACTCTAGTCCCATCCAGTGTCATGGCTTTCCAAGGCAATGTTTTGTTTGGTGTATTTATGGTCATTTGCCATTCTTGGATTTATGACTTAACATAAGTCATAAATCAACATAAAAAACCACGTTGCTTGCAGATAACCAAATTACTGGGCAGCCTTGAGAAATCCAAATCTGCAAACTGCCCTCTATACCAATCCTCCGCTCTTCCTATAATCCACAAACGAAGTAATCATTTTATATATCCCTGGTCAGAAAAGGGATTGATAATTTAGTAGTGTAGCATCAAATAATGGCTTTATGATTGTGTATGCTGTGGAATGCAGAAAAGATTGCCATTTATGCAAATTGTAGCTACATCCTTACCCAACCACATGCACACTAGTGTGGTCCTGCATGCTAGTTTGTACAAAGCTGGTGTGGAGATTGGGAGTTGTTAAGCTCAGAGTCCGTTTTGAAGGTGTTGAAGAATTGGACTATTTGAAGCATGTGGTTGCATATATCTGGTTGATACCCTGGATATGTTCAGTTAGGATTTATGTTTACAGGACTATCTTGACAGTGACCTCCAATCATTTTAAGTCATTTAGATGTGTCATTTGATTTATGTTGTTGTTCTCTAAATAAAAATGACTACTTTCACTCTGAGCTGAGCTTGCTTTGTTACTCTGTAAAGGGCCTGAAGCTGGTTTGCCTCCAAATACAGTTATCCTCTCTTGGGTCTGTGTTCAATCTCAGATTCACTCTATTAGGCAGCACTCAATATTAAAGACTTTGCAGATAAAAGAATGAATAGGACTTGGTATTCAAGCATAAGCACTTCCTACACCCACATAATTGTGTTAAAAATTAGGCATATGACACTGCAGATGTTGTCCTGACCACTTTTGAAGATCATAATCATGCTTTTATCCTGTGATTGTGTCAAAACAAAGAAGTGGAAAGTTAGCTGGGAGGTTAAGAAAGTCTCCCATATTCACCTGCAGATGTCTGTTTCAGAGCAGTCTGCAGAGTATTTGCTTCATGTGCTACCACTTACCCCAGGCACAGCACCATTCTTTCTGTTCTCACTTGTTTCTTGTAGTCTCTTTTTAGAAAAATTGCTGCCTTTAAAGCAAATAGGCTAATTGAAGTGCTGGGGATCCTAGTGTATTTCCATGAAAGCAAAATTCTCCCATGCAATTTTTTTTTTAATAAGCAGACTTCTGTCTCCCTGTCTTCCCCTCCTCCTTACTGTCTTTTGGCACAACTCTATGTGTGAATTGTGATATTTGAACTACTTTTTCCAAAAGCAGCAGTGACCTTCACAGAGAAAAACATGAGCCTATTTGTAAGGCAGAAACAACATGCACTTTTTCTAATGTCTGTTTGTTCTTTACCCCGGCACAACTTTGGCTTTTGTTACAAGTCATTGGAATATTTTTATTTCCTTGTTTTTAAACAAAATTTATCAAAATATTATTCAAAACCTGCTTTCTTCTGCAGTTGTGGAGACTTTCAATGGGAGCAAGAGTGGAACAGGTTCCCTAAAATTGACTTTCCCCTAACCAGGCTAATGGTAAGATAAGCCAACATTGGTCAAAGCTTGGGTATTGCAAAATGTATTCTTCTGGAGCTTAAGTAAAAGGAAAATGCAATGCACAAAGGGTAGTGACAGCTACTCAGTCTACTGAATTAATATGTGATTTTACTCTTATAATATTCACTTGTGTCATGTAGGTTTTAGCTGGAGTTTCCCCTTCAAGTAGTTTGTTAATGTCCTGATAAGTACCCAAACTTGGAATCGGTTAAGCAACTACATTTTCAGGATTTATCCATCACAGATGATTTCTATACCTACCAAATATTTACAAAAGCTTAATGAAAAGGAGGTTCTGTTGGTATAATGCTAATCAAGTGTTCCTTATACTTTATTTTAACAGATGATGATTAACATTGTTTATATAAGACTGAAATAGTGGAACAGTATCTTTCTAGGTCAGTTTGCAGTTTAAACCAATGTATTCACAGGTAACAGCTGATATAAAACTTAATTGAAAGGGCTTATTATTTTCATTATCTTTATATGCCTCTTTTGATTTTACATACATTCAATGTTCAGTTCTCTTTGAACTTGGTTCTTAACTCATCTTCCCATTTGCAAGCTGCTTGTACAGATGCTGTGTAAGCACAAAGTAAGTGACAGTTTAACAGAAAAGTAACCAAGGATTATTTTGCTAGCACTTCTATCATGTGACATATACATTCAAGTTACTCATGTCCATTTCTAAAATTTGTTCCCAGGATACTGCGGGGGCGGGGGTGGGGGGGGGGAGAATATTCTGACTTCACTTCTGTTTTATCAGTGTATTTGTTTTGCTTTTGTTTGTTTGTAGTTTCTGGGAGCCATAACTATTAATTTTTCCTTTTTTGAACTTTAATAGTGTGTATCTGATTTGCTCACTACTCTGTACTGTTGCACAATATATGTGTATAACTTGCTGTTGTACAGTAAGATACGTATTACAGAAGGCAAAGTTTTAAAGACCAAAAGGGGAACAGAAGTGTGTTTGCTCATGTGCACATGTGTGAAACAGATGTTGATTTTTTTTTTAAGCTGTTTCCTAGGCAAACACAAATATCCTGGTCATTTCCATGTGCATTTCTGGTTAATTTTCTTTGATTAGTAATACATTTATGTGAAAACAGGTATAACTTAAATAAAACTTTTAATTACTAAGGGAGAGTGAATTTATTTACAGGATATTTTAAATATGAGCTCTAGCTCTTATTTTATTCTGTGGTATATTTTAAATTCTTTCCTTCCATTTTTCTAATAATTTATATTCAAGATAAAATTATTATTTAGGTTACCAAGCAGACTAAGCAGGACTGATGAGATTAAAATGTTGCAATATTACGAAATACTTATTTAACAGAGTATTTCTGGAGTGAACTAACAGTGGTGTAATAATAACTTCAGTGAAAGACAAAGTCAAATCCAAGGACTTAAAGTTGCTTCATGTGTCTGGTTGAATTGAAGCTAAGCTCTTTGCCTTAATTATGGCCACATCTCTGTTCTTCGTCTTACCTGAATTAGTAAAGTCAATCTTCTTTCCAGTGTCTTCCTAGGGAATGTGTTATGCCAGCCCATTCTAGGTTCAAAAACCTTAAGTATTTTCTGTGACTTCTGAGAAGAAGTGTTAGTCACATACATACTGCATTGAGGCGAATGGGCACATCTGTTTGAGCAGAAGAAACAACTTCCACCGGGGGAAGGAGCACTCTGGATTCTCTGCCATGAATCAAGCACATCATGTGTCTTGTGGTTATACGCAGCCTGAAATACCTACAGACTTAAATTTCTATTGCTATGGTTCACAGCCCCAGCTGGCTCACTCAGTCCCAACTTGGATGTTTTTGCTTCTGGTGGTGGTCTGTTCTTCTTGGATGCAATACATGTGAATCTCAGTCTCTGCGGCTTTGTTTGGTGAGTGACCCCATGGTTACAGCCCTGGTTGGAGCGTTTTTGCTGAATGAAGCTGTTCCTTTAATGCAGCTGCGTCCTGTTTGCCTGGGTTGATTTTTGTCTCTTTTTTTTTTGCTTGCTTTTCAGTTCAACGTTTTTGCTAGAATTACCAAAACCAAAGGGCTGGAACTATGCCTCAACTCAGTTTAAGTGTGCCAGAGCTTCTCCTTAAGGCCATTTCTCTATTGTCAACTACCAACAAGAAATCTAGTGTAAGTTTTCCTCCCATCAATCTCAATCCTGGACAAATTGCCCATTGTGCACAACAGTTGTGGAGAGAAATGTCTTTTTAATACAGTTGTACATAGCTGGGGATCCAGATGCTTCCTGTGTTCTGTTTTCCCATGCTAGTAAACATTTTTGGTAGGCATTTGGGAGATAAGTGTGATAACAGAAGTGCAAAAATTATATGGCTAAATCCAATCTGAACACACAGCTTAAACAGCAGCATGTTCTCCGTATTATTGCGGAGCTGCTAAAATGCATCTGGCAAAAGCAGAGTCCAGGCAAATAGGAAATAAAAGTACAGAAGAAAGTGCTTTTCGCAACTCGCTTGTTCTGTGTTTCCTTCCCCTATTTATGACAGTTGCTCTTAGACTATTTCTCTGAAAACTAGTTTTTAATTTCTTGGAAACTTATCAGTGGTTCTGGAAGCACAGTAGCTTCAGTAGTGGTATGTGCTACTTCTGTCTGTGATGAGCAAGAGAAGATTCTTATTTCAGTGAAACCTGTCTAGCAACAGTGATCCACTCAACCCTCAGGTTTAGCTAATTCAGCAGTAGTTAGTGTCCAATGGCTTGCATGTGAACAAACGTATCAGTAAGTGACCACAACCATTTCAAATAATGTGTAGCTTCATGGCCACCAGCACTCTCCTGTTTATTTAGGGAGGAAAGGGAGAGTGTTTGTTTTAAAAGTCTGAAATAGAAATATCTACTTTTGTTTCAGACGTCAAATAAGTGATATTGTTGTTCAAGACTTTTATTAATAACAGCAAGCATATACTGCCATAAGTAAACGCGGACCATCTAATCTTCCTTTTCAGTGATCATGAATGAAGTATTTTAACTATTTCTTAGATGGAACTTTATTTGATTTATTCTTTCAGTACCTTGAATAACTTTAGAAAAGCTATAAATTAATTGTGAAGGTATATGGCATAGTTTTAAGAGTCAGGAATATGATGTAGGGATCCTTTTGTGGTGGTCAAATGATACGATAGTTCTTTTGACAGACCAGAAAGGTCTATGTATTGTGTCTCAGAGCACTTTTTGGCTGGATAACAACTGGTTTTTAAAGGTTTCACATTTGGTTTTTCTGTGCCAAGTGTGTATGGGAGAAGCCTACAAGGTCAAGAGAAAATAAGCAAAAGTCAAAGGCAGACTTGTAAGACAAATAGTAACATCTGGTAAATGACTTCCTTCTTCATTTGTAGAGCTCTTGTTTACTGCAGTGAATATGAAATATTTTTCTTGGCAAGGTTATAAGTCCATCAGTCTGGGAATGAAGTTCATACAGGTTTATAATATTACTAATACAGAGTAACAAATTGCAGAAGTAGTTGCATTTGAAAGCTGTGTGTAGGGAAAAAAATAAATGAGCATGGATGCTAAATGGTTAGGAAATGAATAGATTTAACTGTCCTTTTTCTTTATAGTTTGAGAGATTTTTGTATTTTTGTACTAGCTTGCACTAATATATGAAGTGCTGTGATTGTGCCCTCTGTCAATCGACTATCATATAAATCTGTCTTTCTGCTAATTAAAGGCCTATAGCCTCAGTCAGAGAAGCAACAGAGCAAGAAATTACGAAAATGAAGGGGTTTATGTCTTTTATAGCATGGGATCCTCAAAAGGGAAAAACTGCTGAAGAAAGGTAAGTAAAAGAAGCAGAGCTGATCTGCTTTGGTGAACTTGTGATAGCTTCCAGCTGATCCCACACTGCCATCCCTCTTTTCAGAATATTCAGGAAGAAATGATTATGCAAACAGAGCTTGATTTCTTTGGGAACTGTCTTCTCAGAAGAATATTTTTTTTCTTCTGGGGGAGGGGGAAGTGTATAGATTGTATAGCTTTTGATGGCATGGGTACAACAAACACACACCTTGCCCCTTCTCCCTTTCCCCATCTTCCTTCTGGGACTGAACTTCCACAGAGGTTAAAAAATCAGGGACAACTGGACTCCTTAAGCAGGAGTTGCAAAGTCTTATTCAGTTGTAGGAGTACTTAACTGAGTTCATGTAATCATTCGAAGTTTTATTCTCTGGTAATTAATGTTCCTGTGGCATTTTGCTTTGCTTGGACTTCGTTCAATGCTAAATAGTTTAACTGGAACAGCAGAAGTGATGTCTTCTGAGATTAGGACACTAGGATCAAATGGAAAGAGAAAAAAGTCCAAGGGATTCTCTGATTCATAGACTAAAATCACTGTTGTTTGGGCTCAAATGCATTGTGGAAATTTTTGTAGCCCTTAGAAGTGGTACCTGTGATATTAACTGAAGCCTCTACGGCCAGGCTAATGATGATTTCTTCATGCTTGCAGGAAACAGAAGAGGGATGAAAGATAAAGTGTTCATGTGAAGCTCTTTGTAGAATTGTCTATATGCATCTGTAGAAGAGTTCCAGAAATAATGATTGAAATTTGGCAATATGAGTATACCTAATTGCGTTACTTGAAAAATCAGGCCAGTTTCTAAAGGACAAATGTGATTGTGTCAAAATTCATGTTCATTGCCTGCAGATTATTTACTGGTTAGTTTTCATGCCAATATACCAGCTTGGCTGCGTCGACTTGAACAGTCTCCTGATGCAAGCTTGTGTTGTGGAACTTAGCCCTTTGCATTTATACTTATAATGAAGTCTGTTTATTGTTTCTGATAAAAGCAGGAGAACCCAGCTTGCTTGAAAATCAGGGTGAATTGTTCAGTTGTCCTTGTAATGAGGGACAGTTGTATTTTGCTATTATCTTTGATTAATGTGCTCTTCACCACTACATGTCTTCCCTATGGATTTAACCAGCCACATGTCAGCAAGTGTAAGAGCCAATTTCTTGCCCTTTGTAAGTCAGGCCAAGAGGAGGTCTTGGGAGCAGAGAGCTGTAACGGACCATGGAAGTCTGAGAGCAATTATTTCTTGCTAATCAAACACAATAAATAGCAGGAAGCCAGGTTTATTTATGGAAGAGATGTCTACTAAGAAATCTACAGGTTTTATTTACTACTTCTGAAGATGATTACAAGACAATGAACAAAATAAAAGCCCTGCTATGTTTAAAAATAAGGACAGTTTTTAAAATTTGTTCAGAAATGAGAAAAATCTCTCATTTATTTAAAAGATGCAGATCTGTTGTTTCTTATTTGCTTTCTAAGTAATGTTATCTTTTATGTTTTTAAGGTGATAATGTTATGAAAATGAATAGTATAACAGCAAGTGGATATTTTGAGGTGAGTCAAGCTTAATTTATTTTGAAAAGTCATAGTTAATGAAGTTTTAAGGCATAGACTAAGGCAAATTATTTATAGTCTGGATTCAGGCCAGGGCAGAGCTGTATCAGCCGGTGGGTTGCTTAGGGGGAAACAGTAGAAAGCTGTCCAACGCTACCCCACTTCAGGGAATATAGAGTATCAATTTCCTAGATACTTGTTCTTTCCCAAATGTGCTGCCATCTTTTTCTCTTTGGGGTTGCTGGAGGGGACAATTCCTCCCTGATGTTGCAGTAGAAAGTGTACCATCCATTTGTGTAGTCATTTGTCCCTGCACAGACTTTGTGTGATCCGAGTGGCTTGTTCTTGGTATCCACCTGTGGCTCTGCATCTGGCATCAGCTGTAATCAAATGCTGGCTAGCTAGTCATCACCAAAATTGAAGTTGACTTATTCCAAAGAGCAAAACACTGCTAAATTTAGTGAAAGTTGTGTCCTATATTTCTTCATTATGACATATTTGGTGTGTATTGTGTATTTATTTGGTGGACTTTATTGGGAGTGTGGTGATGTTTACACTTAGTACCAGTAAGACCACACCCAGAGTTCTGTGTACAGTTCTCTATGGTGAGAGATCTGGAACTGCTAGAATGAACTTTGGCAACGAGCCGCTAAGAAGATCAAGGGACTCTGTTATGAGGCTGAGAGAGCTGGTATCCTTTAGTTCAGAGAAGAGAAAGCTCAAGGGGAAAATTGTATCAATGTATATAAATACCTGAAAGAAAGGTGCAAATAAGGTGGCTCCAGTTTCTTTTCAGTGATTCTCAGTGCCAGGACAAGAAGCAATGGACAAAACTGAAACACAGAAGATACTGTCTGAATGGCTGAAATATGAGGGTGACTGAGCACTGGTGCTCATTGCCCGGCAAGGCTAACACCTTGGAAAATCCTTAACAGCCATCCAATCATGATGTTGGGCAACAAGATCTAGATAACCCTGGCTGGAGCAGATGACCTCCAGAGATTTCTTCTAACACTGATCATTCGGTGATTTTTGCAAAGGGTATTTAAGCCACATATATTAAATACCATATTTCCAAGCTCCTTGGTGCTCTGTGTGTCTTAAATCTACATGGAGCCATACTCCACAGGCCCTAGAATAAGAATCTCTCCTGTGAATGAAAAGATCTGTTTTTCTCATCTCTCTTGTTACCATCTGTTCATGCTAGACAATTTAATCCATGTTAATAAAGATTCGGCTCTGAAAATATTTGACAAATATCTCCACCAAGCAGTCATAGACTGAATAAATATCGAAGAGCACTAGAATGTCTTGGCTCAAGTATCAGACATATCTGGATGCACTGGACCATTGTTGAAAGGTTCATTGTGCATAGCTGGTTCTGACATGTGGACAGTCTGCCCAGATTATTAAAGAAAATAAAAATAAAGCCATCTGTTATTATATTTTCAGGTCACTTCCTGGATATACAGTTCTTTGAGATAAATGGAATGAAATATGGAATAGTGCCCCTTGTATCTTTAATTAGAGAAGGCATGCTGGTATTTATGACATCATAATTATATACAAAGGAAGAGAAGTCATGTCTCTAGGTGAAAAAAGTTGACCAAGAAAATAATTGTGTAAGCAATTGAAACAGCCTTATAAATATATATTAAAAAAAGTTTTATTGACAACAAACTAGGTTTTCAGAAAAACACTAATTCTCTAAACCAAACTTGTTTTTTTCCCCATGTACAGCATATGAATGGAAAGATCCTGAGCTGTCTCTGTGTACCTGGTAAGATTTTATTTGTGCTTCAACTGTGTGGATTTCTCTGAGAAACGTATCATAAATTCCCCCTCATCATTGGTGATCTGATGTACTGGGAAAGTGAATGTAATTTTTTAATTCCTTTTTGGCACACATTATGTTCTGCATCTGTGTTAGATGAAATTATGCTGCTCTGGTGACAGTAAATGCTGTGTGTTTATACTTGATGTTTCCTGTATCGGACTAGATCCTCGGCTCTGTTTTAGTCTGATTAAAGCAGAGCTTCATTCCCTAGGCTGCCCCATCCTCAAATGGCAATCGAAACAACTACTGAGAAAAAGGAAGAGAAGAGTGATTGTCTTGGGGGATTCCCTTCTGAAGGGACCAGAGGGCCCTATCTACAGACCGGACCCACTGCACCAGGAGGTCTGCTGCCTGCCTGGGGCCTGTGTGAAAGACTTCATAAAAAAGCTTCCTTCCCTGATAAAGCCTACGGATTATTACCCTCTGCTAGTGTTCCACGTAGGCAATAATGATAACCAGAGGAGAAAGCTGAGGGCAATTAAAAGGGCCTTCAGGGCTCTGGAATGAATGGTGAAGGGGTCTGGAGCACAAGTAGTGTTTACCTCCACCATTCTGACAACATGGAATGAAGAGGGAGAAAGCAAGAAACACTGGTCAGTTAATACCTGGCTCCAAACCTGGTGTGAGGAGTGCAACTTTGGGTTCTTTAATCACTGACTTGCCTATAGACCTCTAGGCTTCTTGTCTCCTAGGGGTACAAAATTCCTGACCAAAAATCTACCAGGTCTCATTATATGAGATTTAAACTAGATGTGAAGGGGGATGGGGATGAAGCCAGGCTAGACAGGAGTGAGCCTGGAAATGGCAGTCCAGTGCCTGAGAAATGGTGTACTGCTGAAAATGCCACTATATCAGCCTAGAGCAAGTGGGGGCAAGTACATCTTGCAATGGAAAAGATGTATTTGGCACTGATGGGTTAGATAATCCAAGGACCAGTCTTTTGTTAATGAACACTATTCCCTTCATGAGAACTGAGGAATTAACAGCTCAACTGAAGTGCGTTTACACCAATGTACCCAGCATGGGCAATAAACAGGAGAAAATGGAAGCTATTGTAGGGCATGGAGACTATAATGTAATTGCTATCATGGAAATGTGGTGGGACGACTCGTATAACTGGAGTTATAGCTGAGATGGGGTGTAAGCTCTTCAGGCAAGACAGGAAAGGTAGGAGAGGTGGTGGAGTGGCCCTCTGTTAGAGGATGCTTTGATACCATCAAACTCAATTATGGTGATAACAAGATTAAGTGCCTGTGTGTAAAGTCAAAGAAGCCTGCAAGAAGGCAGGTGTTGTGAGTCTGCTATAGATTATCTAGCTAACTAGAAGAAGCTGACAAGCTCTTCTACAAACAACTGGGAGAAGACTCAAGATCACTAGCTCTTATCCTTGTGGGAGACTTTAATCTACCAGATGTCTCCTGGAAGTACAATACAGCAGAGAGGAAGCAGTCTAGGAGATTCCTGAAGTGTGTGGAAGACAGCTTCCTCACACAACTGGTGAGCGAGCTGAGAAGGGAAGATGCCCTCCTGGACCTGCTGTTCATGAACAGAGAAAGGCCTTTGGGGGATGTGACGGTTGGAGGACAACTGGGGCAAAGCAATCATGAGATGGTAGAATTCAGTTCTCGGTGTGGCGAGGATTGGGGTTAGTGGAATGGCCACCTTGGACTTCCAGAGGGCAGACTTTGGACTCTTCAGAAGAAGGCCAATGGCATCTTGGCTTGTATCAGAAACAGTGTGACCAGCAGGTTCAGGGAGATTATTCTGTCTCTGTACTTGGCCCTGATGAGACCGCACCTCAGATCCTGTGTTGAGTTCTGGGTTCCTTGCTGAAAAAAGGATGTTGAGGCTCTGGAGTGAGTCCAGAGAAGAGCAACAAAGCTGGTGAAGGGGCTGGAGAACAAGTCTTATGAGGAGTGGCTGAGAGAACTGGGATTGTTTAGCCTGTAAAAGAGGAGGCTGAGGGATGACCTTATTGCTCTCTACAACTACCTGAAAGGAGGTTGTAGAGAGGAGGAAGCTGGCCTCTTGTCCCAAGTGACAGGGGACAGGACAGGAGGGAATGGCCTCAAGCTGCACAAAGGGAGGTTCAGTCTGGAAATTTTTTTCATGGAAAGGATCATTGGGCACTGGAACAGACTACCTAGGGAGGTGGTTGGGTCTCATCCCTGGAGGTATTTAAAAGATGGGTAGATGAGGTGCTCAGGGACATGGTTTAGGGGCAGATAGGAATGATTTGACTTGATGATCCAAGAGGTCTTTTCCAACCTGGTGATTCTATGATTCAGCACAATCTTTCTTAAGGAGCGTCTGTATAAGCTGCGAGGCAAGCCAGCATATGTCAGTCTACATTGCTGTGAATGATGGCTTATTTTCTTTCAGTGCAGTAAAGAATGAAGCTGTAAAAATAATTGCACAAATAATGTAAAAGAGATCCGTGACATTTCACTGCTTTTCCAGAGAATTCACTTGTAGGTGTCTTATTGCCCTTTCTTAATCTTAGAAAACACTGTCTTTTTTTGTTGAATAAGAAATGGTGCTGGGCCCTAAATAGCCTAGACACTCTCCAGCCATAATAATTGCATTTTTTCTAGCCCTTGGAAATGGAATTAGGGAGAGTTTCTTTAGTCCTTCTCGCTTGCACAGGTATGCAGAAGTGGGACAGTTTTGCCAATTGGTTCCTTTGTTGCTGGCAGACAAAAAGATAAATTAGCATCGCAACCTGTCTTTTCCTTTCTTCTTTCACAAGCTTGCTTAAAAAGACTAAGACTAAGATCAAGAGCTTTGCAGATGTATCAAGAATTAATGACACTTGTGTAAGCCACACATCCCATGCCAAACAATCTACATCCCAGATGAGGTTATGAGTACAGAGACAAACTCTGACAGGGAGTATGTCATGGGAGTAGCAACTGTACAGGAACAAGTATTGGGAGTGACTTGTTACACAGAAAACAAAAGAAGATTAGGGATTTAGAAAAAGACATGACCAAGATGTCCATAAAAATGAAAGCTGACTAGTCTGACAAGGCTTTCAAAGTTTTGTTGGATGTATATGTAGACCCTAATGGGTCTGGTCTTGTTTTTTTTCTTACTGTCTTTTTGGCTTTCCTTTGTGTTAGTATGAGAAAAAGGTATCCTCTTATGCAATGATGCCCTTGAGCTTTTCCTACTCGGCTGTCTTTTAATCATAGCAAAGAATCCAGGCCTTTTGATATGATCCCCTTTTGCAGATGAGGATTAGCCTAGGATGTGGGGAATTGCCCAGTTCATGTGAGGAAAGGTTGGGATACAGTTAAGGGAAAAACTTTGTGTGGATCTATCTTGTTTAGATTTTTCTTTATGTGGTATAGACCTTTCAAGGAAAGAACAAATAATGATTTCTTCTGGGGGATCTGTTTTGAGATACTGTTCAGGCAGAGTCAAATTCAGTTTGGCCTTTTTATGAACAAGGGTAGTTACAGACTCAAAGAATGCCTGGGCTGTGAAAGATGGAGTCGTTGCAAGGGAGAGAGGTGTTGAGCCCTAATTTAGTGTGTAAAACTGTTTTAAGCTGTGTTTAAACTCTTCCTGGTCCATCCCAGTCTAATTTTTGTCTCTGCAGAAGAGCTGGGCCAGGTTCTTGCTATGTAGACTTCTGCATTGGGACTTAAAACTGTGTCCATTACTCCTGTCTATGCCCTTGAGAAAGAACAATCAGTGCTGCAGTATAGCAGGTTCTTTGCTAATGCTAAAATATCTAGGAAAGAAACAAGATGCGAGTTACATAGTTATAAGGCAGACCCTCCAAATAAAATTGGTCATCATCAGGAATAACAATGAGAAAAAGACAAAAGCATGTTGCTTTGCTGCTATATAAAAATTTGGCTTTGCCTACTTCTTAAACACTGGATGTGGTAATTGGTTTCCCATTTCTGAAGGGATAGACTGGAAGACAGACAGCACTCTTGAAAAGAGTCAGAATACTTGGCTAGATGAAAACAAGCAGGGTGTTTCTTATGTTTTTGTGTTCTTGAGTGCCACATATGGTGTCTGACTAAGCTCTAAGCTAAGGATTTGGGCTTTTTTTTCCAGCACAATTCAAATATAGTTTTCCTATATTTTGAGTTTGCTGTTCCAGCTTGCATGCTGTAATACATAACATGCTGTAATACATCAGTCTGTAGAAGAGTTTTCTTCTTTCCTTTCTCTACAAATCAGCAATTTCAGCCTCATGGAATAGAAAGGTATATTTTGTTGTTTGTTTGTTGGACTTTTATTGTTGTTTTGTTTGTTAGATTGGCATTTTTCTTGTTTATTTATAAAAATAATTCTTCAACCAGTTATTGTAGTTAAGTAAAATTACACATGGAGCAGGAATAGGTGATAGAATTATATTGTAAAATTCTTTTTGGAAACCAGTTTGCAACTACTTACGCTTAACATTGAAAATATTAATATATTATTATTTACTTAATATGGAAAATCTATAAAAGAATTATGGGAAAGCATTTTCACAACTTGATTGTGTGGTATTCAGTAATGACTTTATTCTGTTAACTTTGCTGTTCAACTACTACACTTTATTTTTGACATCATGATGGGATGAGCTGCTGAGTCTGACTGAAACTGGCAGAGTTGGTCCCTTTCGGGAGCAACCTAAGTCACTTAATTCTAGATTTGATTCTTTTCTACAATGCTTCAAGGAAGGCTGTAATTATTTCATTTTTGTGAAAGTAGAAGACTACTTCTCCTTCTTCCTCTTTTTACTTTGAGTAATGTGTCACTGTCAGGATTGAGAGCATGGAGTTTTTCTTTGCGAGCCAGGTGATAAGAAACTGTCAATGATATTATGTTAAGCAGCCTTTTGGATCCCATCTTTTGGCTTTGGACAGTCATGTCATTACTATGCTATCCAATCTCTGAGTGATGACTTAAGAGAAAGATGAATTGTTGTGAAGAATTGATACACTCCACCAAGAGTTTTCATGAAAATAGCTATTCGGCTAAAATTTATGAGTTTGGGGGGGTCAAATTCTTTCTCGTCTCTTTAAATACCAACTTAAAACCCATATGGGAAACAAATAATAGCTCTGAGAAGTTGAACACTTTTGCACCAGTATGTCTGTGATTGTATTTTTGTACTATTTCTTTCATGAAAAGATGAATTAGAAGACTGGGCACAGTCAAAATGGCATATCCTGGGGTGGTCAGCTGGATTCTGCTGTCTCCTGCTTTTGTCTCCTTTATCCTCCTCTGCAAGCAGGACAGGCCTTTCCACACCAGCCTGGGAAGAGGAATAGGGAGGAGGAAGGCTGTATTCTTGTGTCTTCGGGCACAAATATCGGTTCTTCAGCTTTTGCCCAGTAAAATGCCAGGATAATGTCTGAGGTAAACAGGCCCTGAGAAAGAAGTAATGAGCCTGTGCTGAGGTGTAGTATCTGATAGGATGGGAGGAAATGAAAAATAGTGGGTTCCTGTGTCCCCATGATGATTCACAGCCTCCATGGTGAAGTCCTGAAGGGGTCACAAACCCCTTCCCAGGAAAATCAAGTATTCTCAAGTAGGAGACTTGTATGAGGATCTTCTTTCTCTTCACCTATCTGCAGAAACCTAAATCCTTTTGCACTTACTGTTTTTACGCATGCCACACTAGTGGGTATTATCACATGACAAAGTCAAAGCTTGTGTCAGTAACACAAGATTCCTGCGGTGTCACCTCTTGCTGTCATGGTTGTAATCAGCAAAGCAGTTACCCATTTTCCCATCCAAACTTAGCTCACTCTTTGGGAGTCTGGGGGTAGGTGAGGAAAACAGAGTTGGTGCTTGACAGCCTGCACCTGGGACTGTATGTGCACCCTTCTATGCCTTATCACACTGCTCTACCAGCTATATAGCATCTTTATGTGTGAGGAAAAGGTGCAGTGACAGGAGTAGGCTGCAGGCTGTGCCTGTATTTGACTTTAGGGAAGGAATCTAATAGCTGCTTGCAGCTAGTATGTTAAAAGATGTATACCTACAACTCTGATACTCGATGTGGCTATGATGGAAGAATTGGTGACCTTTGCAGTGCTGCTAATGGATCACAGAGTCAGGCCTTAGGGGGTGTTATAAAGCCTAGGTTGTAGCTCCTTACCATCAAGAAGATATTTGAAGATTAACATTCAAAAGGGGGAGAATTGTAGGAATGTATTTGCCAAATTTCTGGTGAACTTCTTGCTTTTTCTTTAGTCTTCAAAGAGAACTTTCAGAGAGTCAAAGCAGCAACCTGTTTATCTTGACTTTCACTGATGTTTTGTGACTGAGCAAGCGACCCTGTGGGCCTTTAGTCTCCTTTTTGTGCTCACTGATGGCCAGAACCTCTTGTTATAGCAAAGCTTGTGTAGCTTGATATGGTTTAGGGCTGTTTCAGTTATGACCTTAACAAACAAATGTTAGGTTTGCCAGGGCTTCAATGCCAGAAAACAAACATACGTACACTTAAAATCTACTGAAAGTCAGACAAAGTCTTTCTGGGGTTTTCAGTTCAATCATTACAGCCCTATACAACTAGGGAGCCTAGAGAACAAGTGAAGAGTAGAAGGAAGAGTCCTGTCTGCCTTTCATGTAGAAAAAAACCTGACTTCTTCATCCTTTTCAAGTCAACAGAATGTCAAGTCAGGTTGTGTTGCCTAAGGCTGCTATGCAGTGAGGGGATATAAATGTAACCTCTGCATACAGAAAAAGGAAGTCCCTTAATTCATTCAATATTTTATAAGAAATCTCTTAATGCTGGTCTTATTCCTAAAGGTAAACATCTCGGAGGCTTTTCAAAGCCTCTATTTCATTATTAAATAATCTGTTTTCAGTAACGGAATTCCCTAGGTCTGAGCTTGTAACGAAGTCCACAGGCTGGAAATATCAGCAGTCCAGGAACTGTTAAATAATTAAGCCATTGGTGCCTGTAAGTGTTAGGGCTTGCCTCACTCATGTTTTATTTTCACAAATTGCTGGAGAAAAAGTGCTGTGAGAAAAGATTATTAGTAGCTTATTTTAAGGACAATGTGGCTTTTTTCTACAATGACATGGTTTAAAACTGTGATTTTTTAGCTTAGAAATTGGTGTTTCTAGAAGAGTGTTTAGCAGTGAGCCTGTACATACCTGGCTTTTGTTTTTGTAAGAACTGTTTCACCTGTATGTAATGGAGTTCTCCCATCTTCTGGACTCTTTGGAAATCCATACCTCCATTTGGAGGAAAGAAATAGCCATTGACTGGAAAATGCAGGGTAGTGTTTGACTGTGGAACAGCACAGCCCAATAGTAGGTGTAAGTTCTTGTGCTTGTGTGCATGTGTATACACAAGCACATGTTTGCACATATCCTGTCTCTCAAATGTGGGAACGGCATCTGAAAGTAACTGAAGGCCAGATATTTGGACTACTCATTTTGACATCTCAGACACTGAGGTGGAAGTGGATGATTTTGCACACATAGGATATGACAGACTAGTCTCTAATTTGTTCCAGATGGAGGCAGGTCAACCCACTGAGGGAGTTTCTCATCCATGAATGATGTATGACATGATTTTTCTTCATTGGAGAAATGAGATTTGTTTTATCATGGTACCATTTACCCTAGAGAAGGACCAAGTAGCACAATCATGGATGTAATGTAAGAATAGGAGTTAAAGGAGTGATAACAAAGGGCTGTGTACACAGCGTAGAGCATATTGTGCATTACTGTGAATGCTAATAATGTGCACTCCTGAATTTAGTTGTCAGAAGACAATTGAGTCAGTGCCATCATTCAGTATGGAACCAGATGAGTTTCTTCTGTACATAAATTGAATTCATTGCTACGTGGAGTGAGATATGTGGATAGAAATGGGGTGGAGCAGAAAAATATTTTGATGAAACATTGTAGGACATGGTACTATTTCCTTTACCAGCTAAACAGAATTCTGCACTTAGCAGTGCAAAAAACCAAATTTGAATGAGGTAGGAAAAACGTATGGACTGTCTCAAATGCTGTTTTTTGTTCGGTTGCATGTGATAGTGTGACAGTGCTACCTTTCTGTATCTGTGATCAAACATACGTATTAACTTAAGATCTGGAAATAAGTATTTAGAAATTAATCTTTTTTTTCATTTTGTCCATTTGTTTACTTTGGATTTATGACGTACTTTGGGATTTCTGCGATCTCTAATGGGAACTCTGTCTGCATTCCCTTCAGAGTTTATTTGCTGTGTTTACAAGCTTAGACTACAGTGACATAGTTACTAAGGAGAAATTAACTTTTGGCAATGAAGGAAGCTTTAGCAACTTTATAGATATATACACAATTTAAACATACAACCATTGCACTTAAAAAGTGATTTTAAATTCTTTGCTTTCAAAATACTAAATTATGAAATACTAGAATTAGACTCCCCTCTGCAACATTTGTTAGACTTCCCTCTGTCTTTTGTATGCTTGTTATAAAATAGTGATTTTACTTGCCAGCATGAAAATGTTTTTCTGGTAATGTTGAAGAGAACAAATTGCCTCAAAAATCTAAAAAAAATAAATCACAAAACTATGAAGCTTGCTCTTCCAATCACCAAATATTTTAAATTAACTTTCTTCTTGGCTAGGATTGACTGGACTTGTTTGCTGCCTTGATTTATATATCATATTGCTATCTTGTTGTGGTTAGCAGTGAAAAGAATGTGGAGATATTCATGATTAGTCAATATCCTGTAAATTACACGGGCTGTGACTATTGAGTAATGGTGGTCATGGTGAACAGCAGACTCAAAAAAAAAAAAACCCAACCCAAACCAACCCCCCCCCAAAAAAACCCAAAAACCTAAAAAACATACAGACACAAAAAGTTGTAGTAATTGAAAATGATTACTGAAACTAAAGAACTTCCTTCTATGGTATCATTTGATTATTTTCTAAAACCCAAAGCCTTATCTCATGTATATTTTAGGAAAGTTTAGAATTAGGATTTTAGCACATAAAATTAATTATTTATGCCAAATTGTTTTCTGCAAACACAACCTTATACTTCTGTCTTATCTGATGGTCATACTTATTTGGGCTGGAAAGGGAGAAAAGTAAAATTTCTAAAATATGTCTTAAATCTCAGACTAACATTTTCTGCTAACAGAGAAAGCATCTTCTGTCGTGGTAACTGTCTTTTGACCTATGACTGTTTTCTTTCAGTTTTTGGTATTTCTCATAGAAAAGATCATATATTTTCTTGACCACTAAGATTTAAGAAAATTGCTGTTGTTCTCTGCTCCAGTATTGTGTACCTGGTTTGAGTTGGTGAAGTGGGTAGGTTTCTTCTCAACTGTTAGCAGTTGAAGTGTGAAGGTTTCCTTTTTTTTTTTAAGCAAAAGATGCTTATTGGAGACCATGCATTTGTCCAACTATCCTGTCAGCACTAAAACTTGCTGATTTGTCTCAGTGAAATAATTCAATGCTGTTGCAGCAACAGAGGATAAAACCAACTGTATGACATAGTGACTAACTTGTGGTTCTGAAGGACCTAATTGATTTATCAGTATGAATGTACATGTATGGTATTTACCTCAAATGAAGGAGATTCTGAATCTAATACAATGCTGTGTTGTGTTAGATATCATTCCTGTACTTTAAACCCCTTGTTTGGTTTTGTTTGGTTTTTTTGTTGGGTTTTTTGTTTGTGGTTTTTTTTTTTTTGTAATTGCTAAAGAGTTGTCCCCAGCCACTTCACTAAAACAAATCAAAATCAAGCCATTACCTTGTATGCACTTGTATTGTAACCACAGCAGGTGACTTCTTTTAACAAGGTTCTACCCTTTTTGGGGGAGAAGCAGAAGCCACTAGTGTGAAGGATGAAGGGTTATTTTAAAATAGAAGTAGGATATTTAATCAGTTCCAGATAAGGAACCTCAAATCACCTCATGTTTGCAACAGGGAGAGAAGGTAGACTAGAATAATAGAATCATAGAATGTCCTGAGTTGAAAGGCAACCATAAGAATCTTCAAGTCCAACTTCTCCCTGCATAGGACACGCCCAACATACAAGAGAGCAACCTATCATAACAAATGTTATCATATAGCTGCTCAATGGAGGTAGCTTGTCAAATTTTCTTGCCTTATTCTTGCTTGTGCTATGGCAGATGTGATGCAATTTGCCTGCTTTTTTTCCCCTCACCCTGAGGATAAAAGGACATTAATAACAGCAATGTAAGAGGTTTCCTGCCAGTTTTCTGTCAATAGGTAAGTTCAGTATTATTTGGGGAATTCATGTTCCTGAAGAACAGAAGGAAGATATAAATAAATAGCTCTTCTTAAATGAGTATTCTAAGAATAAATGTGTAAATATGGGTGATGTAATGCACATTATGCTGTAGAATAAAGATTTCCAATTGGAGTTTGCAGGTTATATCTCAAATTTGAGACAAATGGAGCCACCATGCTAAGAATTCATTTTTGTGTGTGTTGCACCAACTCTCACTTTCAAAAGTCTAATTTATTAAGCTGGTTTAGATGTCGCAAAAGGGCTTGGACAAATAGCTGTTAGGTCCCTACATTAATGTTGAAAATCTTGGTATTGTTGGCTTACTGTGAACCACAAAGTCATACTGTCATGGACCTGTTCACAAAACAAATCCTAACACCATACTTCATACTGCTTTAGAGGCTACTTCTAACATCAAGAAGTTCAAAGAACCCCTCAGTTGCACCTAGATTTCACTGCACCTCTAAAGAAATGGGAGTGAAAGTCAAATAGTTTTTTGTGTGTTGATGTTAGTGTACTGAATTTCATTACTTATGTCTTGTTTTAAAACAGTGATTAATTGCTTAATTTATAATTATTTCATTTGTGACCTATTAGTTATGGAATGTTATCATATTTATGTTTCATGTATTTAAATTAATAGCCAATTAATATTAATTATTCTTTATAAATATATGCATTAATCAGTTTTTAATTTTAATTTTCAACATACTATGTATTTCCAACCAGACCTGTTCTTGTTACAGAAGTGTGACTTTGTTACCTTTTTTCAGAAACCCAATTGATGATCCAATGCATAACTGTAGGAAAGTTTTACCCCTGTTTCAGCTTGCTCAGGATGAATGTGTCTTGGGAAAGGACATTGAAAAATGAAGAGTTTGTTTGTACACTTACATTAAACCTTTTGCTTTCCCAGTTTTATTAAGGAGTAGAGTTCAGTTTAAACTCATGATTCTCAAGGCAGATCATTGGAACAGGTTTCAAAACATCTTTATGGAAAACATGACCCTTCTGGCTTTATGCTATGAATGACCAAATTCCATTTTAAGCTTTCAGAGAAGGATAGAATGATTGATAGTACTGTCTGTTTTTCTAGGTCTTTAATTCCCTTGCACCTTGGCTAGGCCACTAGATTCCAGTTGTTAATCTTTTGTTAATTTTTCCCTTGTTGTCCAGAATAACCAGTAAATATCTAGAACACATTTGAACGCATGGTGTTTAAAGACTGGAGGAGAAAATCGTGAATTTATGAAAGGGAAGGGAAGGAGTAGGTTTGGCAAACAGCATTTTTTTTCAAAGGCATAGAGAAGTGTATCTGCTGATGTTGCAGTCAAGAGACTTGGGACAGAAATGGGACACTAATGGTATGCTAGTTGTACATGATGCTGCTGATCGTCAGCTCTCCAAGGCAAGAAACTGCTGAAACTGTTGGACAGATTCTGTTCTTGCATAGGCTTAATGCAGAACGCTGGTACTAGAACAGCTCAGCTGAAAAGTACAGCACTTCTGAAAACTGTTAACCATTTTAGCATACCTATTGTGGCAATTCAGAACTCAATTAGCATGAGTATTTGACTCAAGTATATAAAATTAAAATAGCAGCTTTTCCTCTAAACATAATAGCTGTAAAGAGGATAACTGCTTTGGACCAACAGTATGTTTCGTGTAATACAAGCAATTTGCCAATAAAGGTGGTAAAGGAGAAGTAAAGATATAATACGGCTTAAACATGGTAGCTCATCCTAAACTGAGTGTAAGTATGTTTTGAACATCATCTTCCGTTTGCAATTGATTGAGTCTAAGCAACCTAATTGGATTATTGTGCTAAAAATGTGATATTGGAGATGGTCTTTACTGTTGGGCTTTTTGGCTCTTTTTACCTATGGCATGGTAAGAAGCAAGTTCTGTTAACACCTCTGTGGTGCATCTACTTCTGTTCAGTTGTCACTTTTACATATTCTGTAAAAGAAACCAAATTATAAATGACAGCCTACAGCATTCCCCTTTGCATCATCAGTATGCAAGAATTTAGCAGGTTATAGAACTATGTTTTCATATGGCTTTTTGGTTGAGAGAAAATTATTGGTTTTGCCAGATCCTTGTCATCTTTTGTGTGAGGCACAGGGTCTCTGCAAATCCAGTTTACCTCAGGGAGAGTTTGAAGAATTCACCAGTTCCAAGGAAGTCCATTGTTAGATCAGGCCAATGGTAGACATAGCAGGAATGCAAATTATTTCCATTATACAATTTTAATAAATATGATTCAGAGACAACTGTTTCTGCAGAAGGGGAAAATGTGCCCAAGCCAACTGCTGAACAAAAATGCCAGTAACCATGATGAATTGCAATTGATTTTGGGCAGGAAATGATAAATATGACCTAAAGAAAAAGAAAACTTCAGACAGTTGAAATGGGGAGGAGGGGAAAATACCACTAGTGTTATGAACTGTGGGCTAAGCAGGAAACTTCCTAGTGTAAGATTTGAGGTGCCACATCTGCAATCACTCAAAATCAAGCTAGAAATGCATATACAAGTGTTGCAGTGAGTCTTGCAAAAGGTGAGGGTCTCCAATAAAAGACAGTTTCTGTGATTCTAGATGCCTCTCCAGAGAAAATTCAGAAAAAGTATTTGATTTCACATACAGAAACCTGCTAACAGCATCCTTAACGATAAGACAGTCACTTTGTTCTTACAGTAATGTTCCTGCCTGCAGAAGATTGCTAAGTAGATTTCTGCTTTCCCATGCTTGAACATCTTCAGTTTGAGAGCTATTCTTTTGTGCTTCTGGGCCAAACCCCAAGCTCAGGGTGATTTGCAAAACCTTCTGCGTTTTCTCCATCTCACCTGCTCTCTCCTTCCTTTACTTTTATAATGTAATTTCACCTCTCCTTTTTCCCCTACAAGACATTTCTTACCTTCTAAGTCCATGTGAAATGGTCACTTGTATTCTCTTTGTTGTCTTATTTCTGCTGTAGAAGAGATCTTGTGCCTGCTTCATTAAAGTTCAACTCTCTGTTATCAAGTAGTATCACCCATCAGTTTCCACATATCTGCTCATCAAGCCATCCTTCTTCAGGGCTGGTTTTTTGTCCCACTCCCTGTTATGCCTGTGCCACTTACCATGGGATTAAGGCTGGTTGTGGGGCACTTTTTCAGTGCTTCAATATGTAGCTGCAGTGCTGTGCAAGGAAACTTAGTGTGCTTGACACTATTCTGTTAGCCTCAGAGCATAGGATGGAAAATAGTATTCAAAGGTGGATCCCTGAATATCAGAGGTAACAATATTTTAGAAGTTAATTTGGTCATTTACCATTTCCCTATTCCTAATCTTACAAGACTTTCTTATCAAGTTGTGGAAGACAAAAGTCATGTTATCATTGGATTCCAGTAACTTTAACACCATATGTTGTACTTAAACCAATCTTAACTGTCTAGTGGCAGAGACCCCTACATCTATAATGTGTAGTAGTTGAAACAGCAATAGACTCTTCAATACTTAATGCTGTGGCCTGTTGTTGTTTCAGATCTAGGTAGATTGCAGTTCAAAGTTGTTGCATTGGTTTTTACTGCATGTTTCTCCTTTTACAGGATAAAGGTTGCTGAAATTCAAAGGAGATATGCAGTAAGGAAAGTTAAGTGTATTTACTGTTTTAGGGTCTTGTTTTTGTCTCTGTAACTAGGGACTAAGGTTAAGTCTGCAGAGACTGGGAGATACAGAAGCTATTATCACTAATAAGGAGCAGGGTAGCATTGCTGTGCCTGGGTACGTAGTAACAAACAACACACAAAATCCTGGATTAGAGTGAAAGAGGAGTGGCCTTTATTTTGTTGGCTGCCAAACACAAGCTTTTATGGACTGCTGGAAGGAATGTGGCCCAGAGGTGAGGTCACATTTAATGAGATGGCTCCTCCATGACACTTAAACTTACCACAAGAGATGAGACAGGAAGCTTTTACAGTTTCCATTTGATGACTGGAACTGTTAAATGAAAGTCTGTGTCTGGACAGACACAGTCTGGATCTGAGGTTGTGGGTGAGTTTACATAATCCTTCTTGACACCAGTGCACAACAGGAGACATTTTTACCACTTCTCAATTATGTTTCAAATTAAAAGGCCTTTTAAAGTACAACTTATGTGTGGAAGAACAGAATGAGTGAACATGTGCAGAAGTGAGTGAGGGGAAAGACAGTAACATCAGTTCCAGGCTGACCCAAAGGTTACTATATGGGTAGCCCCTGAGTGACTTGTGGTGTATCCATTAATTGTTGTCCATCTTCTGCTGATCTTGTTCCTTCCTTAGCCAAGACCACTCTGATAAGCGTGGTGCACTATGCTGGACAGCAGCGTCCCTGCTTTTGAGGAGACATTGCTTACTCTGTCATCTCTGGTGTCTGGCCCAGGATCATAGTTTGAGGTTATTACAGACGTCTGCTGAGTATGATACTCAGGTCAGCAAAAACCAAAGGCTGACCTCTGACATTCTAACTGTATAAGGTTCCAAAGCTATAGACTATCTGTTCTGATCCTCTGAGAATAAAAGACTTTGGATGTTAGATTAGACATTCAGGGCCTGGTTCTTTGCTGCACTGTACTGGTGTTTGTCCAGGATCAGTATTCTGAGTGCAGCTTTAAATATTAAATTTCTGACAGGATGGAAGCTGATGTGCAACCTCTGACACTGAGCTCCCGTGCTGATCCTTTGTCACAAATGATGACAACTGTGAGAAACAGTGACTAGCAGCAGCAAGGGACTACAATATTCACTTTAATCGCATTCTGTATTTTCAGACAAAATTTACAGTTTTAAAGTGTTGAAAAACGAGTGTCCAGACGTGAGCACTCAGTATCCTATAGCAAGCCACTGGGAACTGGAAAGTTTTTCTTTCAAGATTCAACAAAAACAATCCCTTACTGTGTGACAGAAACAAGCTGCACCAAACCTGCCAATGATTCAGCATGTTTCTCTAAATTCAAACTGAGCTGCAAGCCTAAAAGTTTGCAGTAGGAATTCAAACCCTGCAGGGAAACACCAGAGGCTCAAGCTTTTCTCCCAGCATCCATCATGGTGCCAGGTAGGGAACTAAACGAGTAGCAAAACATTCAGTACTAAAAGAGCATAACAAATGGCTCCAGGGCACACAGAGAGAAGCCAATGCACAAATTAATTAGCCTAAAAGTAATTAGCAAAATATTGCTAAAAAATCAGAAGTGGCACTGTCGAGGTCTGGATGAGTTTTTGAACTTGGCAATATGAAAGCTCATGTGTAGTGACTGTGAACTCGGTGCACGTTGGGAGGTTTCAGTGACAAGCAGATCAGTTGTGACTAGAAGAGAGAAACATAGTCTAATACATAATGTTATAGAAATTAAGAGCTCTGAATGAAATGCAGTTTTTTCCAGCAAATTCTGCCCTATGCAAGACAGGAGAAACAGATAGTACTCTTTACTAGAAACGGTCACATTAATTGCAGTGACAATTTTCTTGAATTTAGCTGTGTTTTTCTTGGTGGAATTCATCTTGAAGTAAATAATTCATTTTCCAAATGTATTTGTCATTTGAAAGTTTTGGACAAACATATAACTAGGTTTCAGCATATGGATCATGCATGAATAGCCTAGACATAGTTTTACTTCTCACTTTTAATATTTAGTATGACATCATTGAGTTATGTGATCCATCATACAAGTCTTGAGTTTTAAATTATTTTCCCATTTTCCCTAGGCTTCTGCTCTTGACCAGTAAGAAATAAAGAATATGTTTGTCATGCTTAGCAAAACACTGGTGTTCATAACACGACCTGAAAGCAAAGGCATTATTAATGTTCTTATCTTTCTTCCTGCTTCATAGAATTTGATAAGTGTTAAGGTGATTAGGACTTTCTATGGGGACTGGAGCTTCTAAATCACCTCAGATTCATAATAAATATATTATTTCTAGCAAGACACCATTTGGCAAATGCTGTCACCACTGGTCAAACTAGAAAGCCATATTATGCTGCATTCTGCAGCAGGAATGTGTCCTCCTTTTCTGTACTGTTGGCATTCCTGTCTAATGCTTTCAATATCCTTTACTAATGTTGGGGGGTTTTTTGCCTTCAAGTATATAGTTACAGCATCTAATACGCTGCTCCTATGTGGTTCTGGTTTTGTGACTATTTTCTTCCCCAATATAATTGCTTGGAATGAAGATCTGGTTTAAACTTCTGGTTCAATCATAGTTTCTGCTTTGCAAGTCTAGTTGTATTAGCATTACATGTCTCTCTTCCCAGTCAGTTTCCTCTCTATCACCTTTCAGAGGCTGCTTAAAGGTAGATACCCGAGTTTCTAAGTTTTTTACTTTCCTGGCTATATAGGCTTAACTTTAAAATCTTTATTATTGTGCCATGTGTGAGCCCTACCTAGGTTACATCCGGGTCAGATTCTGGTCAGACAAACTTTGTGTAAGGTTGGGAACAGTTCAGTGACTCAATAAATGTTTTAATGTAGATCAAAAGTGCAATGTATTTATCCAAACTGTTGTTGGGTGCCCTTCCAAATAGGGACAAATAAAGAAGCTGGACATCAGCATGCTGTTAACTTTAATTTAGAGTAATTTTGAAATAATCACTTTTTTTCCCACTGACTTGAAGGAAAAAATAATCTGAACAGATACTTAGTAAGAGATCAGGCTCTGCTTGGGGTTGTACTTTGAGCTGGAAAGCCAGTGAAATTCAATAGGTAACTCTGAAGTAGTTAGTCATGCAGCTCTACCTGGGACATAATCTAGTGCTGGTAGAGTATTCAGTAACAGGGCAAGGGGCAATGGGTATGAACTAGAAAATAGGTAACTCCACCTTAATGTAAGGAAAAGCTTCTTTACTGTAAGGGTGACAGAGCACTGAAAGGCTCCCAAAGGAGGTTGTGGAGTCTCCTTCTCATGAGATATTCAGAACCTGCTTGGACATGCTCTTGTGCAACCTGCTCTCGGTGAGCCTAGGTGGAGAGGACAGGATGACCTCAAGAGGTCTCTTCCACCCCTGACCATTCTGTGAACGCTTTTCACCTATCAAATGATATGATGTAGGTACATAGCGCTGCCTGTGCTAAACCAGAATTTTCCTGTGCTTAAATTCTGATCTTACCCGACTGATTCTTCATCTGATGCTTGCTCTTTTTGTTAACCATCCTTTCACACTTCAAATAACTTTCCAAAACTTTCTCTAACTCCAAAATTTGTCCCTTTGCCCTTAAGTTATTGTACAGATTCTAAACTTTGCATTTTAGAAATTCATCTTCCAGAACCAAAAATGCAGCTGCTTCTGCTGATCTGCATATATTCATCACCAACTCACACTTACTCATGGGGAAATGTCACCATGTATTTCTGGACTTAATCAAATGTAATGTGACTGTTAGATTTTTAAGACAGGAGGATAGAGAGGGAGGCAAGTAGTTAATAGCTAGGTAAGATTCAGGAAACAGTGTCATAAATAATTAAAAAAATATGAGGAGGAAGATCTGTACCACTTTCTATTTCTCTTGTGAATGTTTTTCTTGGAGAGTCAGACTAAACAACAATAGTCATTCCTCAGCCCTACATGTGTCTGTGATGATTAAATGTTTCGTTACTGCCTGCTCATTCTACACAGGACACACTCTACTGCAAAACACGTTGATGGGATGATGTGATTCTTGCAGTGCTGTTTTAAGAGATTAGTAAAAGAGGACTAAATAGAATTTATGTGTGTCAAAAATTAAAGCAGGTTGAAAATCCTGGAAGTACTGTGAGAGGGATAAATTTTAATACATTAGAAATACCTAGGAAGTATGGAAAAGACTTTCTTTCACTAATACATAAATGGCACTTCAGTTATAATGATTGTGTAGACATAAGTAGTTAGCTTGTGTCAATATCAAATACAGCAAAAGAGCTTTAAGAGGGAGATGGTACACAAGATGGACACGGAGGCGAACAGTACTTATTGAAGATGCCTAATCTGGATCCTGGAAGCAAGAGAACTGGGTCAATGCAGCCTTCTGCCCAGTCAGCCCTACTGGCAGTCTCTGATATCAGAAAGTGGGTCTCGGGAGTGTTTGGATATAGAGGTGGTTTTGTTGGTTACATTGGCTGACTTGCTTGGGGGTCTGCTATAGCAAATAGACCTGGCAATACTAATCAGCCATTAGGAACTTTAAAAAAAAAATCAGTCAAAGTCAGTGACTCATTATGAGTCAACATGTATTTTAATGTATAATAATAAAGTATATACATAAAAATTAATGAAAACTATCTTCTGAGCTATTTTTCTCTAATGTTCTTATTACAGGAATAGTCATAGACCTTCATCCAAGCAATAGAAATGGTGATGGCTGTCTGTTTGATGGGCCTTACTGAAAGTAGTTTCATTTACAGCGTTTTTTGTTTGTTCTTCCTGGAAAGTAGCAGAATTTCTCCAGGATCAAGTGCTTCCTTTCCATGCAAAATCTGGAAAGCTACAATGTGTTCAAGTGCTTTGACTTAGTTATGTGTTATGAATGCTCAAACTAGGAGATCTAAAAAATATTTAGACTGGAATATACTGAAAGGCAGGATATTTAGATTCAAGAGCTTCACTTTTTTTCCTGTTGAAAATTAGAGAGGAACAGTTATTTACAGAGTTTGTATGTTGGATTACATTTGGATTTTAATTACCTTCATTATTTGTACATTGTGAGATTTCAGTTTAGCAGATTAAATCCTAAAAACACGTCCAAGTAAATATTTTTTCTATGCAGATGTTATTTATTTAAACATGACGTTTATCAAGTCTTATGTGATAATAATAAAAATAATTTATTTGCTCTTTGGTAATTTTGAAGTAGCATGTTTTAAAATATATGGTTAGTAGTTGTACTTATTTTTAAGCTATAGGGGAAATCTTTGGATTAATAAAAGCCTGCAGTATGTTGTTCATGCAAACATGTAAGGCACCTACTCGAGTCTACGACTGTCTGTGACCTGACAACATTTGCTAAAAAAAAACACAACAAAGAAATGTAAAAATAAACAAAATAACTGGCACTTACAAAGATTTTTTTTTTAATTTGAAGACTATAAAGCTTGTTCCAAAAAAAAAAAAAATCTCAAAGCATCTTTCCTTCAGCTGCTGCTGAGCCAAGGGGAAAAAAAGCATTAGATGTATTTGTCAAATTGCTGGAAAAAGCGAACAGAGTATATATTGATCTGTGTTAGTTAATGCTTTTTGCCTTCACAAACTTTCCTTCTCCCTATCATAAAGGCTATTGGGCTGCATTTGTAGGACAGTTATTCTCCTTAGAAAGAGTTTAGAGATATCATAGTCCTTGGAATGACATTGTACCCTAAGTGCTATTTGTGTCCTAAATACATTGACAGCAGGTGGTCCAGTGAATAAAGCAAGGCTTGAAGGTGGAAACGAGGAGAGCTTACTTCTACTCCAGACCCTGTCACATGGACTGAAGTTTCTCTCTGTGTCTTTTTCACTTAGGATTGTCTTTCTTTGGTACAGCATAGTAAATTACAACTGATTAAGACCTCAGTTTGAACTCTTGAAGAGCAGTATCCATGGTGAACAGTTTCTAATCCCTCTAGCTGCTTTGAGTACTGCATCCCACTGTAGCTTTTCTTGGCCCAGAATCAGCTTTATGTGTATTCATTACCATTTAAGCAGAAAGTAATAATGAGATGTGTCTGGGTATGGTTTTCTTTAATATGAGTTACCGAAGTGAGTAGTAAGACTCCTGTAGCCCAGCAGCATATGTTACTGACGCCACATAGACACACGTTGCTTTTCTTTGTTTTCTACTCTGGCTTTACATACCACCTTGGTGACCAAAGTTCAAAGTTAGTCACTCTTTTCAAGGCATCTAGAGGACTGATGCCAGTAGCATTCAAGGCTAAAACCATCTGACTTTTAAAGAGGGGAGATAAAGGGCTGGTGATTCTACTCCTTCTGTATAACTGTCTTTTTATTTATGGAATAAATTCTTTCTGCTCCCTCTAGTCACCTTGAGTGTCAAAAATGCAACTTAGGACCCTGAAACCTGTTATCTTCAAACTGTGTAAGAACTGGGGCACTAGGAGGGAGATCTTTTAGAGAAAACCATGACATTTGATGGGAAAAATAAAATAAACAATATTTTAAATCCCAGCAAGCGTTAGACTGGCTGGCAACAAAGATAAATCCCCCATTTCTGTCACTCATTTCTGCTGTTTTGCTTTTGTGAGAGCTCTGGTACCACAATATGTCAGGCCTGAGTGCACACTACAGATCACCAGACAGGGAGCTAGTTGAGGGCTGGTGCTGTAACCTGCTCTGGGGAAGGACATGAGGTCAAGTGGTGGGACACTGTCCTCTCTGCACAACCTACAGGTTCACGCTGGGGCTGTGTCTGGTATGGGCATGTGCTTAAGTATCATCTCCAAACCATCTACAAAGTCTGCCTTCAGCCTGTTGAGGTTAACTTTCTGAATCATGGATCCACTGAGCTGAGTGGAAATATGCCTGTTACACACAGATGACTTTGACATTTTAAAATTAATAATGTTATAGAAAATTGGTACCTTTTTTCTACCTTTGAAGGTATCGGACAACTACTCTCAACACCTGTCAAGAAGACTTTCAGAGAAATTTGGAAGAATGGTTTGTGTGGCTTCTTAAATTCCTTCAGCATACAATAATCTTTATTGCCTTCCTTGCAGATGGCTTATTGTCCCAATTTCAATGTTATTGAATTTGAATATGATATACTACTATATACTGGAGAAAGGTCAAACCAGTTTTTACTATAGACAGTTTTTTGCTAGGTAAAATAATGATGCTTCTTTTCTTTAATTATTGATTTTAACAAAGTAGCGGCATTTGGAAAATGGGTTTAAGGTTGTTGTCTTTGCACAGCTGTAAAGAAGATAAAAATAGTTCAGTTCATATGTGGTTGTAATAAGACTTATAGAAAAAAACAAAGAAATTTTAAATGATGGTTCTGAGAAATTATATTCATGTTCAGTGCAAAAAAGAAAACCTAAAGAGCAGTGCTGGTACTACTGCCTACGTTGCTGACTGTGATATTTCTTTTTAAGTTAAACTGCTTCAAGTTGTTTATAAATTTGTGAAGTTTAAAATTCTTTGGGCTAAACTTTGGCATCTTGAATAGCTACTTTAGGCTATTTTGTTTGGTTTATTTCAGTTTTTCATTTCTCCTAGAATGGACTTGGTTGTTTTCAGAGACTGTTTTCATCTTGAGGGAGAAAAGACTTTATTCTTGTTAAATGAAAAACACCCACTAAGACTTCTTTAAAAGTATGTAGTGCTCTTCAGACCATTGAATGTTTTAAATTTTCTTTTCCTCAGCACAGTTCTTCGCCAAGATGAAAAAGATTTTCCTTATTGGTCAATCTGAATGAGTTCTCCTAGCTAATGACTGGATGTTAGCGCATGGGTGGGAAACATATGGCTGTGGATCAGGAAAGACTGGGAGCTGAGAGCTTGGAATTCATTTATTCAAAGTGCCCGTGGAATTGTGTCCTAATAATACTGATGGGACCTAGAAAAAATTGATTCTGAGTGTTCCAGCCTTCTGGGAAATCGAACCGGGTTTGACAGTGTAGGCTGATTACTATAAAACATTGGTATGGACATTGGATTAGAGCAATTTGTTTAAACTGTAAAAAGGGTAATGAAATTTAATCACTTTACTGTATAACTTCTTTCCTCCATAGATGCAAAAGGCCTCTGCAATCCTCTGATAAATGAATCTCAAAGTGCCCTCTAACAGATTATTGCTTATTTTTTTATGAATTTCCTCATAACGTTTTAACAATGTCAGTTCCTCAGCTGGCAAATGTTAATAACAGCATTGGCTTCACTTGAGTTGAGCTGATTTTATACCAAAAGAGCATCTATTATATTTCACAACTATTTAAAGAGTAAAGGTTTTGAATGATTGTCATCACATTATTGTCTGGAGATCTAGTTAGAATTAATAAGGATGTGTGAAAAATTATAACCTAGTGACCTTGAATATCTTGAGCTTTCTTGGTCAGGAATGAAGCTTAGCTCTGACAAAAGCACCATTTATTAAAAAGATACTGACTAAGAGCATTGTCCCAGACTGCATAGACACTATTAAAGCAAAAGCTGGTGTTTAAGGGACTAATAATGGTACAGTAGCAAATTCACTAAGCAAATATTAATATATTAATAGAGTGCTTTTAAGCACTAAAGGACTATCAAAGGAAGGGTGATGCTGCCAAAGAGACATCTCCTGAAAAAATTTCATATGGGACTAGGCTGGAGGTGGATGTTTTAGCCTTTAGCATTGGCTTAGTTTTAGCCTAGGGTTAGGATTAAGGATGGGAGAGAAACAAAGCCTCGCATTCCAGTTGGACTGGGATTACAATAAAGCTGCCAAAGGAAAGGACAGGCTGCAAAAAGACTTCTTCCTGTAGAAATTATTTATGTTCAGCAGGGATAGGGACCTTGGTCCAAGGCTAAGCCCATACCTAAGGTCAAGGATAATGCTTAGGACTGCATATAGCAGAGAGACTAAGTTTATGGCATCAGTATGAGTGGGGATGACAAAAACATTGTCTGCTGAGGATTTCTTCATAGGGGAGTAGGCTGTGGCTTGAGCTAAGATTTTGTCCATGCTTAAGGTGAGGGTGGTGAACTGAGGAGAGGCAAAGCTTAGGGCTACAGGTAGACTGAATCTGCCACAGCAGAAGGGGAGCTGCCAAAAAAAATTGTCCCCTGAGAACTTCTTCAGGCAGGACTAGGTTGTGGAAATCAGACTAAGACTCAGTACGTGTACAAGCCTAGAGCTGGGGCTAGGCAAGGGACAAAGTGTAGAGCTGTATGTGATGAAGTGATGAAAAAGTGCTACCAAAGAAATTGGCAGTCTGCAAGTAGACTTCTCCCTTCAGAAATTCTTCATTTTGAGGAGGACCATGAGTATTCCTACATGGCTTATTCATTGTCTAGGGTTAGGGTTGAGGTCTGTAGAGAGACAGAACCTAGAACTGCAGTTGGTTTGGGAGTGCAAAGGGGCTGTCAAAGGATGAAGCAAGCAGGAGAAGGCTTTCTCTTGGAAGAAATTCTTATGAGACTTCATGTGGATTTCACCACTTACCATCTAGAATTTTATTTCAATCTATATTATTCTATGATTATGTATTGACTCTGGGAAACAATGTGAAATGAAACACAAAAAATCTCTTTGGCTCCAGTTCAAGTTTGAAAACAGAAAATTCAGGATTATTCTCCCATGGTCTCCTCAACATGAAAGACTGGTGCAGCGCTACATTGGCTACTATCCAGTCTAGTTGGGAGGTAAATTATAATCCTCCTCCTGGAATCCAGCCTTCATCGCCAATGCCCCCAACCCCTCTTTTCCTGAGAACTGAAGTCAGCCAAGTGGAACCACAAGCCCAGCGAGACACCAACATTCACAAACCAGTCTTCCCACTCTTCTACCTCAGCGTTTCCCTCTTGTTTGCTAAATTTCCTTCTTCCCCTAGACAACTCCAGGCTAGACAAGTCTTTGCTGTGGCAAACCATCTGACTCCTTTGGGCATGGAGAAGACAGAATGTATTTCCTGGTTCCAGCTTGCAAACAGATGAGTCTTCTTCATACCAAAAATTCTGCTGTGGATTTTAAACATGTGATGCTTCTAGCATATATGGGAGAAAGTGCCTGAGAACAAGAGACTACCATGTTTTGAATGGCTGAGCCATCCCTTCCTGGGAAGGCCCTTTGGGAGTCAGTTAAAAAGTAATTTCAGGGGCTCATTCAAGCAGTCATTATGACATGTCAGGCTTGCTAGATATAGATTTTTAGCCAAACTTACTGTGATCTTTCTGCAAGAATCCTATATTAGCCCTTAGAAAAAAAACATTTTCTTTCATATAAGTTTGCAGCTCTCTGTATAAATCAAGACGATTGTTAGAGGTAAGGGTCAAACCATAGGATAAAATATTTCATTAAGTACGAAGTCCTGAAATTTTATGTGTAGCTCATTTCAAGGGCCAATTTAAACAAGACAGAATTAAGTTGGGCTGTTTACCTTCCTAATACCGCTTGCTATAGCATAATAAATGATGGGGCTGTAAGCCAAGGAAGGCGACTGGAAGAATGTTTTGTTTAGACTACCACAATAGCCAGTTCAGCATTATGGTAGGAATGCAGTAGGTTAGGAGTGAGCTGAACTGGCAGAGCTACCATAAGAGTGGTGTGTTACTGAAATGACTGAAGGTATTGAATATATGCGTCAGATTTCCTCAAACATCCCCATACTATTTAAAGATGTTAGAAGTGGATTTTTTTTATAAAGGGAGTGAGAAGGGAAAAAATTACCCATGTCTTTGGTTTGGTTTTTTTTCCCCCTCATGTTTGTTCTTTGTGGGTATTTACTTCATTGTATTATTGTATTTCTAGTTTTCTTACTAGCTAAGTGCTTTCTGAGAAGTCTCTTAATTCTCCATACCACTGTTTTCTTTGTGTAAAATAGTAACCTACTTCCTTGTTTCTCTCTGGAGCCTCCAGCTCTCTAAAGTCTCTAGAGAGCTTTCATTATATTTTGTTTTATTTGCAGCAGGACCAGAAACTTTAGAACTGCACGGAGAACAAAGCAAATTTAGCTTATGAAAACACTTGTATCCAAGTCAGTGAGATACAAGCTCCTAGAGGTATTTTGCTGCAGGCTGATGGAGGCTTGCAATTGGAAAGCTGTTATGAGGAAAGAAAAGGCACTGTCTTGCAGTACAGAGCATTGTGCCCTTGTTCCAGAGGCTGACTGCTTTTTTTATGGTGACAGAAGGTCCCTTTCATACTCTTTTCAAGCCCCTTATTACTCTTATGAAATGATTACCATTGATAAATGAGAATTTTGTTCCTGCTTCATGTCCTTGTATCCAGCTGTTTCTTTTCCAATCTTTTAGCTACTTCTCTAAAGACAATAATTTGGAAAAGAAAATATTTAGTTATGTAAATTAAACAAGGCATGTTATAATTCTATATATTTTAAAAAAATGTATGTGATTGTGTCTTGTAAAAGCCCATAACCTCATTCAAGTAAATTTTGTAACAAAGAAAGTTAGGATGATTAAGTTGTATCTGATATATTGAAGCATTTTGCAGATGACGATTTACAAAGAGAAAGAATGAGGAAAGGCTTTATTCTCTCATATTTTACCAGCAATTACTATAAGTATAAGCTTCTCCCAAATTATATCTTCATAATTGTATATGTTCATCACTGTCTTCGCTAATTCGTTTTTAATTCTTAACTAATGATGGTAGGTTTGGATAAAATGAATAGAAAAAAGACTGCTAATAAACACATAACAGTTTTGAAGACCAAAGTAGTTTAGTATAATCCTTAAATACCTATTATTTCTTCAGTTAGATATCACTATGCATCTCAGCTAAAAAGATTTTTCTGAAGGGAAAAAAATGTCAGAAGTACTTAAGACTTTCAATGACGCTGCAACTCTGAAGAAAACAAAGCCCAGATCTTTAAATATTTGATACTTCCCATCAATACTTCTTAGAATGGGGGCTGAGTTAATTTTTGAAAATGATATTAAAGACAACGTAAATTTTTATCCATGATGTCTGAACCTTTCTTTGAATTTTTTCTGGGATCATAGCAGAGCCATAGAAGAGAAAAGCAATGACTTTACAAATCGCTGCTAAAAAAATCCATAGTGTAATAAACATGACCTAATAAGTTCTTGTTGTGTATTCTTACTGGTGATACTACAGAAGACCCCAGCCCAGTGTAACTTTACTTTTAACTTAATTTAGAATTTTTTTTACAGCTTCTTTTACAAATGGAAAATAAAATAGTTATTGTGGTTAAAGATTTACTTAGAGGTTAATTTTTTTTAAACGTGCTTAAGGCTTTTTGTAAGATCTTTCTAAGATTTTTTTGTAAGATTATTCCTATTGTAAAGTTTTGTAAGATTTTCTCCTTTACCACAGTTTTAATCAACATATACCTCTTACATTTCACAGACTAACAACAACAACAAAAATATATCAGTTGTTTATTGTATTAAACAATGCCTATAAACACTACCACTAAGTACTGCCTAATATAGTTATGTTAGCATTAGTTTAGTAACATATACGTGTAACAACTTTTCTAATGCTGTGATTTTGTTACTTATATCCATGGAAACAATAGAGTTGTGGATTTTCACCCATGGCTGAAAGCTTGAACTTCTAAGTGATCTCTTCAATGTGCCCTTTTCTGTCTTTGTGAGGGTATGTGTGTTGATAGATGACTGAGGTCATAGCAGCAAAACATGTGATATGCATTTCATAGTCCATGAGATGTTTAAAAATCAAAACAAAATACCATTGTGTTTTTAAGTATTGTTTACAAATCTGCTGTAAACTCTTCATTGTGGCTAAATTCTAAGCTTTCTTTTTTGTTTTGTTTGTAGATGGCTTTCTATACAACAGTAATAGCCATCCAACTTTCTAAAATGGTCCAGTGTTTTTGATCTGTGCTCATACACATACTTCTACCAGAAAAGCCCTGATATTTCAGTACAAATCTGAAGTAAGGAGCAGCTTTTAGAATTATTAGACAAAGTAGTAACATCACAAGTGCTGAACAATTTTGAAATCATGAATCAAATCAGCTTGCTGTGGGCCCTTTGAAATGAACAAGCACAGTGTTTCACCAGGTTTCCTAAGGCATTTTCTATACTGTCATAAATATTCATCTGTATCTTTCCTTCCTTTTGGATTTTTTTTCTAAGATGCATAGTTTGATGTGTTTTTAAAATATGTTAAGTACGCTAATACGGAGTACCCAAGTTAGGTTGTGAACCTGTTGTGCTACTGATCTACAAACCCATGGAAAGAGCATGAATTGTTGCAAAGAAGAGCTCACAGTTTAAATAGGTAAGGTAGAATAAGGTAAGAAGGGGGGGAAAAAGTGTCTACATGGGACAGCAATTTAGTCAGTCTCTAGCAGACACAGGTGGGAATGTAATTCACACCAGTGCATGCTTTGATATGAGCCCATGTGTTTCTGAATAATAAGAATGTGAAATTAAAAAAGTTCTGCAAGACAAATCTTGAATTGGTCTATTAGTTTGAGAGGAGATATATGACCACTTTAATTAATTCTAGTCTGAAAAGTATTGATGAGGTAGTATTTTTGAACTTCATGTAAGACAGGTAACAATCTTAAGTGTTCCTCTCTTTTTAAAATTCCTTAAACTCTTCACATTTAAGTACTTGATGTGATGTTCTTCTTGATCTTGAGAGACAAGTAGTTCAGTGGTTAATAGTTTCTCAAAGCCTGAAATTGCCATATGTTTTTCTGTCCTAGAATTATTGCCCTAGTCTTTTAATATTTTGGTGTCTGTTAAAAACACTTGTCCAACACCATTAATTTGTGGAAAGAGTAACATCTGCACATAAATTAGGTTCATATCTTTGCCACTTTGAGGGGCCTTCAAGAAATTTAAATTGTACTTGTATACAATACAAAGAAAACATCTTAGTTGTCTTAGCTAATGGATTCATATCACTTAGGAATACTTCATCCTAGAATAGCTTTCTCCCTATGGGCTGCAGCTGAACTGAAATTGTAAAAGGCTACTTCAGCTTGGAATGGTAACTTCGCCCCACTGAAGAATTTGAAACATGAGACGAGCTGTGCCTTTCTAACTTAGAGCTGGAATCTGAACCAAAGTGTGCAGAAAGAGCCTTCGTACTCTTAAGGTCTCTAAATCTGTACATGTCAATAGGTATACATTCACTTATGTCCTATAAGCTAGCATACTAATGTGGAGTCATAGGAGATCAGGTGTATTGTAGTCTGGAGTCTAACTTGGCAAGAGCAGAAGTATTTGAACTCCATAAGAAAGAGCAAATTTTTATGCAATATTGATAATTCGGAGTTTGCATTCCCAGATAGGAACCCAATCCAAAAAAGCATCTCAAACTGTGAACCTGCTGTTGGTTCATATTGTATTAAATAGTAGAACTGGGACAAATCAGGCACAAATGTGGACTATATTTCAGAACCCAGAAAATGGAAGAGGGAATTCATTATTCAGGAAATATTTACAAACAAAAGCAGGCTTATGCAGAGGACAAAGTTATTTGTGTATCTTATATTGAATTAATTATTTCTTGGGTAAAGAGAAATGGCTTAGATACAGAAGGTCTAGAAAATTTTACTACTCAAGTGCCAGTTGCTGAGGATGGCTGTAATCTGCTTTAAGTTTTATACTGGCTTTTGTTAAATGGTCTCTTTCTTCTCATAAATCCGTGTAGTTTGTTCATTTTGTACTTCTTATTCACTTAGTTTTCATTATCTTGTTGTTTTCCCGTTTACCAATTGTGACTTTTGAAATTCAATAATCTTAGCATGTGAGGTTAGTAGTAATAATTTCTAGAGTTTTTAATTGATTCCTGTGTCTACTGCAGCTGTTTTTAAGCCGTGCTTACATATTTTTTGTTTACCTATGCATTAATGTATCACAGATGTGACAGCCATGATCTTGCAGAAGATTAACTTCTTTAACCCCTACTTATTAAAGTTCTCAGTTTGGCTTAAATTCAGAAGATGTGTGGAGATAATACATCTTTTATTTTTGTTTATCTTCTGGTTTTGAAATTCAGTTGGCTGAACAGGGCTTCATTTTTAAATGAAAGAGGATGTTTCTGGGTATGCACTTGGTTTCAAGAGCTGTGGTGTTTGTGGGAGGAATTTTATAAATCTTGATAGAAACATGAGTGTTAGCAGCTCTGATTACAGGCAAAAAGTGTTTCTGAAAGATTCTCTGAAGTAATGAATCAAAAGTTGATTATTGTTTCTCCACTCCACTTACTGGCAAGGACATTCACAGGACAAATAAACCATAAATTCAGTGAATTATTGTGGAAAGTGAATTTGGAATTCATCAGTTACTAATATTTCAATGAGCAACCTTGCTGCAAGAGTTAGTTACTCAATAAGTAAATCATAACTCTGCTATGTGATTTGCATCCAATCTAGCCAATGTAGCACAAATTTGAAAGCCTTTTATTTAGCTGTTGATAATTTCCAAATCAAGAGTTGGTAGACAGCATTGTGAAAGTAATTGTAATTAAGTATTAATTACTTTAATTGAAAGTAATAGACTTGAGAATATCCATAATAGTTTATGCTACTCACAGGACAAAAAGCTGCATTTGTTCAATCAGTTACTATATGACACATGCTACTCTAGCTTGGAAGTATCTTAAAACCCAAATGCTTAATTACAACAGAAGCATCCATCTCCGGTTGCCATGTTTACTTCATTATCAGTAACAAAGCTAGAATTGTTTTGTATAATCATGGAGGCATTTTATGTTGATTCCCAATATCAACTGGATAATAAAAAGTGGAATTCTCCCTGCTACCATAAGAGATGACCAGGTTTTATCTTTATTTCATTTTAGACCTGTTTCCCTTCACATCAGTCACAAGCTGACTGGAGGAGTCAGTCAGGAGGCTGAGAGGAGACCTCATTACTCTCTACAAGTATCTGAAAGGAGGTTGTAGAGAGGAGGGAGCTGGCCTCTTCTCCCAAGTGACAGGGGACAGGATGAGAGGGAATGGCCTCAAGCTCCGCCAGGGTAGATTTAGGCTGGAGATTAGGAGGAGGTTTTTCACACAGAGGGTCATTGGGCATTGGAATAGGCTGCCCAGGGAGGTGGTTGAGTCACCTTCCCTGGAGGTGTTTAAGGCACGGGTGGATGAGGTCTTGAGGGACTTGGTTTAGCATTTGATAGGAATGGTTGGACTAGAAGATCCGATGGGTCCCTTCCAACCTTGTTGTTCTGTGATTCTGTGATTCTGAGCACTGCACCTTCTATTCCCTTCTCCTATTTGGATCCTATCTCTGGTCCAGACCCCAGAATAAAACTGGCTGCTTTTCTACCACCCATTCACATTGTTCTTTGACTATAGTGTCTTTTTCCTTTGGTTATATGCTTTTTTTTTTAACCTTGCTCTTACTGGGCCACAAAAACGATCAAAGGCCCAGATCACTTCTCCTTTGAAGAGAGACTGAGGGAACTGAGGTTGTTCAGCTTGGAGAAGAGAAGACTCTGAGGAGACCTTATTGTGGCCTTTCAACATGTAAAGAGGCCTCATAAGAAAGATGGGGAAAAACTTTTTAGCAGGTCCTGTATCAACTGGACGAAAAGTAACGCTTTCAAGCTAAAAGCAGAGAACCTTAGGCTAGATATTAGGAAGAAATTTTTCATGCTGAGGGCAGTGAAACAGTGGAACAGGTTGCCCAGAGAGGTTGTAGATACCCCTTCCCAAGAAATATTCAAGGTCAGTTTGGGTAGGGCTCTGAGCAACCTGATCTAGTTGAAGATGTCCACTGCAGGTTGGACTGGATAACCTTCATGATCTCTTCTAACTCAAACCACCCCATGATTCTGTGATTCTGCAGTGCAATAAGCACGTTGCCATTAGAGAAAGTAGAATTCAGTGCAAGAACAAAGGCGTTTGGTGGAATAAATCAGAAGATGTTTCTAGGATGGAGTACAGATGTTGAAGGTGGTGAGTTTTCATGAATATGTAGTCCCATGAAGCACATTAAATTGCAGCAAATATTGTTAAATAGGATAATACAATAAAAGCTTTTTCTTTGCTTATCCTGCTGTAAGAAAGTTGTCAAAATTATTTGTAATTGCTCTGATGAATGAAAGAGAAAGGAGAAGCTGGTGTAACATGACTCCTTCCAGATGGTGAAGTTCTGGTGTAGCAAACTATATTTTCATATGATATGGGATTTGAACCTTTGTAATTTCCACTAAAATCCAACTGCATTCTAAGTTTGTCATGAACACTGAGGTCTTTCTAACTTATTCATTCTGAATGATATATCTGCTCATAAGATTATGAGACATTTTTTCCCTGACACTTTCTATGCTTGGCTTCAGCTGCAATGTCCAGTCTTCGAAAAGATTTAAGCAAATTATGCTCAGCTGTTTTGAAGCTAGAGTGAGGCAATCTTATACTCTTCCTGTACTCCAAATGACACTTCTGTGCTTTCGTAACTTACACAGCTGTTGTTATAAATCTGGAAGTGGGACCGTTTCATCGTTCCCAAATTGGAGTGAAAAACAAGCAGAAGTTCAGAAATATGGGTTCGTTATTTTAAAAGATGACATTTGCAAATGCACAATAGAATGTCCTTTTTTTTCCTGGTTAACAGAATAATTTAACATCTTACACATCAACAGAAATAGCGTACTAATTAAGACCATCTGAGGTATAGAGACAAATTCAGCAAGAGATTTATCAAGACTTTAATTCAGCATTCATAAACTGTGTGCTTTAACTTCAGGCAAGTTAATAAAAAATGTGTTACTGAGGTACAGTTTATTTTAAAGATCACATGCTTCATTTTATATATTTTATATTGTTTAAACAAAAAATCTTTCTTAAACATGAAAATTCAAGGAAACAAAATGTGATAAAGGAGATTAATTTGGTGACATTCAAGTACAGGGTACATGTTCTTATTCAGAAATAAAATAGCTTTTTTTCCATCTTTTTTATTATAATTAACTTTCTTGGTTAATTAGGATAAACATGTATGTGCAGAGAAGTATAATGTGATTCTACTAATGCATTTTAGAAGTTCATTATGGTTATTTTACAGAAAGTGTATATATATACAAAAATATCTTCATTTGAAAGAAATTAGACAACTATATGGAACAATTAACATTTTTGCACTTTCATTGTTTTGTCTATGTGGTTATTTGAAGCTAATTGATATCTTTTGAGTATAGCTTTATTGTTTTTCTTGGTAGTGTGACTCACCAGTATCAGCATAGAAAAACCTTTTGAAAACTACAAGAATAACATAAAAGCGCACAAGTATATTACCAAAAAAAGTGTCTTAAATATCAGTATAGGTAGAATTTACACTGCTTGTTTGTTTTTAGGATTTATTGCTCAAATAGTTCAGGAGAAATAAGATATTTTGAGTCCTTTTTTCAGTTTTTCTTAAAAGTTAGAGACCATAGTTTTTAAAACTACTGTTTTTTTACAAGATAGAACCAAGAGATTAAAACCTTGGAATCAGGATAGTCTGTCAGTAAAGGTGTCTGTCATCCACCATTATATAGATATATAAATATTTTATATATCCAGTTTCACTAAAAAATCTGAGCCGTAGCTGTTTTTAGATATTTAAATATAAAAATAACATAAAGTTTGGTAATATCAATTTTATTATTTTCCACTTAAAATGGAAACACATTTGGAACCCCCCCTTGAGTTCATGGTTTGACAATTTACTGGTCTTTCATGTTTTAAGGGTACCTTGTTTGATATTACTGTTATCATATAAACTTATGCTGCCTTAAACCTAAAACCAAATGGAGCTGTTAATCAAATAGCTATTTAAAGGGAAACAAATCTGCTCCATTAGTTTAGAATCTGCATTTTGCAATGTAATCCAGTTAAGGAACTGGGCACCAGAAACAACGTGGTGCTATCCAGCTGGCATTCTCAGTTATACTTATCATCATCACATAAAGACACTAATGACTTAGCTTCGAGCCAAAAGTTTCAGTACAGTAAGACTATATAACTGAAGCGGAACCCCATAATAGCATTTCTCCAGACCTCTTTTAAAACAGGTTGCAATTTGGATAACTTCTCTTTCATAATAATGTTTTACAGTAGTTTTACTTTCATATATACTTTCATATATATACTTTTACTTTCATATAGCGGCTGAGAGAGCTGGGGTTGTTTAGCCTGGAGAAGAGGAGGCTGAGAGGAGACCTCATTACTCTCTACAACTACCTGAAAGGAGGTTGTGGAGAGGAGGGAGCTGGCCTCTTCTCCCAAGTGACAGGGGACAGGACAAGAGGGAATGGCCTCAAGCTCCGCCAGGGGAGATTTAGGCTGGAGATTAGGAGGAAGTTTTTCACACAGAGGGTCATTGGGCATTGGAATAGGCTGCCCAGGGAGGTGGTTGATTCACCTTCCCTGGAGGTGTTTAAGGCACGGGTAGATGAGGTCCTGAGGGACATGGTTTAGTGTTTGATAGGAATGGTTGGACTCAATGATCCGATGGGTCTCTTCCAACCTGGTTGTTCTATGATTCTATATCTTCTGTGGCACTCTGCAAGCATGCCCATGACACAAGTCAACCTTGAAAAATTAAAGTCTAATATAGAAAAGGTGTTGTTGAAGAAGTGCGCTATTTCTTTTTAGGCTGTTTACTGCTATCATTAGGAAAGACAGTATCATGACAGAAACAGCCACAGGGAAAGCTGACAGCAGCGTAGCATCAATCGCTCTCTTATATTTGGGAATACTCCAGAGTTTACCCAGGTTCTGGGGCTGGGTCTGCATGGGAGCTGGAGTAACAACCAGCTGTGAGGAAGACAGCCTTGACTAAGTTCATCTACAGTGTATCTTTGTGACTTTAATGACACCAAAAACACTTCATCACTTGAGGAAGGAATGTGCTGGAGTTTGCTTTCAATCAGCTTGATGAGGCAATGGGAGGTTCAGATCCCCCTTATATGAAAACACTCCTCAGTTGTATCAAATTTGGCAAGACAAGCACCAATGTCACCCTGAGATATATGTAACTCAACTGACATTCCACGTGTCTGTATACAATAGGTGCTGCAACACAGCCTCATTTCATGTGATATATGCAAATACATTCTGGTTTGCCTTTTTATATTTCCATGGTGCTCTCTTAGAGCTCTATCTTCACTGTATAAAAGCAACGTGCAGTTTCTTCCAAATTCCTCATTTAATTAAGCAGTGAAGGTGGGTTCTGCATGTGCTGTTGTGCAACAGCTTCTGAATGTTGCCTATTTAAATAGGAAACTAAAGGATTCTCTGACATGTTGTTAAGGTTAGTTAAGAGAAACAAAAAAAACAAGAGAAGAAGAATTGGAATGCTATCACCAACAGTTTTTATGATATTTTAGGATTCTGTTTATATTCTCACAATCAGCCATCCAGCCCCGATTCAAAACATTGTAATTAAATATCAACGTATTATCTGTGCTCCAAAGTACATTGCAACAAAGGCACCCTCAGTGTCTACTACTTCTTTGGTAGCATCCCAGTAAAGATCATGGTGTTTTTATGTTAAGTATGATTCTATTAAAAGGTTGACTGTACATAAGAGCTGAACTAACCAGTGTCAATAGCCACACCCTTCACTAGTGCAACTAAACTTGAACCAGATCCAAACCTATTTCAATCCTGCTTAAAATTTCTTAGAAAAAGTGGATGCAAAGTTCACTTGCTTAATGAATGGGGCTCTTCCTTGCTGGGCCCTTCCTGAGCAGTGAAGTTAAAATGCAGTGTTTGCATCATTTTATGGAGCTAGTTTTACTTTAAACATTTTTTCCTGGTTTATTCTTTTTAATGTATTGATAAGTAATTGATTTGTAATTAAAATTGCCTGTTGTTTATGTTACCATCACATGTTTCTTAACTTTGGGGTTTTAACTCAAAATCTGATAACCTGTAGCCCTCATTGACAGAAACTGAAGTTGGCACATGCTTGATATCTGTTTCACACCTATCTCAGCTTGAGCAAGAAAGAGATTAACAGCTACTGGGGTTCATGGGTTAAAATGCTTGGAAGGAAAAGCACGGCTAAATTGCCGGTTTTATAGGGCATAAACTGTTTCTCATGTTTCCCCTCATCTGACTCTTGCAGACTGAGTGTATCTGTCAACTGCTGCTCTTGGCCTCATGTCTGAGAATCTTCTGCTTCTGACGTATTTTCCTAAGGGAGTCGCAACTGTTAGTACTTGCGCTTTGGCAGCCTACGATCAGAATATTTTAATTGCCTCCTAGCAGCTTGAAAATGTGACTGACTAGAGATGTCCCCTGTCTTTGCTTGGCCTCCTTCTTCTGGAATCCAGTTTGAGTACTTTTGAGGTGTACTGAAAGTGACTCCCCTGATACTGCAAACTCTGTATTTTGCTCAGTTGCTAAGGGCTGTCCAAAGATGAATTAGAGTATAGAAATTCCTGTTTGGAGATTGTTCTGGTCTGAGCTAGAATAGAATCAGTTTTCTAACTTCAGCTAAGCCTTGTATATGTAACTTCACTCTCTGAAAGTTAACTGCATGTTTTTCAGACAGTGTTTTTCTCTAGAAGTGACAAGATGAGGCGTTGGTGTATAGAAAGGGCATTGCTTATACTTACTCCTATAGAAACCAAGGCCATCCTCTAGCTGATAGAATGTCATAAGTCAAAAAGGTGAAAAAGGGTCACACCTGTGAGGAGGGGTGGACAGAACAGGTGACCCAAACCTGACCAACACTGTATTCCATCCCACATAAGACATACTTGGTATAAAACTGAGGGATCATGAGGGTCAATCTCGTTTCTTTGTTGGCAGTCATCCAGTGAGGACCTTGTCTGTCTTTTTGCCTCTGATCCTGGATTCTCATGTTCCTGAATTCAGTTCCTGAGTCCAGCTCCATCCTAGCCTGGGATCCTTCACTGTGTCTGTTCTGCGGCATTTGTGGTGACATAGGACGTAGTCATGGAGGGGTGGGGATGCAATTTCATTATATTATTATTATTATTATTGTTGTTGCATTAAAGCTGTTCTAGTTTTCATTCCCAACTTGCAAGTCTTTTCCTTTTGTTTCCCTTTCCCGGGGGGCTAGGGGGCAGGGTATTGAGACCTCAACTGCTCAGCTGTAGCTGCCAAATTGGTCCAGACTGGGACTAAACTGTGACAGATAGGCTATTGAGAAGTAAAAATTAAAAGACAAATTCTGCTCTTCTTTAATACTGCTGTATTAGTCAGAATTTGGGCAGGGAAGTAGCGTACAGTAATCCAAGGTGTGAATTTATACAGCAAAATGAACTCTGTCCGAATTTGCTGTCTAGATATTTTGTATCCAGTGATTATACAAATTAGATTACTGCGGATGGGACAAAAACTACAATATATTTAAAATGACTTTGACAATTCTCATTCTTGCCTCATAAACCTTAATTTGAAAGTCACCACCATCATTGCCATTTACCTGCTGTGGTTGCACATGAAGCAATTTTGATAGACAAAGTCATAAAAATTGGCAACAAGTTTATTAGTTTACAGGTTTTTAGGGATTAGGTTTTTATTTAATAAGATGCTATGAGAAATTTCTATGGTAAGGGTGGCTGTTTTGTCATCTAGGAAAGATTTCAAAAGCTACAGGCTGCACCAGGGGTGGAAAGGTCTTTATTACATTGCTGCTGTCTAGCCAAACTTGAAAATGAGACATATTTGCTCAGAGGACTGGAGTTTATCATGCAGAAAGAGTAATTAAATTTGAATTGTGTCAGCCAACTGCCCTAAAATGAAGTCAATGAGTGTTGCTCCAACAAGAAATAAGAATATGATTAGTAAAAATTATACTCGGTGTCCAAGAGAAATGCTTCACACCCCTCAAGGGAGGAAAAAGCCCTAAACAAAGTACCTTCAATACTTCTCAGTGTTTCAACTTCTTGAGTACATGAATTTCTATGGAAATGAGAGGAAAACAGATACTACTGTACCATACTGTTCCAAGGATTGATGGATGAACTGTTTGGTGGCTGAGGAATTGGTTAGATAGTCATCTCTAGAGGGTAGTGGACAACAGCTCAATGTCCCAGTGGAGAAGTGGTGTCCCTCAGGGGTCCGTACTGGAATCAGTACTGTTTAATTCTTAATCACTGACACAGACAGTGGGATCAAGTGCACCCTCAGGAAGTTTGCAGATGACACCAAGCTGAGCAGTGTGATTCACACACCTGAGGGATGGGTTGCCATCCAGAAGGTCTCGGACAAGCTTGATAAGTGGGGCCATGTGAGCTTAATGAGGTTTAACGAGACCAAATGCAAGGTCTTGCACCTGTATCAGGGTGATTCCCAGTGCCAATGAAAGCTGGGGGATGATGAGATTGAGAGCAGCCCTGCTGAGAAGGATTTGAATGTACTGGTGGATGAAAACCTGGACGTGAACTGATAATGTGCAATTTCAGCCCAGAAGGCCAACTGCATCCTGGGCTGCATCAAAAGAATTGTGGCCAGCAATTTGAGGAAGGTAATTCTGCCCCTCTACTCTGCTCTTGTAAGACCCCACCTGGAGTGCCGTGTCCACCTCTGGAGTCCTCAACGCAGGAAAGATATGGACCTGTTGGATCAGGTCCAGAGAAGGGCCACAAAAATGATCAGGGGGATGGAATGCCTCTCCTGTAAGGAAAGGCTGAGTTAGTTGGGGTTGTCCAGGTTTTAGAAAAGAGGGCCACGGGGAGGCCTTATTGCGGCCTTTCAGTACTTAAAGGGGCCTTATGAAATGATGAGCACAAAGTTTTTGGCAGGGCCTGTTGCAATAGGATAAGGCATAGTAGTTTTAAACTAAGAGGGTAGATTTAGACTACAATATTTTTATAATTTGGTTTTTTTTTTTTTTTACAGTGAGGGTGGTGAAACACTGGCACAGGTTGTCCAGAAAGGTAGATTCTCTATTCCTGGAAATATTCAAGGTCAGATCGGACAGAGGTCCAAGCAACCTTAGTTGAAGATGTCTCTGCTCGCAGCAGTGGAGTTGGATTAGATCACCTTCAAAGGTTCCTTCCAACTCAAATTATTCTGTGATTCTATGGGCTTTCAGTAACTGAGTGCAAACAATAAGGCTCAGTTAAAAATGCACTTACAACAAACTTGCTGAATTTATTTTAAATTTGAAACTGTTCAGCAATAGGAGTTCAGGAAAGATTTGCATTGAAACCTTGACTTGCAGTTGGAAATGCCTGCATGAACAGTTTGTAGAATGTCACATAACACAAGCCAAGGAGGTCCTTTGCTAAAAAAACCAGAAGATAAGATTCTTGTTATTGTTAAACGTTGCTATAGGTAAGGCTGGCAGAGGTGGCTGCCATTAAAGTTTCTTAATACATTCTTTCATTAATCCTTTTATGGAAGTGTATAACATGTAAAAAATGGACTTGAACTCTCCCTGGCTGTTCTCGCTGATGCCTTAGACTGATTTTGGGGGAAAGTTTCAGTAGGTAAAGAACAAATTTAAGGCAAACCACATCACTTAACCTATGATTAAAAGAAAAAAGTTATAACCAAGTTTCTGAGAAGCTGGAGAGCCTAAGGTCAAGAATCTGCTTAAATTTGGCTGTAGCACAAGCCTCTGAAAATTTCTGACTTTACAGTGTCTATGGGAGTGGGGCAGTAATGGTCCCTGAAGACTCCATCTGTGCTGGCCATATGCTAGCAGCCGTGTTATCTGTGCTGATCAGGTGTTTTCTTTATGTTTGACCTCCGAATTTACCTGTGGCTCCTGTGGTTTCCCTGTTCTTCCCTCTTAGCATCTTCATTTGTCTACTTTGGTTCTGCTGGACCAAGCAACAGTGATGTTCAAGTCAGATAAGAGAAATCTGTGGAGTTTTTTTGGAGTCAAAACCACCAGGATTTGGAAGTGGTCCAACTGTGAGATTTGGAAGAAAGAAAAAGAAAAAAGCAACCTCAGAGATTGAAGACCAAACGGAATTTTAAAGTGACTTTGTGACAAGAGTGAAGAGAATGGGCTGGAATAATATTTTGTTGAGTTTGAAGGTATGGTGTCACAACAGAGCAAATGGACAGAATAACACGACTGTAAGGGCATGATTAGAGTATCAGAAGGAACAGAATTTTAAGTCATTGATATATTTAAGGTGAAGGCAATGGTACTTCATCAGTCTGTTGGCCTTTCATTCCTACAGACAAGGTACTGTCTTGACCCCCACATTAAAAAGATTTCTGCATTTATACAAATGCTTGACTAGATAAAACAGGCAGCTAATAGACCTGTGGGACTTCTTGTCAAAAGATGTGTACCTTTTACTTCCACAACAGTGATTTTAAGGGAGACTGAGCAGGTGCTTGGAAGAAATACCTATTGATGTAAATGAGAAGGCGAATTACAGGAAGCTCAGAAAATGCCCTAAACTGCTTCTGCTTGAAGTCTGAGAGGTTTTACTAGGCGAGATGGACTCTTGATTTGAAATAGTATGGTCATTCATATATTCTAAGATGTCACTGGTAGCATTTTTTGAAGTTCAGGATCCTTTTTATCTTGCATAATCTTAAGGTTCTGGGGCTTTAGAAAGGAGGGTAGAAGGCCATTTTCAAGATCTGTAGACTTCACACAGAGCTCAGATGAGATATTTAAGGGATTTAAAAGTCTTCAAGGGAGCTGACTCTTGGGTTACCTTTCTGTACAGTCTATCATCTCTCTGTTACACATTCATATTTGCTGAGTGTGACTGGTTGGATTATTTGTTTATTCCACTATTATCACTGTCCATACAACATAGAAATTGTCCCGTATCGTGTCATCTCATCTCATACCCCCAAAAGATTTAATTTCTTGAAGATGTGGAATGAGGGTTGAAGAGATTGATTGTAGGACAACAATAGAAGATTGTCCCTCTGGCTCCTTCTTCCCTTGTTAAAAAGGGCAAGGTAAAAGATATATGGCAGGCAGGCAAAGAACTGACCTGGGGCTACATATCGTGAATGATGATACAGGGAAGAAGCTCTTGTAATAGTTAACCCAGCAAAGCAAAGATGAAGTTCAGTCATGAGCAGCTTTTGTGGAGGTGGCTACCCTAATAGCCACATCCCAGATTCATACTTCATCCCAGAGAGCTAATGCATCTCTGCTTTCCTCCCATGCTGTATCTACATGGTCAGTGTCTCTGGCGGGTGGAGGGAGCATGGACATAGAGATAAACAAAGAACTGGTGACACAAAGAAGTACTGGGAGCAGCTCTGAACAGAGTACAGATGTCCTCAGTGGAACAGGGTCTCAAATTCTATAAAACTGTTGCTTTCAAGTGTATCTAATAAAAGAGGGACAGAAGGTATCCTGAGCAGGGAATCTGAGTACTTGTAGTCACACTGAGTAAAATCACTGACATAGTAAATGCTTTCCTAATTGTTACCATCCCTCTGGCCAAAAATCAATTACAGTTATCAGAGATTCTCGTAAAATTTTTCTCTCACAACTGCAACAGTTGTTCTGTGTGCTAGTTACTTCCAAAAATTAGACATCCAAAAATATTGCATAAGAATAAAGCATAATTTAACAAGACTAATAGTAAATCTTAATGAAATTTTATGTAGTAGACTTAAGAAAGTATTAACTGTAATTAAAAGTGGTAAGAAATTCTGTTTAGTTCTTGGAAATTAGTCAATCTGAAGGCGGAAAATAAAAAGAATATAAGTTTCCATGCCTCATTCTTAACTACTATGTCTTTTATCTCATTTGTAAAATTAAAATTATTTCTACTCTTAACTTAAATTTAAATTATTTGATAACATCTCTCTACTTTAGAATGCTATTTGATCTGCAATTGTTATGATTAATTTTGGAATTGTTACAAAGGGAGAAATTACAATAGACATATTTGATTAAATTTCTGTTCATTTTTTCTGAGTCATAATTTAAAATGGAAGGCAGTCTGAGAAAATATTTTATTCTGGATTCTTTTTGTTATGTTGTGGCTGTAAACTACAGGTGAACCAGAGTTCACAGTGAATGGTGTGACAAAACATTCACAAGCAGTTAAGTTATTTTCTCCACTTTAACTAATTTAGATGAAGCCTGAGAAATTAATTCCTCAGAGATAGCCATTCATGTAATTTTTATTCAAAATATGTAAACTAGTGCATTTTCCAGCCAAATAGTGTAAACATGACAAGTGCTTTACAGCTTTCAATTATTTAAAAGCTATTTAAGTATATTAAAGTATTATAAGGATAATCCATTAGCCAAATTCCACATTCTCCAAGCAAAGTTGTTCCTAGATGATAAGTCCTTGATCTTCCCCCAGCCTTCCTTTTTGCTCCATAGAGAAACATTTAATTTATCACCAGGTTCTTTTTTAAGCTGCTGTACTCCCCCTGCCTCAGCTGAAAGTGCTGCCTAGGAGGTGATTGCTACCACCTGGGCTCATGATGCATCATGGGAAAAGCACTTTTTCCCTCTCCTTCTGGAAGGATCAAAGTGGTAAGGTGCATGCTCTTTCTTCAGTTTTATCACCACAGTATGTATCTTATGTTTGGAAACGTCATTGATAATCTGCTACATTTAATAAGATCATGCAAGACCATATTACTTCCCTCTTTAAGTATGTTTCACTTTTGTTATTTTGTTTTTGTTATATTCCTGGACATTTGGGCTTAGTTTCTCAATTGCTTGGTCTTTTTGGTCTGTATTTCTACCCTTTTCCCTTTTAATAAGAGACAGCATTGAAGTATTACTAAGTATAAAATGGTCTGTTCAAGTCTCGCCAACTTGTTGACCTCCAGGAAAAAAAAAGGAATGCCTCTTTGTGATTTATGCATTACTTGGATGGTTTTACTACTAACTTGTTTAAATGTGCCCTGAATATTAGACTCGGGGAAGCTTTCAGGATGGCAGAAAGTAAGGGGAACGTGTGGTATGCTTTATACAATGGGAGTTTTCTGCTTGAGGCTGAGAGGTTAGAAGAATACAGGATTAGAATGGATCTTATTTTCAGTGTTGTTGCTTGTTAGAGTATGACATTGTTTCATACTCCCAACTTTCAATTGACAAGGAGAAAGAAGAGGCTGTATAGCCGAAGAGAGAAAGGGTATAGTATTAGATTGCTACATTTAGAGTGTATTTTCTTTAAAGTTTTGCAAAACAAAGCTTTCTTGTGTGTTGCAAGTATAGGAACATATTTGTATTGAATGATGATAGTGGAGGGATTTATGCAAGTAATGCTTCTGTGCCTGATTTTCTGTCAGAAACACAGAGGTGTGTTGTATTAATGAATAATACAGGTGCATTGAGGGCAAAATATCAACTAGTCGCTACAGTGCTAGTTTTCATGCATAATGGCTATAAGATTCGTGGATACAGATGAACATAACCATATGTTTTTCATATGTCCACTCTGTCCTTCATCATCTTATGTTTCAAAATGTTGCTAAATTTCATGCAACTATGAAGAACAAAGCATTAAGGACAATGATTTCATGCTTTATACAATACAAACAAAAAACCTCAGAATTTTCCAGGCAAGGGAAGGGAGTATGTCATATTAATCTATAAAAATCGGACAAAAGGATTTTGCTTGGAAAAGAAATGCAGGGTGGTTTCAATTAACATTTTGCTTCAGGTCATGCCATGTTCTTTCAATTAGGACTTTGGTGTAAGAAAGACTGTCTCTTCCTAAATGTCTTCCCTCCTTTAAAGGGAAAGACTTGGTCATTTTTCAGAGATAGGGTAGCAGATGATTTCTAGCTGTCTTTAGTATGGAGAAACAATATTTCCCTCTCAAGTCTGAATATGACTGAGAAGAGTCAAGATCAAGCAAATTTAAGTCTTGTTCTTAATTTTTCTTTTAGTTCAGCTCTTTTATACTTCTCAGAATATTTTTCCGTTGCAAAACTCTGGCATAAATAATTTCCCTTGACAATTTAATCACCACTTTTCTTTAAGGTTCAGTATATCTATTTAATAGTTTTATCTGCAGCATTTTGCTGGAATGTGATTAGCTTTCTACATGTTGTATTTCAGTGTATGTTTGGTGCTGGGCATAAAATTTGCTAAATGCTTTATTAAGAGTAGAAAGTGAAGAAGGTTTGGTTTTAGTGGAAAAGGTATTATATAGTAAGCATGCAAACAACATTAGCTCTTGCAGCCTATTAAATTCAGTTATCAGAGCCTGGCATAATCTAACAGGTGTGTCATAGGATCATAGAATGGTTTAAGTTGGAAGGGGCCTTAAAGATCATCTAATTCCAATTCCCTTGCCATGGGCAGGGACACCTCCCACTAGATCAGGCTGCCCAAGGCCCCATCCAACCTGGCCTTGAACACTTCCAGGCATGGGGCAGCCACAACTTCCCATGGGCAATCTGTTCTGGTGCCTCACCACTCTTATAGTCAAGAATTTCCTCCACTTGTCATGGATCTCCATGTGGACTTTGAGCCATTGACCGCTACTCTCTGAATACGACCAAGTAATTTCTTATCCACTGAACCATCCACCCATCAAATCCATATCTTTCTAATTTAGAGAGAAGGGAGACTGTGTCAAAGGTGTTACTGAAGTCCAGATATATCATCTTCGTTGGTTTTCCCATGTACCCTGCGGTGGTCACCCCATCATAGAAAGCCACTAAGTTTGCCATACAGGACTTGACCCTGGTGAAGCCGTGCTGGCTGCCATTAATCACCTCCATGTGCTTGAGCATGTCTTCCAGGAGGATCTGTTCCATGATCTTCCCAGGCACAAAGGTGAGTCTGAAAGGTTGGTAGTTTCCAGGGTCATCTTATCTAACCTTTATTAAAGTGGGAACAGTGTTAGCCTTCTTCCAGTCACTTCTCCTGAGTGGCTTGGGAACCACATCACCCAATCCCCCCCAAACTCTAGGATGGATCTTGTAATACTTTATACTGTAATATTTACAGGCCAACATATCTATAGCAAAGTAGTTTGACTTCTCGAAAATGTTGTATAGAGTTGCCTGCATTATTCACAGTACTGAATAGGAACTACTAGTGCCTGCTTACTAGTTGTGAGCTCCTTGATGAATCTTACTGTCTTGAGCGTTTCCTTCAGCAACATTTGCTGTACTTAAACAGCAATGAGCAGAATTACTGCCCTGTTGCTCACTGAGTACTTGGCCATTTACAGGCACTTGCCATCTGGGTTGAATACCATTTAATTGTTGACAGTCGGCTATAGAATACTGTACTTAATTGCAAATGTGACTTGGGCATTAAATTAATTTGTTGAAAGTGTTTTATATTTGCTAGCTTTTAGGAAATGGAGTATATTATTGGTGTGTTGTCTTGTCTCCTACCTTGAGGCAAATATATTGATACAATTCCAAGAATGAAGATGACTACTGACAATGCAAAGAATTATAGGTTCCAATCTGTATGTATGCAGGGGCAGGCTTCCAGTCTGCATCCCTCCTCCAATCCTTTTCATGCCCAAGTCAGCTGTTTTGTCTGTGCTGTAGGAGATACCATTAAGTATTGAAAGTTTTGTTGTGCTAGGTGTGCTTTCCTAAGCAGGCTGGATACATTTGAGTCAATGTGTCTGTCTATATAAGAGAACCAGTTAGGATCCCCTTAACCATTATATTAGGAAGCACCTGGAGGGTGACAATTGCATTTGGATCTGTTGTGTTAATGTGACTGAAAAATGGAGAGGGTTGGAGAGACAATGGTGTGTTTCACTGCAGAACCAAACACATTCAATAGAACTACAGGGCCCTACCAGGAGAGCAGGCAGAAGCTGCCAAGGGGGTGGGTGCATTTCTGATGTACTACAATAGCCTCAAACTCTGGTCTGAAAGGTGGTAGACTGCAGAGTTTAACTTGCTGGAAAGAGGTCAGATCAGGTCCATCACTGAGAACTCTCAAGAGAGCTGAGGGGAGAGATGGCAAGCATGGTTTGACCCAAACAAATCACAGTTCCAGCACTGGGATAGCTTTGGTGTGCGTGGAAGCTGATCCCTGGGGATGCTAGCATTGCATAAAACCACTTTGAACCAGACTCAGCACAGAAAATCCCCACAGCTCTAATTGAAACAGCCTTTTGTTGTAGTGAAAAGAAAGCTGCAGAAGGGATGGTAAATGAAAGAATCCTTTTCTTTTATTTGGAGCCCACCATTGGCTTGCTAGTGTTATACAAAGAACATTCTGCACTCAAAGTCCATTTGAAATATAGTCAAATATTGCAGTAAATGATGTAACTCACTGCTGGGAACTTCTCCAGACCTCTGCTGTTTTATTTGTTTATTAGTAAGGCATGTTTCACAGCACAAATTCTTTTTTTTTTTTTTTTTCATTTACAGATACTACGTTAGGTTTTCTTAAATATTTTCTACTTAGGCTTTTGCTTGAAGCAATTCTAATAAAATGATTGGCTTAATTAATATCCTTAAATCATGTAGTTGGATCTTTTCAATGTGTAATAATTCTCCATGTTCATTACAACCACAGCCCTTCAGCTTTAATAATTGTTTCCAGGCTCTTTATAAATAGATAAGCACTGGACTCTGATGCATTACTATATCCCTTATCATGAACTGAATCCTTACTATTCTTTCTACCCTCCTGCTTTTCTAAGTCTAAATCGTTTTTGATCTCAGGTTTTATGACACCATAAATTAGCTCAAGAGTAGACAAATGAACTTTGACCTTATGAAAGCATTCAGTCAGATCTGTTTATAAAGATATTTAGGATCACTTGTGGCTTTTGAAAGCAATTAGGGAACTATACATTTCTTTTTTCCTTCAAGTTGCATGTAAACGTTTGGATGCTTATGCTTATTTCTCTGTGTGTAAGAAATCTGCTTAACGGTTTTGAGGGAGAAAAGGCGAGATGCATTAGAAACTTCAGAAAATCTGTTCCAAATTTCTCTTTTGTTGCTGCAGTTTTCTACAATAACACCTTTTTGCTGAACCAAAACCTCATCAGGTCAATTTAACTGGAATTCAGGGATAGATTTAAATGATTCTTCTCTCTACCAGCTACTTCAGCATGTCCAGCTTAGTCAAAAGGATTGTCGGCTCCAAAAGTGACACTCCGTGGCCTATTTGTTTTTCCAGGAGATCTTTTACTGATGACAGGGGAAGCCATCTTCAAGTTCTAACTTTTCTTGAATACTGCTTGAATATAAAAAGTAGTCAGGCCTAAAGTCACCCCTAGTCATGGTCTTGTTTGTGTACAAGCTGGTCCCAGCAGCCAAACTTACATAAACAAACTGCTGCAAGGACCCTCTCTATCTTACCCAGTCTCACAGTTTCAGAGACTTTCCAGAGCTTAGCTGAACCTTTTCATCCTCCCTGTATCTTGTGAAGACACCAAATGAGACAGTGGGGGCTGCAGCATGCAAATGTGGAGATAAGAAGCCAGGGGATATATTGTGAAGCTATAGTATTTTGTAATGTATCTGAGATCTGCAAGGTGTTGGCATCCCTGTTGAATCTCTTGAGCACAACAGAATATAACCCAAATATGCTACACTATCTCTTTCTTGAAGTTTCATAAATTCCATGACTCCTGTGACGGCTGCAGAAATATTTGTGGTGGGGAGGATTGTCAGGCAAACCTTTATCTTCAGTTTCTATCTGAGCTTAGGTCTTAATGCCTGAGGGGCTCTTACCAGAAAAAAATATACTTGGCTTGAATTTTTATAATCATCGGGTCAGAATTTTACAAAGTCCACCTGGAAATCAATTAGAAATCTCATGCATAGAAAGTTCAGCTGACTTACAAAAGGTCTACATTCATAACTACATAATAATGCAAAAGATGAGTTGTCCATGAAATATTGGCTCCCACAGGCAAGGAAGCTTTGTCTTCATTATAATGGCATGTAGTTTTTATAATATTTCAGCTACCACTAGAACAGATCGGATGAGATCCCAGGGTAGGGTCCTTGCAACTGGATAATAGGTGTGACTACTGGGAATACTTGTGTTGGAAAAGTGAATATGAAGTATTATTACTACACATCTTCTGATAGCGTGAGAACATAGCATCTATATGTTTGTATACAAATGCATGTGTCTGAGTTCATATGCCTTTCCTTTTATCTGAAAAGGAATGGTTTTTATTATTACTATTTTGTTGCAATTGTTTTTGCAAAAAAAGACTGTTCCTGCTGACTAGTATGCCAGATTTGGGGTTTTGCACTCCAAGTAGAAGTGGGCCCATTGTAGGGGTTCCAGATGGGGGCAACAAAAATGATGACAAGTCTAGAAACCCTGAGCTACCAAAAAAAAAAAAAAAAAAAAAATCAAAGAAGTTGGTACTGCTTAGTCCAGAGAATACTGGGATCCCTCTTGTAGTAATTGTACATGAAAAGGCTACTGCAATGACAGAGTGACACTTCCTCATGTTTACATGAGGCAAGACGACAGTAAGTTCTATGGGTTGAATCTACAGTAAAGAAGTCTTGGATTAGACTTTAGGAACCCTGACAGCATGGTGAATCACTGGAGTAGGTAGCCCTGCAGACTGTCCGTCATGGGAGGCCTTCAAGAACAGATTAAGCAACTTTTGGTCAGAAATGACATAGCTGTAACTGATGTTACTTCATGGGAAAGAAACATTCCAAATGACTTTTTAGAGACCATTTTCAATCCTATGGTTTCTCTGAGGACCTGATTTTACTAAATGCCAGGTAGTTTTCCAATGTGACATGCACTGAACGCTGTCCCTTATTGTTTGCACACTCGATGTATTTTTGAAACATAGAACTTCCCAGGAAAATGCAGTGGCTTATTGACCAACAGCTGGCACTGCCTCCTTCCTGGCTTGTGAGTGAGATGCTGCTGACCAAAAGGAGCAGGAGGTTCTCCAAATCCCTGCTTGCATGTAGCCATAACACTCCATGCTTCAAAGGGGAAGGAATCCTGAAATGCTGTGTTCAGATATTAAATATTGCCACCTAATAAAAATTGACTGGAAACACATTTCAGAGAGTCCAAAATCTTCTACTGGAAGTAATGCTTATCAAAACTATCAGTTTAATGCTTGCCTGGTAATTATATGCCTACTTTAGCTTGTCTGAATTTAAATCTTTTCAGAGAATGCTGCTTCTCTCTCAACCTTTTTAGTATTTCTACTTTTTTCTTCCCATATAAGGAATCTTTAACCACAGTGTATGCCTGCCAAACTTTAGCTTTTTGGAGCTGCAAATATGAAGCAGGATGCTATCAGTTTTTATGAGGTCTTTCTGTTATTCCTACAATCCTCAGCCAGCCAAGATCCCCTGATTTATCCTCCTGTTCTAATCCTGCTGTGTAAACAAAAGGCAGACACCGTCTTGGTTCCAACTCAGCTAAAAATCAAAGCAGTTCAATATATAAATGTAAATTATAGACAGCCGTATTTTCCAGAAATACATATCTTACTTAAAAGAAATTGTGTTACTGTCCTCTACTGTTTGAGGAATGTATGAAGAAATGTTACTTTCTTAAATACATTTTAATTTGTTTTACAGGAAAGCTCAGAAACCTCACTTACAATTAGGGCTTTGTTATGCTAGATTTTGAGCAGTGCCTAGGCTGAAGAATTTTTTACTTTAAAAGCAGATGAAGTGTTGTTGAGGAAACATAGAGGGTGATGGTGAAAATAATATGGTTATGTACATAAACACTTCAAATGGAATTCAATCACATTTGTAAAAGCTGTAAGATTAAAAAAAAAAAATCCCTACACGTAAAAAGAACTTGAAATTGCTAAACCTCCAATTTGTTGTAGTCTGCTCTGGTACAAGAGGCACTCAAGCATTAATTCCTACTAACTGAACAAGCACATGGGCAGTTGTAAATCTATTTTCAAATTAAAACCTCTGTGTGCTATTCTAAAGGCTGGTTCTTTCCATAATTTATCAGCTTGCTTAAATGCAGGGCTTTTTGAAATGGTTAATGACTCTGTGGTACAAATTATGAACCTTTTAGTTTCCTCAAGATTATATTTCGTAAATAAAAAATTCTTGGTTGCTCCTGAAACCTTGAAACATTGCAGATACTAGGATGAAAATCTGACCAAGTCAGATGTAAAATTTCCACTAACTTCATGAGGGGTTTTGCTTCATTAGTATTCAAAATTACAAAAGTTACACTGAGATTTCTGATTGTCTTTAAGAAAATAAGACCTTCCTTTCTGAAATTAACTTGCCTGTGAAGTTCCAAGAGAATTTCTGACAAAGCCTGTGAATGAGGCAGGTTGTTATTTGTCTGTTGTAAATGAGATTTGATTACAAATTTTATTAAGAATGTGAGAAAATGATTCTTATGTCTTGGTTATACATTAATAGTGTGCGATTGTGTTTTCCTCTGCTTCCTGAGTGTAAAGTAACACATCCTTTTGTAGACATTTAGTAGAGTACAAGGGTAGAGTTGGTTATGTTTTGCTTTAATGTACAAGGACCATTCATACTGATTTAAAAACTTTGATATTACAAAGCACCTCGTTACCATAAACTTGTAAATGAATGGTAGGTATAGTCTCATAAAACCAAACAGCAAGGTAGTGTGAAAAATGTACAGCAATATAGTGATTAAAGTAACATCCTGGAAAATGGTTGTAAAAGTAACTGAAAATAAGGGGTATAAATTGATTATTATATTGAGCAAACAAACTTTGAGGTAAACAGTGGCTTAATTCTTTCAAATTAACCCCATTAGAACAAAGCACAAATAGTGAAAATATGCATATGAACTTTTAAAATTATGCAAAATCAATGGAAATAATAAATACACAAGAAACTTGGAAATAGTTTATGGCATAATATTTGTCAGTGATCAGTAAACCTGTTTTGTTCTTTGTCTTTTGATGAGGTTCCAGAAGCTGCATAGTTTCAATGGTCCCTGAAATCTTACAGAAAAATATTTTCATTGGATCAGTTTTCCTACTGCTCAGTAAGACTTTAATTGAGTAGCTGTTCAGCCATGAATACATTTATTTGCTAGCCATTCTTCTTAAAGGCACAGAAATTACATTAAAATGTCTAACAGACACAAAAATAACATTGAAACATTGTCAAACAAGAATGGTAGACTTAGATCCACAAAAAGAACAGAAACTAGTTATGAGATAGTTTGTTACCAAGCTGCTTGCATTCAGAAATCAGCAAATAATAGCTATTATATGTCTATGTATCCTGCCTTAATACATGAACCAAAACTAAAAACCCTGAAGAAACACTCAGGAAAGCAAGCTGGGTAGATAAAGCCTCTGGCTAAGTAGTTAGTGAAAGAACTTGGCTTTTAAGAGCTGGACTAATTGCATTCATTGCACAAGCAAAATGGAACCTGGCTGTGAAAATGTGAAGATTGACAAAAATTAGGACAAAATGAATCCAAAACATCAATAAACTTATTAAAAGCTGTGTGAGAAACCAATCAATAGGTTAGGCAGTAGGGCACAGCTGCTGAACAGTCCACTTTAATACCATCAATAGCCCACGGGGAAAACTCAGACTGTAGGTTTGGGAGCATGAAAGAAAAAGATTAATCATAAGAGGAAAGAAAAAAGAAACAAGTAAATTGTAAATTCATTGTTTTCAAGGGAAAGCAACTCATTGCAAGAATTTATTTCTGATTTAAGAGACGTATCTGGTACTGATTAGAGAGATGTTTATCACCTATACCAAAACTGAGAAGGGAATGATGGTAATCTTAAGGTAGACTATTCAGAAGCCAAATAGCTGAGTTTGATCCTCTTCAGTTTCAGTGGCAAAAATCCAAAAACTGCAGTCAGAGAAGAAATGAATCAACACACTTCTGCAGAGCTTCTTCCCCCATTTTTTTTAAAAAAATTAATTACCATGCAGTAACATTGCTGGTTTCTTTACTGAAACATGCTTGGCAAATTGCAAGAATGCAGAGCTATGAATTTATTGTGAAACTTTGCAGAAATACTTGTGGAGGCAAGCACACTAATGGTGATGGAGAGACTTGTAAAAAAACATTAAAGTTGTTAAGAAATGAATTTTATTTTATAAACGCAATGTGTTTCAAATGTGCCCCTCTCCATCTTGCTAGTTTCTACTCCTGGCCAAGACTTTGCTGCTGAAGTGTCCTCCTTGTAGCTCCGCAGTACCACAATCCAACAAATCTTCCCCCCAGCCTGCAAGCAGTTACATCTTAGAGAATGCTTATGGTGATTCTGCATTTGCAATAATACAGCTTGCTACTGGTTCTACTCTCTGCAAGAGAGTTTTAAAAGCCAAACATGAGCTTGAATATATATGGATTGCATCTCAAAAAGATCATTTTACCTTACTGCCTCCCTACAATGTCAGAGAACAATCATGTGAAGCGAATAGCAAAGCTGTAAATCCCTATTTCACATGGACTATTCTCCAGCATATAATTTTGCTCAAGTTGTAGAGATTTGAAGATGTCCTTGATAGCTGCCATAGGTTTCGGCTTCCTGGGATGTCCCTTTCCCTGTTGTGAGCTACAGCATTACTGTTCCGAGACGCAAAGCTCACCCTGTGCAGACTGGATTTAAGAGTATCTGCAGTTCATCATTGCATCTTTAATACTATGTTGAAGGTCTTCCAACATGTTTTCAGCCTCATTAATTAACTGCTCTGATAGAGTAAAATGTGATATGCTTAAATTCCCATATTTGGGCCACTGAGCAGAAGCCAAAGTCAGCTTTCTGAAAAAGTGGTGTACAAATCCACGTCTGCTTCATTGTTGTGTTCAGCATAGTCATTGCAGTGAGGTCAAGTTTGTCAGAATCTGATTAGTCCTCTGTAATAAGGAGATAAACAGTCTATGGTTTGCAGTGAGAAAACCTTTGCTCCTTCATCTGTTACCAATGTTGTTTATTTCAAGTCTGTATCTCCCCTGTTTACTCTCATGCCCTTCAACTGTGACTACTCACTGTCTCGGATACCCTTGGCTGTATTGGCTAGCATGTGATGCCTAGGACGCTGGATTTTGACCTGACATAGCTCTGCTATGTTCCAGGGAAAAATACTGCAGTTGCTGATTTGGGTAGTGTAACTTTGCTATCATAAAATTTTAAATTTGTTTTTATTGGTGAGCTTTTCCTCTTCTTGCTGAAGAAATGCTTGGGACAGAAACACTTGCATTGCCCCTGCAATGTGCCAGTTACTGTCAGTGCGCTCTGCTCGTCTTGGCTGTCTTTGCATTGTTATAACCTGAAACTCAACTGAGCCTTGTCAATTATCTGCTTAATGCTGCATGAAAATGTAACAGCATCATCATCATCAAAATGCTGTCTTCTAGGTCAATGGTTGATTCATAGAAATAGGCTTTCTTTTTTTTTTTTTTTTTGCCTTGTCTTTAAACTCCAGAATAATGATTCTTGTTACTTTAACTGTAGTATGTAACCCCATATATGGTTTCATATGCAACCTGAGTTCAGGATTGTTTCTTTTCTTCTCCAGCACTTTGATGTGTGTCAGCTGTACGCACTGTGATTGCTCCTCAGAAATTGTATTTCAGTGCAGGGAAGGTTATACTTTGCCAATAATACTTAGGAACTGTCTGCTGCTTCTCTAGCTGGCACCTGGATGTGAACTTTTCTGCTAGATTTGCTTGTGTCTTTCTCTCAAAAGTTAATTGAGGATAGAGAATATTTGAATTACAGACCACCTAAGGTTTAAAATTTTCCTGTATCTCTTGCTTCTAGCCAACATAAGGAAGAACTGCAGCTATTTTTTAGCTTGTATCTTAGTTCCTGTTGTAGATTTATGGTTGGGGGCTTTTATTCAAGGTATTGGCCTTGGTAATAAGACATCAACAGATGCCAAGTCTAGAGGTATAACCACTCCTTAATACAAATTGTCCTGGAATTCAGTTCATATCCCAGTCATGCTTTTGTGTCAGTGCTTGCGGCTTTAAAGAAAATGTTTCATTGGATTTATTAAGGTGCTTTTGTTACAAATGACTTTGCATTTCTCTGACTGTTGCTGCAGAATTTACTTTTCTGCAGAGAAAACTTGTGTCTCTGTCTCATCTTGTCTTTTAAGTGTGGTTTCCAGGGTTCTCTGTTCTGATAAAGTTTGTTTCCTGCAACTTGGAAGCCGTAAGTCCCGCAGGACTTTTATAGCAGCATTAGTAAAAGCACAAACTCAATTTCTCTTTACCAAATACTAAAATGAGATCTATGTCTCAGCGTCCTCAAACTGATTCATTATTTAGTTCACAGTAATTTTTAACCTCCTTCCCATCTCACCATTTTCCTGAGATTACCAAGATTTATGCATGGCTCTGATGATAGCAGAACATTCAAGACCAGCTGATGGTTAAAGCATTTTTGTGCTGACAGGACATCCAGTGTGTCAAACGACAGCTTTGGTTGTTGTAATATTCAGCCTGCTGGTGAAAGCTCCTAAACATAGTTGGGCTTATCACAGCCCTAGGGAAGGGGAGTGTGGCATTCCTGTGACAGAAAGCCAGTGCCTGGCACTTTGGAAGTGCCATTTGTCACTCTTCTAGAGAAGTTGAATATAGGCATTCCCGTGTTTTGCAAATAAAATCAGTTTTGAAATATCATCTGCCATACAGAACCCTTGCAATTGTTTGGCCCATATTGTGTGCTAACCAGTTATATTACAGCACTCTGAAGGGAAAGAGGCAAAACAGGGTAACAATAACACGGACTATTCACAGAACTTAGCAATTCAGTTTGTGTGAAGCTGAACAACTCTAGTGGTGCATGTCACTGTGACCTGTTTTCGCTTGGTGAAGCCAAAATTAACCTTGAAACAGAAGATCCTGCCGCATGTTAAAAACAACAACAAACCTGGGGAGAGCCAGAAGCCTTGACAGATGATAATTGTCTTCATTTCCTATTTAAAAGATAAAAAAGGATTTAAAGGCAATTAAGATCACAAGGCAATTAGCGCCCTGTGGGTGATGCACACTCTGAATGCTAAACTGAAAGAATAACCGTTGTATCCATGCCTTATGTTCTTTATTTATTTATTTATTTTTAGCATTAGGAGTCTTGGACATATAAAGAGTCAGTTTTACATCTTCATTTAAACTCATTCAGTGCTGCGTTTGCACTTTCTGAATCCAAAGACTATGTAAATGGGAATAGCTGTTGTTGCCTGGGGCAGGTACTGAGACCGTGCAAGTGCCAGTAAATACAGAGCCCCAGTGAGTTTAAATACAAATGTCCCTTAAAAAATGTGCTGTGTGACTTGGTGTAGGGTGGTATTGCATGGTTCTGTAGGGCAGTGGAGTAAGTGCAGACTTGTGAGAATGGCTTCACATATAAGTCTGAACAAAGCCTATGCAAGTCAGACCTCACTTCTTTCAATTGTAACCTTGAATCTTAATGGCAAGGAAAAATTATCCCATGATATACATATATTTTTAGGTTGCTTTTCCTGGGTTCATAAATAGCAAAGGACAACCTAGCTGAAAAGCAGAAACATACCTGTTTGAATACTTGTTCACTGAAAGCAACGCATCTCTCAGCAAATACTATTTGCAAGAAAGTAATTAACCAACTGTACTATCGTGGTACTTCTAATACATCTTTGCTGGAACTGAGACACATTTAATAAGATTTTTATTATTATTATAATCTGATAAACTGATTATTTTTCTGGATTCTTTCGAGATGTAGCTTGTACTTTAGTGATAAAAATGTGCAAAAAGCTCTCAGTACTATAGCTACCTTGTTCTCCTGACAGAATCCATACTTCACAGAAAGAGGCCATAAATTCACCTAGAAGAAAAGAGAAAAACAAAGGAGTAATCAATATCTAAATTTGTCTTCACTCAGTTCAGCTTCTCAGCGCAGAGAACTGCTGTGAGGAGGTGAATATCCTCTCCTGGGAAAGGGACTTGGCTGCCTCTCACGCAGGGACTAGCTTCTCTCAAGCCACAGGAGAGGTCCTGGTGCCAGCTACAGAGGTCACTGCTCATTTGCCCTCTGGCTTGAAATGGGGAAAGAAAAAAAGAAACAAAATCAGGGAAGAAAAAAAAAAAAAACGCAGTGGAGAGGAGGCACAGTAAGGCCAAAGGCAAAAATGTGACTTGTCACGGGTATACTGGAGAGGAAGTGGCTAGGAAAGAAAGCTGGCAAATGGGACAACAGGCTAAACATCCTGGGGCAGGATCCATGGTCTTGGCAACCAGGTTGTCGACAGACCACCCTCATACAGAAAAAGATCAGAAAGGGGAAAAGGAGGGAACACAAGGGCAATGGAAATGTCTGTCTTTCTTTATTCATCTATTGTATTACAATGTGAACAGCATTACCAGAGAGGGAATTCATATTATTTCTTGGCGTTTCAATATGATATAGCATCCTCAGGCTGTTCAAGCCCTTTGGCAGGAGAAGCCAAGTTGAAACTAAGTTTCAAAAGGTTTGTAATTTTTTGAAGTTAAAAAAAAAGGGGGGGGGGCCCGTCCTAAATGTATGGTTAGTATTCAATGAATTTCAAGGAACTGTTTAGGCAACAGGATTGTGGAATGCTTCTTGGAAAGCTGTTAATATAGCTTCTGGCACCCAGCTTTGAGACTGGAAGAAAACCAGATTGCTTGGGATTAGTATGAAATCAGAAAGGAGCGATAATAGTGACTGGAGTGAAATGGGCAGGTGAATATTTTGGTGCTTAGAGGACTTTGACTGCCGTCAAATTCTGTCATGTCAGATCAATCTTTGCCACTTTTATTTTAACTGTCATTGTCTGCTCATGTCCAGCCCTTCAGGTCCTCTGGATGAATGATTTCTACAAACATCAACTCTATGAACAAACTAAGCTTATTAATATAGGCTGGATATTTACTTTGGGATTAGTTGAAGTGCTTGTTAGTAGTACCTTTTCCTTATGTTAATTCCAAAAGAAATCAAGGTGATCAGATCAGATGTGATCTTATACTGTAGATACCTAAAAACGTACTTGTATGTCCCAAATCCTATCCACAGATTGTTTGACTGTACTCGAACAGTCTGGAATGCAGCCAAACCACTACATATGGTTAGAAATATATGAGGATGAATGTGCTTCTGTGTAACCACATGTGACTAGGGGAAAAAAAAAGATTATGTAGGGAGTAACTTGCACACTTTTTGATGGGTCTTTGGTAACTGCTGGTAAAGTGTCTTCCCATGGCATAAAAATTAAAAATGAACAATCTCTAACTGACTTTCAGGGACTACTTTTCACTGAAATCAAAGCTCTGGGGCTACTTCAGGTTTGAGTGGGGTACTTTTGAAGGCTTCTGTTGTTTCCCACCCTTTCCTAAGAGAGGAAAAAGACTTGTAGGCAGAGGTAATAACTTATTAAAAAGTCTGTGGTTGGACTGAGCAATTGAGGAAAAAGACGAGGTTTTGGGTATGCCATTCTGAAATGAAAACTGTGAAATTGAGGGGGAACAACTATTGTCAGGCTGATTTCCTTAACAGAAATACTGGCAGGCCATTACTAGGACTGGTTTTCTTGTCTTTTTATAATCCTATCAATTCTACCAGGGTGGCTATGCAGGGAACAGAACTTATTTTCTTTATTGGGCCAGGTAAGTGCTCCAAACTGGCCTATAAAATGGCCACCCAAAGGGCTGTGTAATGGTGATCTAATGGTTTTGGGAGACAACTGGAAGGAGAAAGTGGGATGAACAGGACAAGAGCCTTTTCAGCTGATATTGCTGGCCAGAGAATGCCTTATGAAATTCAACCTCAACTCAAACGCATTTCTTTAGAGGCAAGAGTGGCTTAAAAAGTACCTGGCCCCATCTGGATCCCACATACCCTTCCTACCTTCAGCCTGTTCCTGGTATCATACCTATAATAGAAGTTTGTATACATACACTGTAAGTAGATGTGAACTGATTGAAAAAAATGCACTTTCAGTATGAAGGAAATTGAGTTCTAAGCAATGGAGAGAAATACGAACTTACCTCTGGCAGAGCTCACACAGACACATCTGTACTAGAGACAACTAAAAACTGAGAAGCTTAACTCTAGCTACTAAATCTGTTGCACAGCCTGGAGGTTTGCCCACACAGGATGAATATATCCAGAGGGATAGAGAAAGAAGAACTACAGATCACAGAATCACTTGGTTGGAAAAGACATTCAGGATCATTGAGTCAAGTAGTAGAATGTACATTTTCCATCTTATAGAAATCTCTCAAAGAGATAAGTCAATCCTTACAATATATGTATCGTAAAGGTGATCTTTGAGAGAACCCGAAGGTAAAAAGTAAAATACAAGGCATCTGAGACATGAGATGAGCAGGAACATTGTTTCTTTCCTCTGGTGTGATGGAGAGCACTTCTAGTACTCCCCATCCCACCGCAGAAAGTGCTGTATTGCATTTATCCGCTTTACGTAGATGAATAATTGTGTCCATAGAAGTATGTCTTTATAAAAACTGAACAGAACAAAAAGATTGTGAATTCACTAAGCTTACTTTGAACTTAGAAGACAAGAGAATGCAAATCCTGAAGTCTTAATGAAATATTTGAAGTATTTCCCTATCTGAAACACATGAGCTAAATCTTTTTGCTCAACAAGGACACCCCTTTCCTTCAAGTTAGGCACTAGGCTTTGAGTATTCTTGCTGGGTTGTGTCTCTAGTAAACCATGTTCTAGTTAATGTCTTTTATTATGCGTACGTGTTATTCAGTAACATTCTTTTTCCTTTAGGAGAATACTTATGAGAGCCAAATGAACTGTTTTTAAAATCCTGCCCATTAAAGAAGCCTTTAAAGTAGAATGTGATTTTTTTTTAAATTTTTTTTTTTTTGGAGATAAGGTACCATCATCTTTTATCTGATCTGGCTAGACATGAACATCAAAGCTCTGCCAAGGTAAGGAATGTGATACTCGGATTATAACTAAAAGAATGCTTGCAATAAACCAAATTATTCAGTGCAGTCAATCCATCAGATTGATATGATCTATCTCTGTTAACAAATCCAGTGCGCTGCATAATATTCTATTTTTTCTCATGTACTGCAGCATATGCTGTTGCTACTGTTATATGATAACTAGTCAAAATCATAATCGTTTTTCATTAACTGGAGAAAAAACAGTGAAGTTAGTTTTATCAGCTGATATTTGCACTGATATTTCTATTTTGGAACACAGTTTTATAATTTATACTTCCAGAAGAAACATTTTTATATGTCCTAGAAGATAGGGCCAAGGGAGACTCTCACTGTTGTCTTCAAGTACCAGCCTACCTAATGAGAAGTTACAGAGAAGGCAGAGCTAGGCTTTTGCTGATCTTCACATTGAAAGACCAAGACAAATTAACATGTCACATCAAGAAAAATTCTGATTGTGCTCTGTTTCATTGCAAATATAGCAGTCCTTATTATCAAATGAGTTCTACCACAGCACAGCTTCCAGAAGGATCTCTCTTCATGCCCTGTAACTACACAGAGTTTGTAGTTTAGAAGTTATAGATCCACATTTAAGCACCCCAGCTTAACTGTCAGGAAGAAAAATTTTAGTCTGATTCTTAATCTAAGCTGTGTGATTAACACTGGGGAAAGAGAGGAAGCACATCTAAAGAAAAGCAAGTAGTTAAGTCCCGAATGTCCTGTACGTGACTAGTTAATTTTAAAGTTGTTTTCACCACCCTGAAAACTGGCCTCTTCTGGCACGAAGAAGGAGAACAGCTCACATTCAAAGATAAGTAAATTGTTACACGGTCAGTGCGCAGACTGTGGATTTGACTCTGAATATAAAAAAGCTTTTCCCTCCTTGCCTATTGCCCCAAGGCCAGTGGAGTTGTTCTAAATGAGAACCATGTGTACAAGGTTAAGGAGGCAGCTTCTTATCTGACAGACTGATTAGTAGGTATGTGATGTTGTCCGATGTAGACCAAAGTTGCATATATGTATTGCAGGAGGAGGTTGGTTGGGTTTTGGTTTTGCCTTCTTTTTTCTGGGCCTGGGAAAGCAGTGCTGCCATTCTACTTACATGCCAATACCTGGAAAAATCTTGTTGTATTCTTTGCCGTGTGCAAAAGACTTCTGTGAGGGTCTTTGGCATCAAGAAAATTACGACTGTCAATTTTGGCTCTGAGCTTATAAGATAAATTCCTGAAGTTGCCTTCCTAGGCTTCCCTTTGTTTGCCTTGCAAAATAGTCTATATGTAGCACAAAACAAAGCTACTAACTGGTGAAATTAGATCTGAAACTTGCCTGAAAGTTTCTATGAGCTCCAAAAAATCTGGAAATTCTGAACCAAAATGGGCATATCAATTAGTGACTTGGATTCAAGCTCTGCTGGCCCTAAGGGGAGATGTGCAGGCCACTCCTTCATATAAGCAACAAAATGTTAGGAGGAGTGTGATTATTCCTACTTGTATTTTAAGGTCATAAAACAATATACTTCAACTAGGAGTCAACTGTAATCCTGAAGCATTTATTTTCACTGGCTCTTAACTCATTTTGACTGCCAGCTATGGAAGGTCGATTGATTTCCCTGTGAAGTTTATAGCCAGCTGCTTGAAAGGAAAACAGTTTTTTAAGTCTTAACAATACTAATACTCCTCAGCTGTGAGAGAAGAAAATGTCAACAGTGGCAAAAAGCATTATTGTAGATCTGCAGTTTTCCCAGACAGAATTTCTCATAAGATTATGGCCTTAACTCATAAGGTAACCAATGAGAATTACTATTAGTGCTCTACTGTACTTTGTCTAGTAGTGTGGGAGGATCCATTCCCAGGAAAACATAGTTACTTATTTATTAAATTTACTGTTGTCTTTGAAATCATGAATGGGTCAGCAGCATTCTTGATATCCTTCAAGAAAATATTAGCATTTCTAGTGAAAGGACAATAGATTATTTACCCCAGAAGTAAAACGCCGATTTAAAAGACCAACTAGATCCTCACACTCTAAGGGTTCATTTTCTTTTCTTAGTAAATTGTATTGTCAAGGCCCAGTTAGATGAAAGGGATATGTTAACACTCAGGGCTATGACTTATATGAACACTTCCTAATTTCAGCAGTGTTTGCTGCACTCATTGGTTGTTTATATAGTGATAAATCCTAGAGACAATGTGTATTAAACATCCCTGCCCTTAGGATTAGGAAGGAATAAGAAATAGCAGACGTCCAAGACAATTGCCTGTGTCAAAATACAGAATAATGTCAGAATAAGGAAAATACTGTGATATACTGTGTTGGACTGAAATTCCACAGCTCATTCCTTGCTAAGTAATGGTTCCAATTAATTGTGTCCCTAAGGAAAACTATGAGATGGGACTTTAAAGGAAACATAAGCAACTTTGCAGCATTGGCTCCAGTAAAAGTTCCATAAGAGAAGACATGAGCATGCTGCTTAGATGAATGTAGAATTTTTTGTACACTGGTAATAAGCCTCTGTTAGGTGTCGCAGTACAATTTGTCACTTGGTTCATAAAGGATATTATTTACCTTGGGTTGTCTTGGTCTAGGCTGTCTGTAGGAATGGATTTTTACACGGCATAAGCCAAAGTGGCTTTTAAAAGAAAAAGTTTTACTAATAACATTTTATACCCACTTATAGAAGATGTTCCCTGCATACAGTTTATCTATACAGCTTAGTTCAGTACAGATATACGAAAATAAAGAAACCTAGCCAATAGGGCCATCATCAATTCTTGTTCATGTGAAAGAAAATACAAAAGCATCAAGAATACCTACACAGCAAGAAGGAAAAATGATCTCTTGGCAGCTGGAGTTTTTGTGCATTCAGAGAGGGGGTACGGCATGTTCTTTGCTTCTTGCTGGAGTTAACACATCTTTTCCTCTTGAAGTTATGCTAACCATCTAGAAATGTTACTTTCAAAGGCTATTTTTCCTTTTAAATTCAGGGTTTTTTCTGTTTAAATAGACTACTGGCACAATCCTCTTTTGTCCGCTTAATATAACCACTGATGATATGGAACAAAGGAAAAATATTCCATATGTATATCCCTAAAAAGAGGTGCCAAAAATGAAAAGTAAGCTGAAAAGAGAAATAAATCCTTGTCTTAAATGTTTCATCTTCAGTGAGATCAAGATGTGTGAACTGAGTTATCAAAGTGCTGAGATAGGCATATGTTATCCATTATGTTCGAAAGGATACGCTGCAAAATTGAAATACAGAGTAGGTTTTCTTGTCTTTTTTGCTTTGTTTGAACACTTGATGTATATTTCTTATTTCTTTTGCGAGTCTTCAGATGTCTCTCTACAAGTATGATATTAGGTGTTCTTTGTATCTAGGAAGACTTGATTTATGTTGCCTTTCTTTTTGCCATTATGTTGAAATTAGAATAGTACTATGGGGAGAACAGCACACTGAAATGCAGCAGTAGAACATTTATATGCTTAATGCAGTGGTCTTCCCTGTGGGCTTTCTGATTAAGGTAGATGGCTTAACAGATTGAGTACATAGGACAGCCAACATGTAACATGTCCTTACCTGTGTGGCAAACTTGAGACTCTTGTCCACCTGGAGAAAAACAAAACAAAAAAAGCCTGGTCGTATATTACTGCTTTCACTCATTTCTTTGGTTAGGTTTCTTCTCAAGAACAGTCTTTCACTTGTCAAAGTAAATAAGAATATTGATGGCAGAAGTGCTATGATCATCTACAATCCAAACAGAGTTTAGTGCAGACAGAGAGAACAGAGCTGAGGATTCTTCTTGCTCATCAGATCAAGGTCACCTGTGGTACAATGCCTGCCTGACATCCATGCCAGAAAGAGAACAAGACTGTAGATGCCCTGCATGTGTCCAATACTCTGTGACTCATCTTCAGATGTAGTTTCTAGAAAAACAGGTTGGAGACACTTTGGATTTAGGGCAACGCTGGCTTGGCATCTACAGCATTTGGGGGCAGTTTTCTTACTGCTCACATGTTCTCTACTTTATGATCTGATCCTTCACAAAATTGATGTGATTGTTTGATGTAAGTTTTAGATGTGTTCTGTGCACTATGAGTGGTACAGACCATATGGGGATTTAAATGCCATTCTGCTTATCTCTGCATCTGACTGCTTCTGGACCACCTATACGAAGTGCTTGCATTGCATCCTAGGAGCTCTCAAGTCAAAGAAGACAGTGCCTTGTCAGTACAGGACAACCTTGAGCAGGGAAATTGTGTTTGTTGTCTAGCATTTGCCCGAGTTCTCTATCCCAGCACTGTTTTACCTTTGTCATCAACGATACTTAGAAAGATTTCATCCATTGTATGTAAGTTGTCAGCTGTGTGCGCTAAACTCTTTCTTGTTGAATATCACTGAGATTATATATAGGTGACTAGGAACAGAATTTTTCTTCTCCTGGCAAACTCTCATAATGAAAGTAACTTAATGTGTCTTTATTTATGCCTGTGCAGTGATTGCCATCCCTGTGGGGATGTCTAGAGTAAACTAAGGTTGAGTTTGGTCCTAAGTATACAGTACAAACTACTCAGGTAAATTGCTTGTGTACGTTATGAAGTTATTAGCTTACCTAATGGTATTAACTGACTATAGTGCAGTTAAATTTTTGTGTCTAATAACTGTTAAGTGATTAAGTGGTTTTCATTAGCACAGATGCTCAGCTTTTTTCATTTGCGTCAAAGACCCACAAACCACTTTGAGAGATCTTGTATGGTAGATCAGCCTCTCACAAAATGGTTTATTCCCTTTTCCCACCTCTCCAATACAGTTTTAAATGAGGCTGTTTTAATGCAATTGCTCCTTGTGTTTGCTTGCTCTGATTGTCTCCATCAATAACTTTAATTTTTGAAATGCCACAATTATAAGAACTTTCTCTGTGGTAAAGCTGAAATGAGCCTCAAGGAACTGAGAAAATAATGGGTTTTTTTTCCTGTATAGTTGAAAGCTGCCCTACTGCTTTCTTAAAGTGAAATGTACCTATTTACATACATAATGTTAGGGACTGAGTGAGGAAGCAGCACTCAATTTTTATTGTATATATTGTATTTCATTTAATATAACTACCATAAGGCTTTCTGTTGGTATAAACAATGCATTTTCTTCAAATCATTGTTTTCAGAGTCTGTGCTGTAAATTATTCATGAATATTTTTCCTGGCAATGTGCATATGCAACCATATGGGATGCTGTATCAGAAGCAAAATACCAAAATGTGACCAGCTAGGAAAGTGAGGATTACAGTGTGAGGGATGATTTAACAATATACTTCAATTATATTTGTCACTACTAAGGAAGTAAACTAAATGGAAAGATATTATTGGTAGTGAATGGTCAAAGGAAGGTATTGCAGTAACACAAAATATTCTTTCAAATACTGACAATGCTATTTAATCGGTCTAAGGTATAGTCCATCTCCAGAATAAGTGAGTACATTTCACAGAGTTCTGCATCCTCTTTGCAGACTAGTCTGAGAGACGTAATCTTTTGACATGTGCTTGAATTCCATAGAGGGCACGCGTGAGGATATGGTGCTGATCGATGCCTTTGTATGGAAGATTAGTGATGAAACTGGAACACAGAACAGTTATTCGTGGTCAATGAAAGACGGAGCACTTTGAGAAACATTGCAAACTATGATAAAGTGTGAATGAATAGAAAGATGTGTGGTGTTAGAAATAATACTGTAGAAGTGTATAAGGTGAACTAAGGTATGTCACACAGCTCCATCAAAGCCAGAGCTGGTTAGACCCCTAAAGATCATACTCAGTAGAAATGTGTTTGCCTCTGTTGTCCACCCTTTAGAGCTCATAGTTCACAGTAAATGTTCCATGTCCAGTTCTATAACCTCCTAACCTCCAAGTGACATAAACAAAAAAGCTCCTTTTGAGTAAAAATGCCAAAGTATGCCCTCACTTACTGTATATTTATAGAAAGATGCTATTGAAAAATGAAATAAGGAAATGAAGAGGGAAATTAAAAAAAAGCAACATTCCTAGAGGAATTTTTAGCAATATATCTTGAAATTTGGCAAGAATTTAGAAAACATACCATATGGGACCTTAGAGGAGCTGCTCACAGAGGTAAAAATATTAATGTCTTGGCTGGGCTCTCAGCCCAGAAAAGAAGCATTTTTACTGTGCCTTCCTAGCAGGGAGAGTGAAAAAGTGTAAGACTGAGGAAGAGTGACCATCAATAGCATGCAAAGCATGGCTGATAGATTTGGGGGTGCTTGTAAAGGTCAAGCTGAACTGTACACTCTCAGCACCTCAGTGATTTAAGGTTTATTTTCTGTGTATACATTTCTAGGCAAGAGTAAGTATGCTTATTGCTTCACTAGTAAAGGTATAATTTGAGTATTGAAAAATTCAGCCTAACTATATCTAGTCATTTACTAGCTGAGGTTTATAGCCTACAAAGGGAGCTCATGAATTAATGTTCGACTAATTCAGGAATTCTGTGTTTTGTCATCTCCTGACAAAGGTGCTTCAGCAGACACCCAGCAAAATGCTTCTTATCAAGACTCTCTCCCCCTCTTCCCCAAACACACCGAAGTGCATTCATGACAGCATTCAAAGTGTAACAAGGAATAAAATAATAAATATCAAAATGAGCGTTCTAATGTATCTACTCATTCCAGGGTGGATTTACAAAGTTTCTGTGGCTCTCTATAGAACTTAAAATCTCTGTGCCCAGTTAGAGGGTTCCCTGAAGCAATATAGTCATTCGGAGTGTTTCAGAAAGGAGACATCTGTTTTTAATCTTAAAAATCAATGGCACAATATGGCTCAGGGCTCTCAAACATTAATTTTCAACAGGTTGAGGGTTGTTTTTTTTTTCCTATCAGTTCTTAAGTGATGGACCTTTTCTGCCACAAAGCATGCATAAATTGAAATCCATGTGTGGAAACATGCTTGTGCTGTATGATGTGTTCATTAGTATTTTTGGAAGAAAAGTATCTTTTCACTCAAGTCACTTTTGTGAGTCTCCTTAGATTGAGCGGTTCACTTCCTGCACTCCATTCTCAAAAGACATAAAACTGAATTTGGATTATTTTTTTTTTGAGTAAACCGTAACAAAATTGATAACATCTGATGTTAAGATGCTTCATCATGTTACATATACTTATTTCTTCAAGTTGAGGAGGATTGGGGCTATTTGTTTCAGATTTCCAGCAATAGCATATTGCTGTCTAATAGTTGAAATGGTTCTATCCATCCCACAATGAAGTGACTTTATTTCTTGACAGGAAGACATTAAGTACAAGGCAAGTTGGGGGTAGGCAGAATCAAAACTGTGTGAATTGTTTAACCTTCCACCACAGTTCAACAAATTTTGTTGTGTTTGCTTTTCTTTTTATTTTTTTTTTTTTTTTTTAAAAAAAAAAAAAATAAAGCCTTTGGCAAACAGCCTAGATTTTGTAAGGCTACTCATGTTTTCTAAGTCCCCAAAGATCAGAGTGTTTCTGGCTCGAGACTGAGATCCTATTAAGCCAAACCTGAAGAAAACTTTTCAACTGTGTTGAGTAAACAATTGAAGAGACAGCAATCTGTCATGATGCTTTTAGATGTTCCATGTGAGCAGACTGCCATGTCTCAGATAAAGATGAACAGTAACTACCAATACATTGCTTGACTTCAAACATTTCCAGAAATCAGGGTGACACTAAATGGTAGGTGGAATATGGTGTCTGTTATGTCTGTTTAATCTGCATAGTGGAAAAAAAGGAGCAAAATGATGAAAAAACCTTAAAACTCAGATACACAAATCATAATGAAAAACCGAAACCAAAACTTCTCCCTGTAAGAAGATTTCCAATTCTAACACCACAGATCGGAAGTTCATAATCAAGATCCTGGAAGCTTAAAGACAAATACTTTATTCTATAGAAATAGTCCAGTGATTTTGGAGTATTGAGTGTGAACAGTTAAGAATGCAGTTAGTTGTTTTGTAACAGTGTGTGTGTGTATTTTGGGGTGTGGGTTTTTTTTTCTTTTCTTCCTCTAACAGAGCTTTTATTCTATCTCTGAGTGGCTGGCTTATGGTCAGCACTAGAGATTCTTAGAGAAATTTCTAGAAAAGCTGAGTCAAGGTTTTCGTGTCCAAATAATATTTTAATTACAACAACTGATATCACTTGGGGAAAAATAGTTAGTGGACAAAGGGCTTCATTGCCCAAGCTTTATATATTTTTTCCCAGCTGTGTTAGTTTCACTAACACAAAAGCACTACTGCTTTCTGTGATATTTTCAGACCATCGCAGCTCTAATGGTACTTCTATTTTAGCTGATTCATTTATAAACTAAAAAAAGAAGTTCATGCAATATTTAGTGCTTGGGGACAACCAGGAGCAATGGGGACTGTTCAATATGTGATCATTGGATTAATGTTTTGACATTTGTGCAGTGAATTTACATAGTATATGACAAGATACAGAGACATGGATGGTCAACAAATTTCACAATCTGTAGGGACACTTCAGACTCATGTTTGAAGTAGCATAAGTAACAACAAGCTTTAAGCTGGTGCTGGTTTTCCTACTGAAGAAGAAATTTGACTCCTTACAAGAACAAGATTTGGCAGCTCCTTGTGTTTTAGTGAAACATGAAATTAGTCCAGCATACTTAAATATTTAACTTTGGATTACAGACCACACTTAGTAGCATCCCTATCTTGGTTTTACGTTTAATATATTGATTTTATAAATGGATTGATCCTCTGTGTTCTGGAAATCAATGGAATTCTTTAACAATCTCTCATTAATTAGAGATACACCACCTTTTTCACATCAGGAATTCAAGTCATATTAAAATCAAGAAGTGTGGGGATTTGCTAACTTTTTGAACTTTTAAAAATTTAATGTTTAGCTCACATTTCAGGATAATATTTCAGATGGCTTATGTTCAACTCAGTCTCTTATGAAGCTAGAATATTATGGACCCGTTCCTTTATATCTTGCGCAGGATATACAAAGATGTAGCTCTTGGACAAGTAACAATGAATAGGGAGAAGGGATGAGAGTATTCTGCCTGGAAATGGAAGTGTCTCCTTAGATGTTTTGATTACTATGGCGACTTCAATTTTATTGCAGACGTAGATTTCTCAAGAGATTTATTGTAGCTGGGAGTAAAATGTGAGATTTGTTTCCGCAGCAGCACTGTAAGGTATTTTGTTATATTGCCTTGCACTTTGAAAATAATTTGATCAGTTTAGGCTCAAACAGCCAGTATATTTGAAGTAAATAGTATAAATGTTAAAAGTGGTGTTCCATTAGCTGCATCTGAGTGAACACAGAAAAGATGAATTAAATGAGTATTAAGAGGCTTATAAAACTTTGTGGTTTATTCATCACATGGAAAATATGCTGATGATATATATAATAATGTGAGATATTTGATGGTGTAAGATCTATATATATACTGGTACCAGAAGTATTTGGTTTTCAGACAGTAAAATCTTTTGGAATCCTGCTGCTGTTAAGACTGTAAATGCATACCTTGTCATGTGGTGTTACTCACAATCTCCGTCATGGGACAAATGTTTGTTGTTAGCAAAAGTTTCAAGATGAGTTTTGCCATTCATTTTCTAGTCCACCAATTTAACAACAATTTTATATTTTGCCCACAGGCTAGAAAGCTCTGTCTGTGTCTGAGATTCCAATTTTAGCTGTTATAATTCAAAATAAATATCTTATTTTAAAAAGAACCTGGAAAAAAAATTGCGTTTTCCTTTTTGCATTATTTTTATATTTAAAGAAATAATTCTAATAAATATGTAGTTGATTTGTACTATATAATAAGTATAACACAGTTTGATTTCATAGAAAATAGCTGAAAATTAACTAGACAGTGTTCGTTTGTTATAGTAAATTATTATGGTGGTCATGTCCTTTGCTAGATTTACGCTTTTCTGTGGATTGCAGTCCAAGTATGTTTTTCCTGGATAAGTTCTGTATCTGCTGGGATTGCAAGGAATAATTCTGACACTCTATGGCATCATAGGAAAACAATAAGTGAATGAAAACTGGCCACACATTAAATGTGTTGTCAAAGATGTACTGCATCCGTCCCTTTCGCGTAGTGTTTGCAGTGAGGTAATGTATTTTATCTGTAAACAAATATTGGGGTACCTCAACTGTAAGTAGTGATAAAACTGAAATTTAGTGTGTAGCCTTTTCTGGCTGAAGTGTTATAGATTAAAGCTGTTGATATATGTGCTCAAAAGACACTGTTTACAATGATATATCACTAAATTTTGATCACTAGTGATTCAACTTATGGACATAGCTAAAGTTCAGGGCAAGTGAGGTAATTTGTGGATGTTAATGCAACTGATGCACTCTGGAAGGCCTCTTAAACTCACTCTGTCCTCATTACCATAATGGCCTCTGACAATTCTTGAGATATTTCTGCTTTTGGGGTAAAGCTTCTCATGTTTCATTTGAACTCTGATTTTTTTGGATGGCGAAAATGGAGCAGAGAGAGTTTAAATGGGTTACATGATTATGTTCCTCCAACACCCCTCCTCTTTTTAATGCAGTGTAGGAGGAATGAAGAAAACGTTAGTTTCCTTTATTTGCTAAGGCTTTCATTTCCTAATGTGGAGACAGAGATTGCAAGAAATAAAAAAAAAATACTCTGCATTTTTTGGGATTTTATGTTAAAGTTTTAGGGGTTTTGTTTGTTTGTTTGTTTTCTCTAGAAAACAGATTATGAAATATTGCCTTTATATAAAACCCACATCTATATGAATTCTTCTCTAGTCATTGAAGTCTCATGCAAGGATGTGTGTCTAGCAGTAGGAACATGATTAAACATTTTGCTGAAGGCTTGTTGAATTGCAAGTTATATGATTTTTTGTACAAACCTCTCTCTGTATTTGGACAGAGAGGCAGCCAATTTTACTTTAAGACACTTCACCTAAAGTTATAGGATAAAAACCTCAACAATCTGAAAAATAGGCTAGGAGTAGACCTCATGAATCAGGCTGTATCTGCATCATTCCTGACAACGCTTCTCTCGTCTGTTCTTGAAGACTTATGATTTCAGAAAGTCTGCAACGTTTTAGGTAATCTGTTCCAGAGCCTCACTAATCATGCCATAAGGAGGTGCTTTTTCCCCCCATGCTGAATTTCACTATTTCTTTTCTGTCTACCATAGACACAGTGAACAAATTAATCTTTTTCTTCATTGCAGCATCTTGTCTGTTGTTGAAGATTTGATATCATATCCTTCCTAAGAATCACATTCAATATTTAAAAATTTTTTCAGACAGTTTTTAGAGTTTTCCAATCTCCTCCTAACTTCCATCTTTGACTCTTTGGGAAGGGTGATGGCCTTCTTTGAAATGAGTAAATGCAGGAAACGGATCAATAAGTACTTTCAATAAGAGAAAAGAACAATCTAAGGAAGACACCTGCCATCCAAAGTGCCAGCTGGCAGCCAGGTATGCCAGAGAATGAATTCTAGTTTGTAATCATTGGATTAATGCCAACTGATCCCTGCAGAGGCCAGACTTCAGCAATCACAGCTACTTATTTTCAAAAACAAGTAAACTACTTAATAGAAAAATTAATCTGAGTATGTGTTTTCTACGTAGTAAAAAGGACTCAAAATACTAAAAATATTGCTGGGCCCTGACATTTTTGGCAAAGCCCCATTAGCAGGGAAAAGCCTGTGCACGCAAGCACACTGTAGCTGGCTTTGCGTGAAATTTTAGAAGTCTTAAATTCTTCAGCATAGTAAGCCTTCTTTTACCAATCTAGCAACATAGTAAAGTATGTGTATAATTACAACATTATGGCTGGTGCAGCTGAAGTCAATAGAATTATTTATGGTCTGGAAACTAGTGGTGGGGAGAGAGAGTAGAAGGGGCAGCCAAAAGATTAATTCTTAGGGGGGGAAAAAAAGAATAAAAAAGGTAATAACATTTTTTGATTGCAAACCTGTATCCTCTTTATAGTGAAAATTTATTTCAGGAAACTGCTCTTCCAAGTCTCATTCTAAACACCCTTGAATGCAAAAACCCTCAATCTTTCTGCCAGAAATCCGTTACCAGTGCTGTATGGGCAGCCTTCCCAAACTCTTCTTCCTCATGGTCTTTCCTATTCCTGCCTGTTTCAGACTTTTCCACATGTACAATCAGTAAACCCGGCTTCTTGGTTTGCATTCAGTCAAGAAAAAGGGAAAAACGACACAGACAGTGTTGCTCAACTGTTGCCTAAACCTTTCCAGTCTGGTATGTGAGCAGTAACTCCTATTCTTTCATTATTTTTAAAGGTTGTGTGTTTATGGGCATCAAGTGTTTTTAAATATGCAGATCTGGAAAACAGGAATCTGAGAGTTTTAAGACCCAGCTGCTAGCAGTGGCTTTGCAGCTATGGGATGGTGTCAACAGGCTGGAAGAGATTGCATTTTACCACTGTTCATCCTGGTGTTCAGGAACAATAAGAGGAAAATACAAGAGGAAATAAATAACCCATCGCGCAAAAAAATTATAGTGGAGGTCAACAGCCGTCAGTTCAGAGGGAAATTAGCTCTATCAAAAGTAACTTTGTGTCTTTCCCTGGTGAGAATACAGGCTAGGAGAAAGTAAGGTCACTTGCAGTGTTTGTCAATATTCAGTTGACAACAGTAGACCAGTAACAAGGATGGTAGGGCTGATGAAGGAAGGACCTTTAAACATATCCTGCATTAGTCTCAACTATTTTGCACCATGTTTCTGTTGCTAGAACTGTGAATGTGATGCAGACCAGCTATAAGGCTCTCTACAGGAAAAGCTTGAATATGTCATTGCTAGAGCTCAAACAGCTTAGAAGCAAACCTATGTTTGTACTGGTCCCTTCAAAGCCACTAGAAATATTTCCTGGACATGCTGGGTTGCAGGAGGGAGGAAAAGTTTCAGTTCAGTATGATGTGAACGTACAGAGAACTCGGAGCTATGTCCAAGTAACTCAACTGTAAAGTAACTGTAACTCCAAGTGCTGTGAGCACAGCTCAAATATGTCACTGCACCCAACTGTCTCTATTGAGTTCTGTCTCTCTTGCTTTTTTAACCTAAGCAATATGTTAGCCCACCTGGTGTCTTACAAATGCATCCTAGTGCCATTGTTAATGAAGGTTAATGACCACAAGTAATTGTTGATGCCTAACCCTTTGTCAAACTTTTGCTTTTCAAATGTGTGATACTTGATGAGAAAGTATCATTAAGAATAAGCAACATGTGATACGGACTACACTTTGGTGTAAATAAGACAGGCTTATCAGTCAAGAATCTTTCTGGTGGGCTCTGTAGGGAGTAGGTCTTGTTCATTAGCTGCCTAATATTTACAACTAACTAAAAAGAAGTAAAAGAATAGGAGCTTACAAGTAGGGAAAACAGGTGGAAATGGATCAGGAAATTGTTGGGGTTGCCCGGACTTAAGTAACCAAATTATATTTCATACAACAAGTCAGACATTTAGGAGCCAAGACTGTTGACTGAACTCAGTGTGTGTGAGATTTTTTTCATCGGAAGCAGTGACTTCATGCATCATAAACCCCATGTCTTCCCTAATCAGCTTTGCTGAAGCTCCAGGAGAACTTAGGGTAAGCGTGTATTATAAGCAGTAGAAATTCCTGTAAGAATGAAGTGACAAACATTCATGTGTTTGGTACTAGTTCAGCCACTATTAGAACACTGCGTTACACCCTGGAAGCCAAACTTTAAGAAGGATTCCCCTAAACTGGAGATGGCTCAGGGAGAAAACAATAGTTTAACTTGAAGGATTCTTGTAGCTTGAAAAAAAGGATGGGAGGTAAATGGTCATACTTGCTCCTATCGCTTGTGTGGAACAGGATTAGGCAATCAAAGGCCATGATTTATTGTTCCTGTTAAATTTTTTCTTCACTGGTTGTACTGGATTTAGCCCAAGAAAGTTGGTAGGCTTTGTAAAGAGATCCAGTCAGAGGCCTCAAAGACAGTTTCTCCTTTTTGTAAATCAATTCCAGTTGTGGGTCATCCCCAAGCTTATGTTTTAACAGCCATCCTTGAGTTATCACTTGATCTCAGCTGTTTTGTCCTGCCTTCATGCTCCTTTCATAGAACTGAAAAATATCCACATTGTCTTAGCCCTCCCTCGCTTGTACATTTTCTTCATCTGACATTGTCACCTCATTTTCCATTATCCCCCCTAGTCTCCCCTTTTAAGTGGTTAGGGGTTTTTTTTCAGTTCATCATTGCTTCTGTTATTAGAATTTTTTTTCAATTTCCAACTTTGCATCTTTTATGGATAAATTGTTTCTCTCTATTCTTGTGCCACCTTATTCCTTTAGCGAGTGTATTTCTCTGTTCCTGTAACTTACTAGGAATTACATTCTGTCATCCAGGTTCTATTTCATGAAGATAAACAAATTCTTTTCATCTCCTTCATTATGTTTAACTCAGTAGTATGAATGAAATGGGGTTATTAGGTCAGCAATCAGAGACTTGTGTGGAAACACTCCATTGGCACAAATAACACTATACCTAAAACAAAGCACCATAAGTATCTTGGGGTATTCCACACTGTGAAATCCAGAATGTTCATTAATAATGACTGCTGAGCAGCTTGGTCCTAAGGGAAAAACCCCTTGAATATAGTAAATCTGTACAACATTTTTATTTCCATGGATCTGTAGTATTCCATGCTCTCTGAGAATTTGATGTAGAGAGATTAAGCATCAGATTAAAAAAAAAGAAAATGTCCTTCAGAAATGCTAGATTGTTGCAGGTGTTAAGAAGTTCCTCCTAATTGTGTGAGGAATAGTGGAAGAAGCTATATTTTTAATTAGACTACCTTCTAATACATTTTTGTGCTCCTTGTGGTGGGGAATTTAATGTTTTCATTTCCAAGACTTCTTGTTTCAGACTCCTCTTATGTATTTGGAACTGCTCTTGGTCCACCAGAAGTCAGGAACAACAGTCCAGGTCTTTCAATATTTAGTTAAAAGTGTTTTTTGAAAGTATATTATCTGGAAGAAGGAATTGTTCCCATAATGGAATGTTAGATGAAACTGTGAAGCAAAAAAAATTAATTCTTGCAGTAGACAACATAAAACTTGCCTGATTTCAGTAGCAAGTCAGTTCAAGCGGAGAAGGAGTAATTACAGTGAATTTAATTCCATTGGCCATGTGATCATCCATTAAGCCATGTGACCTTCACACACAAACCCTTTCATTGGTAATGTCTATGTTGAATGACAGAGTGTCCATTGTCATGTGTGTATTTTAAAACTTGCAAACTTATGTCTATCTGTGAAAATATGGGAATGTTTTACTTGAAGGTAATCTGAAATTTATCCTAGGATAAACTGCAATGTGGAAAGCATATGATTGACTGCAAAGGAAAACATCTAAAAATAAACTATTTCTGTAATTTAAAGAAAAGTAAGTCTTATGCTCTCCTTTTCCTCTCTACTGAGATGTATATACAACCTCATAAAAGCACATAAGACAAAGTTTCAATTCAATCAGTTTTCTCCATTGCAATCTGTAAGAACTATGTTGATTTACTCCAAATAAAATGAAAATGCTTGTTTAACCTCAAAAATATCAGGAATATCAACTCATGACTTGCCTGTTTTTACTGGAGATTCCTTTGGATGACTGGAAAAAGTTGTTCTGAGTTAAAAAAAGAATAACATGGAGAGAAAGCCAAACTAATGCCAGAGGACAATTTGAAACTGTTAAGGACAGAGGTTCAGTGTGTTGTCAGTGCTAGTTTTGGAAAAATATACAGCTGTGACCCACTCAGAAATTCTGTTGACGCTGATGGTTATCAGAGTTGTTTCAGGATAAATAGAAAAGCATCATATCAGTTAACAGTAATAGTGATATATAACATTTGTCAATTTAGTCATGATGGTTAACCAGTGGGCAATCAGAAATAGGAAAGAAGGAAGGAAAGAAAGAAAGAAAGAATGAATTCTTGGAAGCTGATTCTCATTAAACCAGACAAAAGAAAATCAAGGTGTTCTTAGTTGTTTCTTTTGGCTGGACAGGCAAAGCCCCATGAGAATCTTCAAGGAAATTAATTTGAGGTTTGCTTTCTTAGGCCCTGCTGTAGCATGGGTTGGGCTAGGAATTAGAAGTGTGGGTGAGGAATAGGACTTGAACAGAAAGCACCTTGGAGTTATCCCACAAAGGGCTCTATATTTTAATCAGGTAGTGAAACAGGAATTTTCAGCCTCCAGAGCAGCATAGACCTGGGAAAGTGTTGCATTCTAGGACAAGTGTTGTAACGCAGTTCAACACCAAACCCTACACCTTTCTTCTAAGTGTCAGGTGTTTCTGGATTCAATTGTATCTCCTGTGAATGATGTGAAGGTGATAAATCATCAAATAAGTGATGGCAGAGTAACTTGAGCATTACAGAACTAGGAAGATGTCAGTAAGACACTTGTGTTAAAAAGGAGATGAAACCATTCTTGTTATGGTTGGCAGTAGGCACAGGCCAGAGAGAAGGGTCTTTAGGTGGAGGTTTCAGGGGTTATAGCAGCTCAGACAACAACTGCCTGGAATTCCACAAGAGGCACCCTGTAGAGTGCAAAAAGAATTTTTGGCTAAATGTACAGCAGCTGCAGAGCACTCTTGGGTTTTCACTGGTTTTGCAGAGGCTGGGAAATGAAATGTAGGGCCAACAAAGATGATGGTGCTCAGAAAGGCTTCTCTGCTCCCAACAAACATGCTGGGGAGCTGCAGGTGTTGGGAGTTAGGGAATTGTTACAGCTGAGTAGTTCAATCAGTGAGCTGGGTGCAGGGCAGATTAAAATGATTCTGTTTGGCTGGGATTGTCTGTCTAGATTATACAAGACTTTAGTATGCAGAAGGAGAAATTGCCTCCTGGTTCTAGGCTGTGCCTGTGGAAGCGGCATGTGGTACTAGGCAGGGGGCTGTCCTGAGGTAGTTCTTCAATATCCCATAACTACTTGGTATTTGGCTTGCAAATTACTGTCTTTTCCTCAGGGGAAGAAGGTGCTTAGAATGCAGTACCTGGTCTCGAATCAGATTGCACAGATTAATCGCATCAGTATTTTAAAATAAATAAATAATAATGCCTTGTTGACAGAAAAATGCCAGCTGTGATACCTGAAAAGCCATCTCTGAATTACTGTTAACACCAGAAAGCAGGGAATCATAGAATCACCAGGTTGGAAGAGACCCACTGGATCATCGAGTCCAAACATTCCTACCAATCTCTAAACAATGCCCCTCACTACCTCATCCACTCACACCTTAAACACCTCCAGGGAAGGCGAGTCAACCACCTCCCTGGGCAGCCTATTCCTAACAACCCTTTCTGTGAAGAATTTTTTCCTTATGTCCAGCCTGAACCTCCCCTGGTGGAGCTTGAGGCCATTCCCTCTTGTCCTGTCCCCTGTCACTTGGGAGAAGAAGTTAAAAGATAGGCCACAACTTCATTATAAAGAAAACCTGCATAGAAATATTTGTGCATACCCATAGTCAGGAGTGCCAGGACTCCAGCATGCTGACCTGGGGAGAGTGGGAGGAATCACCAGCACCATCATTAGCTTCTGGCCCACCTCCCCTAGCTGGTCTTAAGTCCACCAGCCTCTAACTTACAGGTAGATACAGAGTATTGATCCTCCAGGATAGCATTAGCTCCTTCGAATCCTGCCCCTGTCCTGAAATATTCAGTCTTTCTAAAACTTTTCCTGACGCTAGTCTTGCCATGTCTGTTTGAAACTACTGTCTTACTAACAGTTCTTGGAAAGCACAGGCAAAGTTAATGCAGCAAAAAGCTGTATGTTTTCTGACTGAACTTGTAATGTGGTCATGCATCTACTATAATTGCATCTTCTAGACCAAATCCACGTCTGATCAAAACCCATAATGGAAGCAGAGGCGCAGATCCTATTCCAGAGGAACGGATATCAAATTTATCGGGGAAAGGAAATATTGCAGGCAATTATTGACAGTCTGGCAGCTTACTCACAGTGCAAGAAAATGGCAGAACCCACACAAACACTGAATAATCATGGCAAAATAAAAGATGCAGCTAATTCTTGATGGTATAAAGTATTGTTTAATGTTCTACCTAAGCTGCGAGTTTTCCTTCATTCCCTGAAACACCCAGAATTTCCTGTAGGATGGTGCTGCATAGCCTAAATATCTTGGATGCAAAACCTGTCAGGACTGGCTTTGGTGCTGCCTACATTGACTTAACCAGAAGTTCTTTTAGTTTTCCTTAGAGAAATCTCTGATGAACAAGTCATTTTCAAACTGAGGCAAAGCATTTCCCAGACTAATGTTGACTCCTGCAATATGAACGGCACTATTAAAAGTCTTCTTCTACTGTAGACAAGGAAATACAGACTTTGCATTAGATTAAAAGACCCAAGGAGACTTGTTAACTTATTGATTTTACAATGTATGATGTAGTTACTATATTTGTTCTTTAATTTGGCACTCCAGATATCGACTAGTACCAAGAGGAGAAATAACTGCGAGGAGTGATACTCTGCTCTATCCAAGCAACAGCCTTGTATCATGAAACACTGAGCTCTGCAAAAGCAGTTCACTCATTGTTACAACCTGAAATAGCAGCTTCTTCTGAATGCACAGCTCTGAATGCTATAGATGAACCATACTGAGATAAGTCAGGAGGGGATGCCATATGTGAAAGAATGCCCTTCTTTGTTCATGTAGTCACTGTGACACGGGGATGCCCTTTGGAAACTCTAGTATGAGTTCCCTGCTGACACAGTGCAAAGTAGCTTTTCCCACTGGGTAATATTTGAATACGCAGAAGCATTTGCAGCTGTGGGAATGCTGTGGATTTCCCTTGACTGACTTAAGAAAAACACCTTGTAAGTGATGCATGTTGTGTAACCTGAGGATGTAGCTTTAAAAGAGTAGGACTGTTCATAGCTGCATATTCTCACTTATTCTCACCTGTACTGAGCACAGTCTGCCTGGACTGTACTCTAAAGGGTATAAATAGACTCCTGTTATCTCAAAGCATAGCAAACACTCTGGTTATATCAGTGCTTGTGCGACTTACTCCTTAGCATGTTAGCTCAACTTGTTTTTATTATTAAATGGACATTTTCCTTAACTATTTCACTAGCAGTGTTGCACAGCTCTCCTCTTCGGGGCCATCTACACATTGTCATAGATGTTTTATAGCCTTAGTTCAGAGCTGGTGATAAATAAAGACATTCCCAAATTTAGAAATACTGAGAGCCAAGAATCACAGTTTATCAAATCTCTAACGTAAATAAAGCATGTGTCAAACTTGCCTATCCATTGGCAAGGGGATGCCATGAACACTAGTGTCTGATTGTTGATAAGGGAATGTGGACATTGTGAAGTGTTGACTGATACAGCACTCAAGGGAACAGTAAAGAGAAAGTTGTGGAAGATGCAAAAATGTGTTAGCTGATATCCCAATAGGACTTTTTTTTTTTTTTTTTTTTTTTTTTCTGTGAACATATCCTTCTGACAGATTGCAGAGAAGAAGAATTCTCAAACTTTTGGTGAAATCAGTCTTAGGAGTTTTATTCTCAGTTTTGTGGAGTTGCCATGTGGTCCTAGTCCTGTGAGCAAAGTGGTTTTTTTAATATGTATGCCACATTTGGTTCCCTTGACTCTTATTTTTGTGGTTATAGATGCTTTTCACCTTTGAAAAATTATATCCTTGTTATCTTAATTAGAACTTCCAAGAGCTGATGTAACAGAACTGATAGTTATTTTGGTATTTGGCTTATTCTTCACCCCATTACTTATCTCTAAATGAGGTCAATTGCTTTCATAAGGGAGACTACTTCTTTCTTGTTTTTTTCCATTGTTTTGGGTACCTTTGAATGCATCTCAAAGGTTCTCTTTACTTTTTACTACTTCCTCTCTAAGAATTGTACTACTTGTTCTCATAGGCAATGTCATCTACTCATTCTGTTCCTAGTAAATCAGCCAGGACCATTTTCAGTAAGAGGCCATGTGTCGTGATGCACTTGCACTGGTATCCCACAATTATAAATAGAATCTTGCATGGACCTCAGAAGGGCGAGCAGACATTCAAGATTACTGCAGTCATATAGGAGAAGAATAACAATTCTAAAAACTAACACCAGGACCCAGTGTTCGGTTATTCAGAGGGCTGCTTATTCCCTCAAAGGACTTGGCTTCTGTAACTCTTTGGATGTTTTAATTTTTTTTTTTTTAGTTTGATTTTATTTGTTTTCATCTGTCACATGCTGCTACCAGCATGTGCTTTACTGTTATTAATAGTTTTTAGGAGGAAAAGAAAAGGTTTCAGTGTTACGGTTATTCCTGGTTTTCATGTTGGTGTATTCTTTTCACAGCCTCTGGCTCCACATATGCATATCTCTGTGGTGTGTGTATATGAAGCCTCCCTGTATTCCATGTATAAGAAACTTGCTAGTTGAGTCAAGCAACAATCTTTTCAATCAGAGGGACTCGTTAAGTACTTGAAACTACTTCATCTAGGTCTTTTTGTATGCAAGACATTTTGGCATTATATAAAGAACATGTTAACTGCTTTTAGAAAATCAGTTGTATAGTCAGAAAATGCTGTCATGTAGATGCTAAACCTGAGCAGAGTCAGTTGCTGATAGGCCTCACAATATGTTTTGCATTTTTTGGCATGGGTTTTTTGTTTCACCAAGTACATTTTTTGCAATTTTCTGAAACTCTTCATCCTTCACCCCTAACCTCCTCCCCCCACCCAAGTCTTGCAGGATAGGGCAAGGCAGGTGGGTGTCTATAAAAGTGTCTCTGAGTTTTTTTCACTTGGAGATTCGACACCTTCTAGTGGATCTTGATGTAATAATTTAAGCTGTTTCTTTAACCAACAGCTTTCTGCACAGCACCTCTGCTGGAGGTTTCCGCCAGTGAAACTGGATCAAGAAAGTACTCGAGTCTCAGCCTTTGTAATGGAAAGCCCAGTATTTAGCTTTGAATTCTGAGATCCACTCCTCATAAGTCAGATTTGAGATCAATATGTTTGAAAAGATGCAAAGAAGGGTTAGTGGGATAGGGCTCAAACCACCGCAGCCATATTTGCCTTTTATTAAAGCCTGTGATGGTATAAGTCTTCTAAACTTTGTTGTAGTACAAACCCAAAATGAATCAGAAGCCTCCCTGGCTGTATGGATAACAAATAAACACAGGGCTTATGCTTACAAATTTCTTTGGTTTCAGCCAAAGAAAATTCCCGTGTCCCAATTCCTAATAGCCCAATCTTGTGTACTAATGCATGCATTAGATTGAATAAATCCTCAAAAGGTTTTTGATCTGTACATACCATTTCCTATCTTTAAAAAGTAGTTCAAGTAGGACTACATTTTAGCTAAACATAATTTCTTTGTAGAAATTTTGAGTTGACTTGTATGAGTGTAATAAAATATCTGGGCTGCAAAGTAGAATTATTACAGTTGGAAAACACTTGTAAGATCAAGTCCATCCATCAACCCAGCGCCACTGTGCCTACTACATCATGATCCAAAGAGCCAGGTCTACACGTTTTTTTGAACACCTCCAGCAATGGTGACTCCACCACTTCCCTAGGCAGTCTGTTTCAGTGCTTCGCTACGTACTTAATTTTATCTCTTCGTGCAGCCTGTGTAAGATTTGGAGTGCTCAAAGCAGCTGTGTTATGCCTGTGTGTTTGCTCAGCTCTCACATTGGTAAGTCTCCGGTTTCAACTGATTATTACTCACTAGATTTTAATCATTTGGCCTTGGCATTTTCATGACGTGTTTTACTAGCATCAGGCTAAAGGAAGCTTTCCAGAAACAGCAAGAATTGTTCAGCTTTCTAAGACAGAAAGGATGTGTGTGTGTGTGTGTAAAAATCTATGTTGCCTGTGTGCCTATAAAGTCTGTCACAGACTCTTCATTAAAAAGCGATTGATTTTTTAGTATTATTTGTTTATTTTTTTAATCTGCCACAGGAGCCTTGTGGTGTCAAGGATTTACCTTATTTTTTCCAGTCTGAGGAGAAAAAAAAAAAGTATGTGCGTGTGCCTGTGTGTGTATGTGTATATATATGTGTGTGTGTGTATGGTTATATATATGTGTATATGTCTATATATGAGTGTGTATGCTTACATATGTGTATATATGTGGGTCTGTGTGCATTTAAATATGTATGTGCATAGAATCACAGAATAGTTAGGGTTTGGAGGGACCTTAAAGATCATCCGAGTTCCAACCCTGCTGCCATAAGCAGGGACACCTCCCACTAGACCAGGCTGCCCAAGGTCCCAACCAACCTATATGTGTGTGTGTATATGTGTGTGGATGTCTGGGTCTGTGTATATGTGTGTGTGTGTTTGCATGCATATATAAGCATATGTATATGTGTGCATGTATATGTATATGTGAGTCTGTGTGTTTATGTATGTGTGCATATATCTGGGTCCATGTGTATATGTGTGTGTGTGGATATATATGTGTGCACCTTCCCTGGAGGTGTTTAAAGGATGGGTAGATGAGGTGCTGAGGGGCATGGCTTAGTGATAGATAGGAATGGTTGGACTCAGTAATCCTGTGGGTCTTTTCCAACCTACTGACTCTGATATGTATGCATGTATTTGTATGTGTGTGTATACATGAGTCTGTGTATATGTGTGTGTGCGTATAGAATCATAGAATCACCCGGTTGGAAGAGACCCATCAGATCATCGAGTCCAACCATTCCTACTAGTCTCTAAACCATGCCCCTCAGTACCTAATCCACCCACACCTTAAACACCTCCAGGGAAGGTGAATCAACCACCTCCCTGGGCAGCCTGTTCCAGTGCCTAACAACCCTTTCTGTGAAGAATTTTTTCCTTATGTTGATCCTGAACCTCCCCTGGTGGAGCTTGAGGCCATTCCCTCTTGTCCTGTCCCCTGTCACTTGGGAGAAGAGGCCATCACCCTCCTCTCCACAACCTCCCTTCAGGTAGTTGTAGAGAGCAATGAGGTCTCCTCTCAGCCTCCTCTTCTCTAGGCTAAACAACCCCAGCTCTCTCAACCGCTCCTCATAGGGTCTGTTCTCCAGCCCCTTCACCAGCCTCGTTGCTCTTCTCTGGACTCGCTCCAGAGCCTCAACATCCTTCTTGTGGTGAGGGGCCCAGAACGGAACACAGGATTCAAGGAGCAGCCTCACCAGTGCTGAGTACAGAGGGAGAATCACCTCCCTGGACCTGCTGGTCACACCGTTTCTGATACAAGTCAGGATGCCACTGGCTTTCTTGGCCACCTGGGCGCACTGCTGGCTCATGTTCAGTTGGCTGTCAACCAACACCCCCAGGTCCTTCTCCTCCAGGCAGCTTTCTAGACAGGCTTCTCCCAGTCTGTAGCACTGCTTGGGGTTGTTGTGCCCCAAGTGCAGGTCCTGGCATTTGGCCTTGTTAAAACTCATGCCATTGGACTCTGCCCAGCAGTCCAGCCTGCATATATGCATGCATGTATGTATGTGTGTGTATATATATGCATATGTATGCATGTGTGTATGTGTTCGTGTATATGTGTATATCTAGGTCTGTGTGTATATGTATGTGTGTGTGTCTGTGTGTTCCCGCTAGGTGGCGCCGTTGCCCTTCAGCCGGGAGCATCTAGCCCAAAGCAAACCCAAGCGAGTCTTACCAGGGTGGGTTTAACCTGGAGAAAGTAAATCTCTGGGATCTTCTCAGGAGGGGCATAGCCTAGAGAAGAGCGAGCTGATATCACCTTATATCACTGCCTACAACTGCCTGCAAAGGAGGTTGTGGCGAGGTGGACACTGGTCTCTGCTCCCAAGTGACTGGATGGGAATAAAAGACCTCAGGCCACACCAGGGGAGGTTTGCACTGGATAGTAGGAAGAATATCTCTGCTGGAATGCTTGTGAAGCTTTGAGACAGGCTACCCAGGGAACTGGGTGAGTCGCCATCCCTGGAGGTGTTCAAAAACCATGTGGATGTGGCACTTCACAGCATGGTTTAGTAGGCACAGTGGTGTGGTGGTAGTGGTTGGACTGGATGATCTTGAAAGTCTTTTCCAACCTTAACAGTTTTTTCCAACTTTAACAGCTTTTTTTTTTCAACCTTAACAATTCAGGAGCCACTGGACTGCAATTTGCATACCGTGTTTTCAGGGAACAAGGTATTTCAGAGCACACTTCAGGAGCTAAGGCCACAAGCGTACAATAGAAACATGTGCTTGCAGGGTATCATCAGGAAGTGGGCTTCTCAGAAGTGCTATTGCAGGTAGTTTTGTCTAGAGGGTTATGGTCCTGCCTATGGATAAAACCCCTAAGATTTGCGTCCTCCTCTGAGTTCACTATGCATGAAGATCGTGCATGAAATTATGAACTTGCATGATTCTGTTCTTACTGGAACAAAGTAAGATGAGTTCAATGCCAGAAAATTAGTCAGTATTGCTTAATTAAGTTAATCTCTCATTTCTTGTTAGTCCAGCCAAACCTTTGTTGGAACTTTGTGCTACCACACACTTTGTGCTGTGTAATTCCCTGGGTTTTTAGGAAAGCAAACTAGAAACATCATACTAGATTTTGTGGAATTATAGGAGCACTCACAGGGGTCATCAGCAAGATGGCAATGTTTGAATGCATCTGACAACCATCTAATTCTTGACCTAACTGTGTCATTGACAGCAGTAGCAGAGAGTTATCTTTTATACTGGCTGTCAGTAGAAAGGAAGAAAGGGTGTGCATCCCGTGGATTCCCTGACCTCATGCTGAGAGTTGAGACCATCTAGGACCCTGGGAAGGAAGTCTTGGCCAAGTGACCAGCTCCTCAAAGACTAACCCTTTCCATCCTTGTCTGACTACTCATTTCCCTGCTTTCATCTTCCATCTCACCCTCTTCCCTGCCACTGTATTTTGTACCAGTATTCTTTGTTAAATCCTTCATCTCATTTTTTTTTAATTGTTCATAGGTATCTCAGTGTGCTCAAAATCTCCTGGTTCACTCTTGGTTCAGATCTCCCTGTTTCACTGGCTTCTAAGATCAGTACTCTCCAGTTTAGAATAGAGATTTGTATCACTTCAAAACCTAGAAGTTTACTGTTACCTTCTGCTTACTCCTGATGTCAGACTTTTACCCGGCAGAGTACCACACCACTGCTTGCAGGTTTCATTTCCTACACTTCCAGTATCAGTTTCCCTCATCTCATCCTGCATGATAGCGTCCTTTCTAAGTCTTGGAGCCCTTAACCATAGTGTATTTTCCTGAATGTAGCCTCCCTGCAAACCAAACCATTGTTCTGCTTATATTTAAGTTAGGTGGTTTTTATCTTCAGATCAGACGAACTTTACCTCCTTTCTTTTCAGTGTACTCTTCCCTGAAAGATGTTCTCAGAGAAGATACCCATATAGCTGTTGAATGAGAAAAGAGTGCAGTTGAAGGGTGTCTTATATTCTGTTTCAAACTTTATAGTTACAGCAGTTTGGTTGTATCATAAGGAGAGAGAAGCAGTCAGCCTCTCTTCCAAATCATTCAATTCAGTGCTAAGTGTCACAAAATAATAGCGTTTAAGTCCAGGGGGGGAAAATCAAATCATCTCATTTAAACTCTTAAGTGCTGCAAGCCCTTCTATTTCAGCCTTTTAATATATAATGATAAATTTAATTTTGACACCGAGATGATCATAGGTCCTTAAACAAGTATTGGAAAGCCTTAGGAAAAAAAAAAAAAAAAACAAAACCAAAACACATGTACATAAACTTGTATGAGAAATTACTTGTGTGACAATTACTGCCTTTGTCAATAGAACAGAGTTTTTCTGAGAGACGACACAACGGTAGTGTGTAATTCCATTATAAAGAGAATAAACAGGTGATGTTACAGTATGTATTCGACACTTTCTATCACAACAGTATTTTCTTTTACACTCTTTTCTTCCAGTCCATCAAGAGTAAAGATATGAAAATTCTAAAACTACTTTCAGCAGTTGTGCCATTGTCTTTTTTTATACCAATGGAAATTAGAAGTAAATTTAATTCTCGTTAAGCTGAATTTTATTTGATCCTCTCCTAGAGTCATTTAAATACTCCACTATAAACCTACAGAAAGGAAACAATGCCACTGAGGACATCACCTGCATGAAAGTTAAAGACTGTGGTTTGGTTAAACTTGAGTTGCTCACTGTTTGTTGACTTATATCAGCACTGAAAGCAAGGATATTTTACTTGGAAAAGCCTTATAATAAAAATTGAGTACAGTAAGTTAACCAAAGGAAGTCTGATTTATATGAGTTTATGCATCATGCCTAGACAGTCTAACTGATCTTCAGAAATTTCTTTCCCTTAAAGCTGCATCATATTTAATTCAGAAAAAAATTCACTAGTGCTAAGTGCATTAGCATACACTGTTAGCAGTTTAGGAACTGGGATGTTAAAATATATTGCCTTTGAAATATCCTAATGCTTATGAACTCTTTCAGTACCTTTCATTTTTTAAAATTGTCTTCTGAAACAACTTTCCAAATAAGGAAGAAACACAGAGAAGTCTGCTAGCTTTATAAAAATAACAAAAATTACTTCCAAGTTCTAAATAGGCCTAACACTTTGGATGTTTAGAGGAAGGTGATAGCTGTGTTTGAGTTAATATTATTATTTCTTTTCTTTTGAAAGAACACCTGGAGACTCCACTTGTGATCAACTCCCCACTGTGTGTTGTATATACACATAACAGCCTCTGGTATGCAGGAGGTCAGACGAGAAGGTGTTCTGGTCCTGTCTGGCCTTAGACTATGAATAATAGAAGACATTTTCTGCCCAGTGTTTACAATGAAAACAGACCTGGCAGATGGTGAGGAAACATGGAGGTACTCTGAATTCCTACTTTATAGCTGGATAACTGAGAAACAGATAGGCAACTCGCCCAGGGTCACAGAGAAAGTTGAGTCAGTACCAAGAATTAGGCAGAGCACCAAACAAATGACTTGGCCACAAGGCTGGACTTTCTTTTGCAGTCTCTGGTAGTTAACAGTCTATTGGTGCAAGGTCTGCACACCATTGCCACATCCTCTTTAGTTGCTTTTGAGAAAGTAATACTGCTAAAAAGCAATCTGTCTACCCTTGGAAGGACCAAGATGCAACCTTTGGACCGACTGTAAAAGTGCTGAAGCAGGACTTCGCAGTTCTTTCTCAACATGCTTAATGACAGTGTGGAATAACCTCCTGCTAAGCAACTATTCACTGTGAAGAGGATGGATTTATAAGTGCATTTGGCAAGCAAAATAAGCAAAATTTAGCAGTGATGCTTTAGGTGTAAACTCACATTAGGGACCTACGGTTCATTTTGGCGCTTGCCTTTTGGGCTGCCTGTGTCCAAATTTTAAATCTTCACAAGTCCTTGCTCAGCTGGACATTGGACTTAGCTGATTTCTATGTGTGCCTACATAAATACATCTTTGAGTATTCTCACCATTTATAAAGTTGGAGTTTCCCAGCCTGTCTCAGCTTCTGTGCTCTGCTTTCTATTGTCCTTAGAGCAGGCTCTGCAAAGTGCATGAGAGAAGGAAGAAATGCTTCTTTCTGCTCAGTTGCTCAGTGCCTGCTACACTTGTCTGGGAAAGCTGGGATTTAGTCTTTCTGAAGGAGTTTAGACCTGTGTCCTAGAAGAATGCTCAGTTGCTGTGCTATAGCTCTCTAGGTTGGGGCCATGCTGACTTCCATTTATTTGCCAAAAATACAGTGGGTTTCCTGCTTATTATGCTTAGGCTTTTTATTTAATCTCATTCCAAAGCACCTATTTTTCCATATATCAGCATAAGGAATGCAGCAGCATTTCACCAAGTGCCCCAGTACCTACAGTCACAATGTTTTACTCACTATCACTAAACTCGTATCAGTAGCTTAACCTGCCCAAATTCAAAACTGTCGAACTGAAAACTAGTGGCTTCACTTTTGCTGATTTTTCTGAGGTTTCTTCCCTGAGTGGTGGAGAGAAACCAGTGAGAGTTCTTAACGACTTTTAAATGATCAGAGAGAGCACAGGGAGGAGGACTACTGATTCTCCACTGGCTTGTGTGGAGAATTTGCCGTGCCTTGCGTTCCAAAATGTTAACTGGGACCAATACACCCTTACACGAGGAAAGACAGAAAAGAGGAGTATTTGCTATTCTTCTACACATATGGAAATACAGGAAAAATCAGATGGAGAGATGAGTGCTGTTACAATAGCAGTGCTAGCCCCAAATGCTTTTAGATATTTCGCCTTGTTGCAGAGAAAGAGAGCTGCTGGTTTTTTCTTACTGCAAATCCCGGTCTTATGTGAAGCAAGTCTAATTTACACTTTACAGCAAAGATATCTGCTGTTGTCAGAAGCAGAAAAATGGCCGTGAAATTTTCCAATATTTCCTCATTTGCTTTGTCTGGACCAAATAGCATTTGTTACTACCTAAGCGGTATGCAGTCTCCACAGCTGTTTTTCCTCTCTGTACTTGTGATCTTTTTCACATTTGGTTCTCAGATCTCAGGGAATCCTGAAAGAGGGACAAAATTTAGCTGTAGTTAGTGAGAGGCGGTTTAAGGTTAGAATTTGGTGTTCAGCTTCTGCATACCCGAGACCGTATATGTAACCAGGGTAAACATTTATTTTGCAGTTTCTCTTAAAATGTATGTTCTTTTTCATGTAAACCACAGAAAAAACTCTCTTAAAATGTATCACAGGAGCATGGGAGCCACAGCCAGTATACAAATACTCCAATTTGTAGTTTTCAGTAATCTGGTTTCGGCTAAATTTATTTTTTTTTCATAGTATGCTCTCAGCTGAAATGCAGGACTTATTTGCAAAGCTGAAATAAAATCAAAGCTTTTTTGTTTGAGGACGACATGAAGAGTTGTTTTGCACAAGAAAAAAAAAAGGGAGGATTGCTTTTTTTTTTTTTTTTCCCCCCTTAGCCCATGCACTCAACAGATGCTGGTCTTAGTAGATAAAATATTTGGGGACGTATTATTTATAAAGAAAACACTAATTCTGAAGAAAATTAAATTCTTTTTGGAAATCTCCTTTCATTTATCACAGCGTCAAAGGCAAATAAGTATTGCACTAAGCTACTTGTCAGGTGATTAAAAATGTGTTTCCCTATTTGCTTCAGTGGAAGAATGTACATGGAAGTTGCATTTATGCTGTAGTCAGGGAGGTTTGGATATACAACTGCATGATACATTAAGAACGTAGATAAAACCCAGAATGATTTGAAGAATACAAAGGTATAGCTGCAGCTTGTACACATTTATGTACATATTATATATTTGTTACACTAACTCCTGCTTCAAATATGAGTCAGTCATTGTGAAGTTAGCAATAGTTTGGAGCAGTGATTTAAGGTTCACATACTGTTTTTCTTCTCTCCTGTAGAATGCGTTTGGGAAAATACTGTACCTAATTCAACTGACTTACGTAGTGTCAGTTGAAACTAGTTAGTCTGTGTATCACTTACCCATGTGCCCAGATGTCAAAGAGGTGTGAGTGGAAGATGAGCATTCAACTAACCCTAACACATTTTATCTAAAAAAAATAATAATTCTTCATCCAAATTGTGCTTAACTTATTTTGACTCCACATTTTTGCTTGCAAAAACTAGGACGCAGTTCATCACCAGACAGTTTAAGGGGTATCAATGTGTTTTATGATTGTATGATGCTGAGGTTTTTAAGATTGTCTGGTTGTTCTTAAACTGTTGAAAAAAAAAAAAAAAGTACAGAAATATTATTGAGCATGTATTCCATTTCCAGGAGAGGGGGGGAAAAAAAAGAGGAAATCTATTATTTAAGAAAGAAATACAGCCAGTGTGATAAAAGTGCCTTCCCACGTCTTCTGGCCAGGTGCTACGTGCATATAAATGTTTCACGTTAAGCTTTAAGATCAAGGGAACAGTCTGTGGGGAACCTTGTTTCCCGGAGATCTGCTTGCTAGAGTAGCTCCCAAGTACTGACTTCCCATTTTTTATTTGGTTATTAAGGATGAAAGGCTACATCATTTTCTGGAATAGCAGTTCCTTGCATGCCATTATCTTTGTCCACAGCTATGAAACATGCATTTCCATAGGTTCATGTGGATTCTTAGCCTAACTCAGCTTAGCTGCTATCACTGCTGCTTTATATATGTTTAATTCAAAGGATCACCTATATATCATATTATAGAGTGAACAAAAATATATGGTGTCATTAGTTGAGGAACTGTCTTTTTTAGATACTGTTGAGTATAATGGGTCTCCACCCTATGTAATGCAGGACACACTGTTATGACTGAAAAGCAAACTTTGAAAGTCTAATTTTCTGATATGACTCTCTCTCAGAAACATGCGGGTCTGTGTATGTACAGCCTTGCATGTGCAAATCTCTAGTATGACATTTTGCAAGTTATCAAATATACAGAGAACCAGGAGAAAAAAATACAATTGAAATCCATTTGTACTCAGTTTGCATCAGCAAATCATCCATAGGTTTAGAAATTCCAGCACTGATTTATTTATCACAGCTACACTGCATAAATAACCCTTCCACGAAGTCAAGGCTTTTTTAAAAAAAGACTGGTACAACTAAAACAGATGTTTCAAATATCTAAATAACAAGCTTAGCAAACAATTTTTAGTCTTGGAAAAAAATCTTATTTTAACTTCTGTATTTTGTTATTTAGCTAGTTTTTATATTTCTGGTAAATGCTATCAACATGAATGTTTCTCAAGTTCAAATAAAGCACTTGTATTAATATTTTCTTTGAAAAAATGTAATAATTTAGATAAAAATTCTTGCACAATATTATTGCCAATATAATTGACAGAAATTATGTTAAATCAAATCATATCACCGTAAGATGGTTAACGGTAATAGCCTTTATACAGAAGTATCAAGGAAAGCACAATAGCTTTAGTAGCAATTTAGAATGAAACAAAGACCTGCAAAATTGAACAAAATCGGCTAATTTGTCAAGGGTTAGATTAAGTACAGTGCTTTTTTTTCTTTTCTTAGGGATGAAGGATCCAACTTATCAGTCTTTCTCTTCCTCTGACCTGTCTGCTTTTGTCTCATTTTTAAATGTATTTTAAGGTGCTTCTGATTCATCAGAAACAGGCGTCAGAGGGTTACTTGGGAAAAAGCTAATAAAGACAACCTACTATCCAGTGAATTTATGCGTGTGCATTTTCTCTAAGATGACAGTCATATCAAATACAAAATTAACAAAGCCTCATCTGTATTCTGTACCCTCCAGATGATTTTACTGAATCTATTTCCTGCCAACTCCAGGCAGTTGTGTTGCTTGAACTCAGACATGTGGTTGGTATCGTATGGAAAAGGGAAACATATTTTTGCCTATACCCCAGTTTTGGTTCTGGGACTGAGAAGCCCATATATATATATATATATATATACACACACATATAAGCAGAGTACGTGTCTGAGAATGTCTATATATAAATCTCATATTTCTAAGTCTTCTGACATAGACATACAGACATGTAAATGCTACTATCTTTCTCTGAAAGAAGCAAACTGACTTCTAACATATGTACCCTGTTAAGCATCAGAAAAGCACATTCATTTGCAAGTAAACATATATGATAAAGCAGAAATAATAATTTAAAATATTTTCTATTTTTATATTAAATTCACTTTAGCTTTGATTCCCTTTCTCATTTGCTGTCTCCAAACCATCCTGCGAATGTGGTTTTTCAATAGCTTTATAGAAAGGGTAATCCAGGTTTCTAAAAATGGTGGGCAACTTTTTTCCCCATGTAAATATGATTAAGAGGAATTTCCACACAGTTGTATGAAGACAACAGGAATAAAAGAAAGCAAACACAACTCTTTATTGTCTTCACAACAACACCAAGACTAAAGGCTTTGATAACTTGTTATCTGGTAGCATTCTATATAATTTTGAAATACTTTTGTGAGACTTTCTTTAAAAAGCTATTTAAATGAGATAAAAAATATCTTTTTAGAGCTTAGTCTTGCTTTATCTTTAACATAGTGCAGTATGCATAGAGTAAATATTATCATTAACTTCTAAACCTAAATAAGTGTTTTTGTTTAAGTTGCTGTTTAAAAAACCAATGTCTGGAAAATTCCTATTTGGATATATAGCCAGCTAAAATGTTCTGACTATAACCAGCTTTGCCAAACCTGTACTCTCTCTCCATCCACTATTATTTGTACCACTTCCACAGAAAAGAAAGTGGGCTCCACTATGAAATTGCCTTAAGATCGAAACAACAGGAAGGATGTCCAAGTAATGGAGGATTATGGTGTGATTTCAATTAATTTGGTTTAGAGGAATAATACAGATGAGAGCACAGTAAGCATAAGACTAATATCCTTGGCGGAAGAAGGTGACAGATTATCTGTATTGCACTAGCAATTGCCCTAGCTGGTCATTGTTACAGTACATACTTAAGTTTGAATCCTGTTTTTTTGGAATAGTTCTGTTCATAAGCTTCTGAAAACATTCCAGGAGTGAGAGTTTAAAAAAATCAAGACCTTTTCTCACAGATTTATCAGACTTGAAAGTACATATAGTCCACCTGACATGAAGGGAAATGAATGCTGTTACATTTATGCTCCTAATTTAGCAATATATTTTTTCCAACATCCAAGGATGTATTCAAACCTACGTTGAGGAATACATACAAGCTCATGAATACATTCCTTGAGAAGACTGATGCATCCTGAGTTGTGTTACCAAAGCAGCTTGGATTGAAGTCTCTGTTACCCTCTGTTTTCATGTATTTTGCTTGCTTTGTATGGAAAGTCAGGGTGTCAGAAAAGCAAGGAGTAATAAACAGCTTCCTAGCTCCTGTAGAGAATGTAGGTACAGTTTCAGGGATATTTTCCAAGGATTTTAACCTAAAACATCTCTTTTGGGGACCCATGTTCTCCTTTGCTCTCTACCTCTGACACAGTAAGCATTTTGTTTACTTCAGTGTTCTGTTAAGTGTTTCATGGGCTGACATGAACTAAATACCTGGTGGACAAATCTGAAACAGGCTCCTATAATACAGCTGTCTACAGTTACAGAGTGGTTGAACTGGTAACCAATGTGAAGACCTATGTTCTTATGTTATGTTTTTATATTTTTCCTTCCCTTTGCATGTATTTTCTTTCTAATTTCCTAGGTTTCATAATTTTTTTTTCCTCAGGAAGCTTTCCTATTCACTGTTGATATTTAACATTATTCTTATTCTCTGACTTCTTTTATTCTTAACAGATGCATCAAAGGAAAAGTAAATATTTTTATTTCTAGTACTTCCTTTTTATTATTAAATTACTCTTCTCTTTTTCTTATTTCTAATACTTTGCTTTGTTTCCATCTTCTTTTCTGTCTGTCCCGTATTCTATTGCCTAATCTTTATTTTACTTCTCTACTTCTCCTCCTATTTCTTAATTGACCTTTAATTGATCCTATAGTAGGGTATTTTTTTTTCTTCCTCCAAATTATGGACTGTTTCTATTCTCTCTCATTCATTCAAGTCTGACAAATAATTTGGTTTATTTTTTATTTCTTAAGCTCAACCATCCTTCTTCACTCTCAGGAGTCTAGAGGTATGACATGGAGCTTTGTACTTCTGAGAAAGGATAGAAAAGCAAGAAAAAAGAAATCCAAAGTGAAGGAGCCCCCTTGAGAGCTGAAAACCACCCTTTCCTGACGTGGAAAACCACATCATTTATACCGTTTCTGACAGACTGCAATTGCTTTAAGGTAAGCCTCGCTTATTGATAATGTAAGTGGTTTGGTCTGTTTGTAACTCTGAATTTCAAAACTGTATACTAAAAGGGAAAACAAAGTTTTAAAAGTTGTGTGCCTACTTAGAAAGTGTACTCAGACACACATGGAGCTTGGCTTTAGTCTGATCTTCATGCTTTCCCAGCAAATCGAAGTGCTTGGTCATTAACACAGCGAGTCACAGTAATGTGTTATGATCTGATCTGGCATTTATAAGGAAACAGAGTGTCTAGCCCTGGATACCTCTCCTACAGGTCATTTGTCCTAGTGATAAAGAGAGTGCTTGCTCCCAAGAGAAAGCAAAGCCGCCCATTATGTCAGCTCACACCCTGGAAAAGGCTACTGATTTCAGTGCCTCTATTTGTGATGTGCTCTCTAAATGGGGTCAGTGTTATAACTGGGAGGAGGGAGCAGTTTCGACCGTGACCGAGTGCTCAAGGAAATGGTATAACTGACTCTGTCAAAGATGAATATAGCATGTAGACAAGCAGACTTGTTTTATATTCACTTTAAAAAAAATACATACATAATGATTTGTTTCTTGGATCATTGATTTATATGTCAGACAGATGAAAAGCAAAATTTCTATGATGCCTTTATCATTATCCTGACACGGACTGCTTTTAAGTTAAAGACTGATAAAGAATGCCAACTTCTGACATTACTAGAACAGTCCTATCAGCTTTAATTTTCTTTTGTATTTTTGTTGTCAAAGAAAGACCACTAGAGATAAATTATGATCTCACACCAGTTAATCTAGTGATGTGCATTATTTTTCCCTGAATTGCCCTAGACAGTTTATATAAAGCATTTTATAATCTCATTGAGAAGCAAGCTAAAGAAAGTGGAAACTGCAAATATCAAAATTCATCAGTCTTTAGACCAGAGATTCTCAAACTGCTGGAAGACCGTGGGTGACTTGTCCACAGCTGAACCATTGTGTCATATTGCACAGTTAATGTATGAACCCATTTTTTCTGTGTGACTGTACTTTTGTTTGCACAGTTTTCTTAGAGTGCTAGAGACCGCTAGAGTGTGCTCAATTATAAGTATGATAGGAAGCACAGATAGTGGCACATACCGAGTGTTCAAGGTTGCTGAAAGTTTATTTTTTTCCACTAAATTAGGGAGCTAGTGCTCTTGTCATTATAGATCAAAGTTAATTGACCTCATACCATTAGCATCAGCATAACTCCAGCACAGAGTTTATACAGAAAGCTGGAGAATTTAAAACTGAAAAGTTTCATTTTGACCAGTCTGTGTGTGTGTGTGTGTGTACTGCAGTTTTACACTTCAGGTGAGGAGTAGCTCTGCAGATTATGAAGATTTCATACAAAAGTTTGTTGCCTTGAACCACGCTCTGGCTCCAAAATATTCTGTTTCAAACCAGTCCTTAATGTTCTGCCTCTTTCTTCTCTTTTCTCTTTTTTTTTTTTCCCCTTTTACCAATTAACTAGTTTGGATGTTCAGTTCCAGTGTTTTCTCTAAAACATAACTGACAGTCAATAATAATTTTCACCTCTTTAACCTGGCATAGTTGATATTTTCAAAGCCTTTATCAGCTGAATCAAGCACTGCCCAACTAAGGAGACCTGTATTATTCATGTATTTATTGACAGATAAACTAAAATAAAACCCAAATTCAGGTAGTTTCCTTGCAAGCAGAAGATTGTATGTGGAAAAGTAAAGAACACGTATCTTCTGACATCTATTCCTGTCCTCAACCACACAATGTGGGGTTTTTTTCCAAATATGTATACGATCATCATTATGATTAAAGGGTTATGATTAACGTTCTTTTGGGAATAGATAATATGGCTTCTTTATATTTATACTAGCAGCTTTCAAGCATAATATATCATCCTGAGTACATTATAATAGGACTGACACAAACAGAGAGTATACAAAAAAAAAATCCTCCCTTCAGCTCAGCTGGATGTTAGCACAGATATATAAGGCAATATGTGAAGTGAAAGAGAGAAACAAAGAAATGGAGAGAGAGATGAGAAGATGCTGATAAAATCAGAAGAAACTACAGAATGACAGAACAAAAAAAAAGGAGAAAAAAATGTGTATAAAGAGGAGTCAGGCTGGATTTGCCCATGCCCAGGTCAAAATTTTATATTATAGGTACTATGTGCAAAATGTAATGATTAGACATTATTTAGAACCTAGAATCACAGAACTTTAGAATAGAAATAAAAACCATATTTCCTGTCACAGTATATAGAGACTCTGCTGTCAGTCTTGTCTATTTTTAATGCATAATGGTAAAGGAATAGAAATGTTCTGTATGTTTCACTATCATGATGTAATAAGGTCATATACCAGTGTGTATCACACCATTTCATATCGTATATCTGTGTGTTATCAGTGAATAGAAAATATTTGGATAGAAATTCTTAATTTACCGGTGAAGAGTAGAATCTCTGTAGAAGGAATGAGCCCCAAAATAACAATACTATCTAGGGAGTTATTATAAATTCAATCATCTTTTTTTTTTTTTTTTTTTCTTGTTGTGTATGTGTTCACAGTATCCTCTTTCAGGACTTTGGTATCACAGAATAACTGTTAGTGTTTAGTCACTTTCTGCACTGGTGATTCCATCTGCTGGGGATTCAATTGATTTTTCACTTCTCAGCATAAGAAGGTCCAGACTGTGCCCTATTGCCTGTGAGAGTGTGGTGGCACCAGCAGTAAGGCATGTCAAGGCTTTTAGGACAAGAGCAATGATGATGGAAATACCACAGAGAGCGGCAAGGTTTCATGGAACTGCAGACATTTTCTTTTCTAAGCAGTTGAAAATGTGTTTTTCATATGGCAAGAGGCTTTGTCCTGTAGGATTTTGCCACCTTATTAGTTTATTGTTTTGGGTTTTTTTTACAAGGTGCTTTACTGTTTCTTAGTTGGAAGTGACATTAATTTCCTTTAACATTCGGATTTAATTCTCAGTTCTTTAAGCATGAAATTAATTCATATTATTTTTGCTATTAAAATATTCTCCCATGAAGTACATCTCCTGGGCAGAGCAGAAGGTTAGGGATAGATATAGGAGCAAGGAGATTTATGCTACATTGGCTGAGACTTTCCCTTCTTCATGTATTGTGCCACCAAGCAGTACATTTATATAAACTGTATTTAATTGCTATCAGGACTTTTAAAACTTCTGGACAGACTGAGAGAACAACAGATTCTCCCTTGGGCCCCTGCTGCTCTCTTGTGCACCTCTCCAATCTTACAATTTCCTAAACGAAGTTATAATAAACAGAGGGCAAGGGGACTGTAGTGGCAAAATAGGTACATTGAGATGCATAATCACGGAGTATAAAGACCTTTTGGAAAGACTAAGGGTGGATAACTTTTAATGTTTCCCTTAATGGTAGATGTAATCCCTATGCTGCATGTGTGATCTAGTACAGCGTCTACAAGCATTACTTGCTTAGAAGTGATAGAAATATGGTAGCCATGACATAATCTGCATTATAGTATTGAAAGGTATAAACTGAAAGTGAGAAACATACCTAGACAGTGAGATGGTATTGTCTGATAGTGAAATGAAAATTGGGACCACTGGGAAAAGGGATGCTGAGAAACGAAGCTGCTGAAGGGGCTGGAGAACAAGTCTTACAAGGAGCAGCTGAGGGAGCTGGGATTGTATAGCCTGGAGAAGAAGAGGCTTAGGGGAGACCTTATTGCTCTCTACAACTACCTGAAAGGAGGTTCTAGAGAGGAGGATGCTAGCTTCTTCTCTTAAGTGACAGGGGACAGGACAAGAGGGAATGGCCACCAGCTCTGCCAGGGGAGGTTCAGGAAAATGTTTTTTATGGAAAGGGTCATTGGGCACTGGCAGAGGCTGCCTAAGGAGGTGGTTCAGTCACTTTCCCTGGAGGTGTTTAAAGGACAGGTGGATGAAGTGCTGAGTGGCATGGTTTAGTGACTGATAGTAGTTGGACTTAATGATCCACTGGGTCTTTTCCAACCTAGTGATTCTGTGAGATATCCAAGATTCAAAACAGGATAATGGTATCCATTGTGGGGGCAGGAAGTGGTAGTGGAATCCATGTGATTGGAGGAGATTTTCACTTCCCCAGACTAAGATACAAAAAAAGTCCATTGAAAAACTGGATATTTGAATATTCTAGATTTTTCCCGCAAATGTCAGGTCTTGGATATTCTTGGAAGTGAAGGAAGGTAGACTTTTTTTTTAACCAAACAATCAGCGAACTGGCAAAATAATAATGATGTGTTAGGCTTAGCTTCACTGAATAGCAAGATCTAAAGGGGCTGGAAATAAAAACAAAACTTAGAGAAGATTCTGTTTTTTCCAGTTCTCTTTCTGATAAAAATAAAAGATAAATCTGTACTTCCCAGTCCCTAGAAAGGCAAATTGAAAAACTGAAAATGTTTAGTGGGTGCTGGGAAGCTTATATCTGAATGTGGAGGTAGCATATAATGACTTTGAATCAAAAAAGTTTAAGCAGTAAGCAAGATAATACTGGTAGAAAAGAGCATAGATCTCCATGGAATGATAGTAATCTTAAACTGTGTGTTAAAAGTAAGAAGAGAATCCATAAGAAATGCAAAAGGGGTTGATTACGAGGAAGAATTATGTGCTGGAGGTTAACAGATACAGAACTGAAGCCAGAATAGCTGAAAGCTGTGTTAAACTAGGCTTCAGTGTCCATTTCAGTTCTCTGCAGAGCTCTCCAGCTTTGCAAACAAAACCTGAAGAAAGAGGAAAAATTCTCAACCTGTGTTTCTTCCAAGTAGCACACACACACGAAGGGGTGTGCGATGGCTGTAAACAATTGATGAGAAAAACCCACCTCATACACCTGAAAGCACATTCCTTGTTATTGGCAAGTGCTGAAAGAGGGGCAATTGTCCCACTACTTCCTTGGGCTTTTTCCATCTGCCAAGACCTGTGCCATAGTATATTTTGTAAGAAGCTCCTTAGAGGAGTGTTTCATTTGCTAGTAGAATATCAACAAACAAAACTTAACACAGGTCCTCTGGTTTGTCATTCAGAGAGCTAGGCTAAATGGGACTTGTGTGTGACGTTACACTCAGTGCTATGGGAAAAAGGAAAAATCTCTCAGGAAAAGGCAAGATGAGACCTGTCTCTATAAAACTATTACCTCTTTTACTGTCCCTTTGGAAGGTATGTAAAAGATTCAGGGGGAATTTATAGGATGAAAAATAAAAACTAAATTATCTCAGAGTCAATAAAAATTATTTTACTTCTGTAGAATTCGTTTCAGTCTCAGTGTTGTTAGTAAAATAATAAGTTGTCACTTGACATTTTGACTGTAATCCCATTTGGCTTTTAGTTCTCTACCTATAGTATGGGGAGAACAAGACTTTTTCTGCTGGTGGAAGCTACATATGTAAAAATACATGCAGTCTTGCAGTAAAGCATGATGAAACTGGTGACACAGAAATTAATATTTATTTTCAGTGCAGAAATGTGGAATGTGTGAGAATAAGATTTGGAATGATCTATTTCCTGAATAGTATTTAATATGTGTTTGTTGAATTGGGTAGTGATTTTGTAACATAGAAGTTATAATGATATTTAAGATTGTACTATGCTGGTGTTTCATGTAGAAACTGAAGGTTGTACACATAACCTTAATACCAGTGTTTCCTTTTTTTTTAAGAATTTTTTTGTCAGTTTGTGAGTGTTTGACTAGGCAATCTTTGTATATTTCAGACTTATTTTAGTGTTTCACATATAGAGAGATAGAATAGTATTATGTATGTATATATCAGAAAAATATTACTGTTAGGATAGGAATAGCCGCGTGTTACAACCCCTTATCTGAACAGGTACAGCACAGCCCGTGTGCTCTCTAGCAGTGAAATAATCATAATAACTTATAAAGAAACCATTCATTGTGACTAAAGGAAGAAAATGGAACATCGTGTCCCTCATGGAGCATCAAAAGTCATGAATGCCCTAGAAATGAATGTTACTGGGATCAGCAGGTTACTGACAGTTTAGGACTACAAAATCTTGCAGAACCCTCAGCTCATGTTCCACACAGAGATGAGCTTGCTGCAAGTGGAAATGTGTGTCATACCTACACTTGCTTGTCCATACACAAACACATTTGTGTGGGGGTGCAGGAGGGCTGACAGGAAGGTTTGGTTGTTAACTGTTAATAGCATTTCACTGATAAAACTCCTAATTACTGTTTCAAGAAGAGAAGTTTGAGACTGTAATACACTGTTTTACATGTTTGCGTACCACTCTGTGCTGTGTCAGTACCATTCCTTCCACAAAGACTGGAGAGGAATACTCACTCAAACTAAAGTCAGTTTTTACTCAGAGTTTCACTGGACGCGATGTAAAACTGTCTAAGTGAAGCCTGGGGGTGCCAGATGGTACACTTCTGGTGCTGGGTGGTATTTGTATCCACAGGGGCCTTCTGAGTGCGAGTCTATGGATGCGGGTAGAGATAATTGCCAATGAAAGTATTCATTTAGAATTTCAATCTTTATTTTACGCTACAGTATTCAAATGAGCATATTGTAATTCTAGTTAAGGGAAAACAGTAGAGTTAATAGGCTGAAGGCTTTAACAATGAGCAAAAAGAGAAGTTTCCACCATCCGTACTACATAACGTATCTATATTATTGTACAACGATATCTTCACGTTTGCATTCTGCACTGCTAGGTGTATACCTCAAGTTTACAATGTGATTGTAAATCCTTTTAAGCAAGACGGCACTTCAGCAGATCACTGGCTTCTGTGATATAAATGCAGTTTCTTCTGCAGTGATTCTTTTGTCTGTAAAGTAGCTTTTGTTGCTTATCTAAAAGGAATAGTGGATTAAAGTGAACTAAAACTATAAAATGTGCTTGGTAAACAGTATTATCTCAGTAATGCTGCTCATAATGTTAAAGCACAGTTAGAGATTTATTTTTCTTTGTTTCTTTATTTTTTTAACAGAAATGATGAGCTTTTGAAATGATCATGCAAATATCATAGCTATTCCATAACATCTGCAGTTCAGCCGTTCCTTAGCTCCTGTTCCTCTGAGGTTCATATAAAATCTGACTGTTGCCTCCCCCCATTTATTTTCTACTTTTAAATATTGTAAATCAAACAGTCAACACGTTCAAAACATATCAGTTCTTTGAATCCTCTGGAAGACTCCCTACTGTGCTCTCTGAATTTTTAAGCTTTTCAGCATCTCGTATGACAAGTCTGTTTTCTTCCAATGGGCATGTGCAATGCGCAGTCTGCCAGCTTTTTTCCCAACTCTGTCACTCAGAACGAACTTCGGCATTGCTCTATCAACTTATTTTTGATAGCTGGAGGTGTTAGGGTCTTTCTCAATGAATCCTGTAACCATAATTCCTGCAGTGGAAGAATAAATGCAAATTATGGTAGCTCCTTGGTTAATCTTTCCTCGCATTCAGCTTTCCTTGCAAGCTGGAGTCATCAAGGCAGTGTGGTTTTGTTTTAGTCTTGCTCTATGTGCTCCCTCTAGTGCTTCAGCCACGTAAAACGTTTCCTTCTGAGGGGGGAGAGCTGCAATTTCCCTGGTGGCTCACAAAACGTTTAATGAAGTGTGTGGCACAACCATTTCATTACAACATATTGTGTACTTTTGCCTTTAATAACTGCATTTCTCACCCAAGAAATCTCTGTAGCTTTCAAGAATGAATTAGAGTGGTATTATTTTTCTCAGAATATATTTTTCCATGACAAGAATAGCACTTTACTAAACTATTGTATTTATTAGCAACCTGTTACCCTCTGACACGACTGTCATTTTCATCAGCCTTGATAAAGTGAGTATCATTTAAAATCTCTTTTAAAATTATTAAACTGGTTTTATTTTAAGGTTCCTTTCTTTTTTCCCTAACTGTGCATAAAGCAAGGAAATAAGAGTCTGTTAAAATTTTTTTTTTATTATTCTGATATGATGTCAGTTGAAAAATCAGACTAGCTTGAGGGTGAAATAGTTTTCCATGGTGGGACAGAGGAACTCTACTGTCCCGATCAACAGGCTGACTTAGAAGGTATTCTCTCTTTCTAAGGCAAAGTATGAAGCTCACTGCTGATGTTCCAGCATGGCTAGTGCTTCAGTTTCAGGAAGAACTGTTTCTCTTACTGATGGTTTAGAGCCATTGGACCTCTAGAAACAGACAGCCATGAATGGTTTCTTTCTTCTGTTGCTGCTTCTTTGCTCCTTCATTGCTTTTGCACATGCCTACTGCATTTTCTCTGTCTACTGAGGATATGAAGATATATATCATGATTGCATATATGTAGGGTGGGAAATTTGTGGTTATGTTCTATATGGCAGATAAATTTTGCCCTGTTATAGGGCTGTAATGATAGCAAAAGGAATAAATTCAAGATACACCCCCTTCTCCCCCATAATTATAATATTGACTCCATGTACCTTACAGTACCACTGTTTAAATAATAATTCTTAATTTATTAAGCAAGTTTTTGACAACAGCATAGTTATTGGTGGACAGACCTGTGAATTAGTTACCTCTGGCACTTCTTAGCTAGGCTCAGGAATTAAGAGGCAAAGGGATTGAACTGCCTTTTGATCCAGAAGTCATCCTTCTGAAATATGCTCTTACATCTTTGGAGAAAACATCTGTGGCCTAGTTGCTGTGGACAGGGATAGGATACAAACTGCTTCCAAATAGGTCCTTCCAGCATGGATGTCGAGTGCCCTGTAATAATTGTCATTATGAAAAGCTTCATCCAGTGAAAAATTCAAAGGGGTTAGAAGAGCTGTGATTGAAATAATCTCATTTTTCATAAATCTGCATAAAACTATTAGAACAATTTTTTTTTTAAATTGTGGTTTTATCTCACATATCAGAATTCTGTCCTTGGAGCATGACAGAATTGAGTTTTGTGTTCAATTCTTGACAGGTATTTGAAAGGGGCACTTCTACTGTAAGCACAGCAGCAACAGCTGCAGCTACAGTTCAGCTTCTCTTGCTTGAAGCGTGAATGTCATTCCATTCATTACAGCCAAATTCTGTCCTCTCGGACAAACTTAACTTCCTGTGAACTTCAGCAGATAGTGAGACTGAGTACAGCAGTCCCCAGTCATGTCCTGTTTTCAACGTTTAGATAAATATTTGATTATTCACAAAGTACAGTGTACAAACAGCATCCATTTTTTTTGGTGTTGGTTGAGTATTCCTCAAATTGATAGGTACAAATCTATGGGCCCTTAGGCTGCCAGCAACCAGGGCATTTAAATGAACTATGCCGTGGTCAGCATAGAATCATAGAACAACCAGGTTGAAAGAGACCCACCGGATCATCGAGTTCAGCCGCAGATAGGGTAGCTGCTCGTGTGGAGATTTGCTTTATATCTCTGATATGTCCAAGATGTATTAAATCTAATGTACATATGTGATTTATGTGTGTATGTACATTGAACCTTTCTTGCCTAGAAAAAAAAGCCATGTGCAATTATTTCATAAATAACCAGCAATTCTACATTGAAACCAATGTACAGTAAAAGCAATTTGCAATTAGCCTGACAGTAAACTTTGTCCATTGCTATTATACATCAATATTTCCATACTTTCTACTAAAGTTTTGCTCATTCAATTAATTTCTGTAGCTGAAATAAAAAAAACCAAACAAACCTTAGAAAATTGCCTATTATGAAGAATTAAGGAATTGCATCAAGAAAACAACAAATGAAAGAATAAAAGAAAACTGGCTTCCTAGTGCAAGCGAAGGACAAAGAAGATATTAAACCACTGAAGGATCCCAGGTCTACCAAAACATGTGAAGCTAAGTGGGTTGTTGACATCAGCTGAAGATGGATATTTCTTGAAGCACAGAAACTGCAGCAAAAAGCAAATTTTCCTCATGCAGAGATGGAGGTAGCAGAGCAAAAAGAGACTTCTATATACTTCTAATAAAGGTGACAGCGTAGGTAAGATCTGTACAAATTAAGCTTTTTGAACCCTTTTGCTAGAGTGATTCACATATGTGTATACGTGTGTATATATATAATTCGAACACACAAAACCAAAAAATCACCACCAAACAACCCCAGTTTGTGGTTATCAAATAGAACCAATATAGTAAACAAGAAAACTGCACTGCAGAAATCTGTCTGAAGGCCCTGGGATTCATCAAGGTAGTGATGGAGGGGAAACCTACTCCAGAAGGAAGGTTTACTAGCAGAACCAAAACACATCTGAGCATATCTTCTCTGTAATAATGACATGAGTATTCAAGACTGCTTTTTTTCCCCTTCTTTTCTGTACAAAATGAAATTATATCTTCTCTTTGTTTTCCTTTTCCCTATATTATTATAAAATGGGCAATAGTTGCTTTGTCCACACCACTGTTTGATCTGAGCAGCAGTCTGATATTTTTTAAGTCTACTTTTGGCATCCTGAATGCTTTGCCAAAAGCGATTGCCACTTTTCTGCAAATCGCAAGGTAACTAATACTGTACCTCCTTCCCTTATTTCTGATCTGAGTCCAGACAAGTTCTCATGGAAGCTGAATTTCTTGGGAATGCAAAGCCAATGTTTCTGTCTATTTTAGGTAAGATAAAAGCAGATTTCTGTTTTTATGCAAATGTAACCTTGCCTCCACCCGTCCCTCCAAACCCAGGAAAGAGTAACACAACAGAGGGGTTGATCTTAAGAGTTACATCAGTCAAATGGTGCTCCAAAGCAAGGGAGCAGCTCAAATAAAATTTTAGCACCTCTGCTTTTCAGAACTCAGTTGGATGTAATGTCTACATCAAGGAACTGACAGAATGAAGCTAACTGGTGTGAAAAAAAACCTGCTCCTTCTGAAGAAGCTTCTAAATACCAGTTGTCTAAATCTATTGATAAGCAGGAATGCATTATTAATGAAGCCTGCAGCCTGCCTAGTGCTGCTCAGATGGTTCAAGCATTTAGTAGGAAATATTTCTCTGAAGTGCTGCACAGAATAATGACAGTGTCTGTCTTAAATCGAACAAATGACTGTAGTAAGCTCTGGGGAGGCTCAGAGCAAGCAGATGCTTTCCAAGTGAAAGGCAGTGGGGTACCACCTGCTGTAGGCAGACAGGCAGGAACAGTCCACTAAATATTGACTTGTTAATAATTCAAGACAATGGGAACCCCTAGCTCTTCAAGCATGGCACTGCCCCTTCATCATGTGGCTTTTCATCACCCTAATGAGCTACTTGAAGAATCAGGCACTGAAATGTCTTGCAGATATTCCCCAAGGACTAGGACTCAAGCTGCCCAAAATCTGAATAAGAAGTTGTTGGCAGTACGCAAAATCAGGAGAATTTTAAAAACAGCAGGATCGGCGCTTTAGCTAAATACTGTGCTTTGCTACATGTTGTTGTAGAGAGGCTCAGTCTGCAGTTTGTACAGCTCCTAGAGCAGAACTGTTGTCTTTTATGACATTTCACTGGCTAAGGATAATTGACAGTCCAGTTTATTACAGCAGTATTGACAGTTCTATTTGCAACAAGAAAAAAGAACTCTGTGAAAATCTACAAAAAGTTTATTTTCATCTGACATTCTCAATTAATGCTATCTATTTTATGAAAACTTTGGGTTTGTGATTAGTATCTGTTTGGGAACCTCCCTAGTTTCTCCCTTTATCATGAATCAGAATTTGAGTACTCTTTAGTTGAAAGAATGGAAATTGCATAACCCTCTGTCAATGAATAATCATTCAAAAGCTACCAAAACATCTATGGAGAGTTTACTCCATTGTTGATTTATTATCAACAGCAGTGATTTGCCCTGCTTGAACAGTGCAGCTTTATGATGAAATGCAGGAGCTCCTGTATTACTAGTATTTATCCTGGTAATTGTTGCTGGTTTCTCTTTCTAGGTGTAACCTTAATGAAACCTTCCCATTCATTCCCCAAATATATAATTTCTCATTTATTTTGGAATGATAAATACTATTCTGCTATGAGATGTTTCTTGCTTGCATGATTATCTCAGCTGTCAAACAGTGAAGTTATCACTCAGTTACCTGACTTCTTTGCACATTTCACAGGATATTTTTCTGCATTTAATCAAGATGACAAGGATTCACCCTGTGAGCAGTATTAATAATTCCAAATGGAATTTAGTAGACTGTTCATAAAGCAAATGACAATACTGAGGTGCTTATATTTTGGAATTTAAAAATTATTTATTTTATATTTGAAGGAACCAAGGAATTGAAAGCCAGGATCGAGGCTTTGACTACAGAATATAAATAGGTAGCAGTAGGTCACAGATCTATGTAAGAAAAGCAAGGTAGCTGCTGCCTTCCTGTTCTCACTATTCCACAGACTTAATTATAGCCCAGCAGTAGGCTGCACTATAACTATTTTTGTCTCATTCTACTTCTCCCCTCCTGGAAAGAAGAAAAGTTGTGTTTGTTGTAATTACAAGGATGAATAATCACATAGGTTCCATTGATACATTGCACAATAAGTTGTATTCAACTGTTATATGAATGAGAGAAAATAGTCTGTATCAAGTCAAAGTGTGGGAGACTAAGACAAAGATTGCTTACCTGAGGTATTCTGATAGTGTAACGGAGAAGGGACCCCCAAAGGAGCCTCTCTATGCTAAAAATATCTAGTGATTACAGCCTTGGACTGGACTTGCTGAGATGGGAGACTATATTGGCATGAGTTGGCACAGCTGAGTTGTCCCATTGAATGATTTTATTTAAGCTAAGAAATACAGTATGGGTAAAATATAGGTGAGGACCTGAATGGTTTATCACATCTTCATCAGTAATAGCATTCGTTATTGGCAAAACTGGGTATGTGAGCAAGGCGAATGGGCATCTGCTTTCTGCAAAATTGTGTGTATGAACACTAATGAGAAGATGAGCTGCAGATAGCTGTCTGAATACACCCTGCCTTTGCAGATAAGACAGCAAGCAAAACTAGGTAAGAAATTTTTGACTCAGAGACTGAATATTTGGCCCCTAATTTTATTTTCAAATAGGTGGTTCTTTCAAAGTATATGACTACAAAGTGGCAACTAGATGTTTATCTTACCCACAGTGGTAGTACTAAACATTGATCACTTTTCTGCTTTCTAAACTAGATTGTGGACTAAACAGCAATTTTTTTTTCTCAAAATATTGCTGTGTGTTGTCAGATCCTGCAGTGTCAACAGAATATGTGGCACTTTTGAGTAGTTACATGTGTGCAGTTTGCACATTTCAATGTTTCACTAGTAGAAGCAATAAATTGCTGAATTCCTCACCAATACTGCCAAGTGGACAGGATTTAAGGAGGAGAACATAATGGTGTTCTTCAAGAACACCTTTGATCTCAGGAAGCTTAAACTTTTGAAATAGCTTCCAACTGGCTAGCTTAGAATGAAATTTTTAAAGGCTGCAAGGATCTTAAAGCCTTCAAAGGTGTGCTTTCTGTCAAAAATCACTGTGACTGCTGTGCTATGTGGGACTTTGCTAATAGAAGAAATACTTCCCTTGTATGTCAACTTGATGATCCAGTGGGTCTCTTCCAACCTGGTGATTCTATGATTCTATAAAAGCACATAGTTGGACAGATGCGGTCTCAGTTAAATTAGAATATTTATGACAAAACTCACTTCTTTTTTCCTGTATTTGCTAATGAGTAAATTTTCCTGGATCTGTCATTTTTTTAAATAACCAAACTAAAGTGACAAAAGTTATGTATACCAAAACTCTTGGCATCTTCCCAAGATTGAGGGCCTTGATTTGGGCAGCTTTACAATAGTGTAAAATAACAAAAACATGCAGGACTACTGAACCCACAGTGAGATGGATCTTCATAGTCTTCCTGTTTTTATGTGGAGGCTAGACAGCATATATAGATGTGAACTACAAAGGGAGTAGAAAGTTATTCTGACACAGGTACCTGGCAAGTGAGCAAGAGTGGAGATCATGATGCAGTATAAGCATCACATGGTATATGTTAAGTTTATCCATAGATAAATAAATATTGAAATTGGTGATGTTACAGCTGTGATGGCCAAAAGACTGAAATGAGGCAAGGCTTGTAGGAAAAAGTAGTATCTTCCATTAGGTGACTGGTGCAGTTTGAAAATCCAGAGAAGCTTTCCGGTGTATAGACCTCTTCTTCACTCCTAGTTTACTTCTGTAATGCACTAACAAGCCAGCCCCATTATGCAATCTGACAAGGGCTGGAGCCTTGTGAGCTGCTGGCTAGCAGAAAAGATACTGTTTAGCTTGGACACCTTGAATAAAACAAAGAGGAGGAAAGAGAGGATGGGCAGGGCAAGGGATTTCTCTGTAAAAGGAGGCTGAAGCCCTGTGCTTGGAAAGATGATATAAGCTGGCATGTATGCTTTATTAAAAATCCTTTTTTTCAATTTAAAAAATCTTAGCAGATGTCTCTCTGCAGTGACTATGTAGTTCAGTGGAGTTGGTTAGACATTCTATCACCTCATAACCATTTTATGTTTTGGGTTGGGAAATGATATCTTCTGTTCCAAAAAATTACTGTTGTCTTTTCCAATTGTTAGCAAATCACTTCCTTTCCATCACCTTCCCTCTTTGGCTTTTAAACAGGATATTAGTTGCAAGTTATGGTATAGTGCAGAAGAAATGCTACTGGCTCATAAAAACACTTGAAGTACTTTTTTCATGGCACAAGAGGGAAAATATTCTTATTCTGAACTTGTATCAGTTTTTATATATTAGAACTGAGAACACATTATGTTCATTCTCACTCTTTTTTGTTGTTGTTGTTCAGATTTTCCTCAGGACTGTCACTATATTGCAATTTCCAGAAGTGACTGGATGCTTCTTTTATTAAACTGTTCTTTCTAGATGGTCTCTTTTTAATACTATTCTTCCTTTTGTTAGCAGTTTTAGATATACAATTCTACCTTTCTTTAATAATGTGTTGAGGAAGAAGTTTTACCAGCAAAGGCAATTGGTCAGCAAGAACACCGCCATGGTATTTAACCTGCTTCCATGTTCCATTAGAAAATATTTTTACCAGAAAAAGGATTTTTACTCTTTTTCCCCATCTTCCTTTTAAAGATCTAGTGCATTTTTTAGTGTATCTTAAATAAGTTTGTAATTTTTGGCATCTTAAGGTGCCAGAGCAGAGAAATGAACCATAAATGAGAAACATCAAAAGTAACTTAGAGGGAATTTTTTTTTTAATATTAAAGTGATGAATCACAGGCCAAATTAACAAGTAAAGGAATCTGCCTATAATGAAATCTTTTTTTCTAACATAACACTTCATTATAAAGGGAGTTTTTCTATAATAGTAGCAAGTGTAATTACATTTTTATATATAATTAGGACATTATTATCATTTCACCATATCAAAGTTCATTATAAGACATTTCCAATGCATTTTTCATAGAGCAAAAATAAAAAGAGAACAGGGGTCCTTCAATTAGACTAGTATAAGGACATCCACAGAGACTGAGGGAAGCTGATCAAACAGCTTAGCCCAAAAGGGACCAGGTAGAAACTCATTGCTTCTCCGGCACAGGCAAGTTGCATTTTTACACATCCTACTTGGTACTAATTATACTCCTCACCCTTCCTATATTCCATTACATTGTTTGGGAGACAAAAATGCTTTTAAAATTGTAATCCGCTGGAACTGAATATGGAAGAATTGAAATGTCTTCATTATATGAATATGACTTATGAGAGCATCTCTGCCTTCTTGAGCATGTTGCTGTTATGCCCAGGAAGATAGAAATGTGTCACCAGGACAAGTAGATGGAATCCATGTAAAGTGATCCATTTTCTAGATTAATTTCAAAGTGGATTTGTCCTCTTCTTTACTAATGTGAAAAACAATCTAACTCTTTTCTCTTTCAAAAACCCCTTCCTACCTGAGTAGGCTGAGGATTAAGGAGCTGCTGAGAATTGGTACAAGAACAATCAAATATCATGTTGATTACTAGTTTGTGTAGTCCTTGGACACTGATAAAACTCTGCATAGTTTGATTATGTCCCACTTACTTTCCTGCTCCTGAAGGGGTTCATTATCTGATGTACTCACGCATGTAAGTCCCTGCATGCTTTTCTAATTGACAGAAAGTATATGTCCTCTTCATCTTACAGAGTGCATGCAGAAGTTCGCTGGTAGAGCCATAGGGTGGACAGTGCTTAATTCTCTGTTAGTGTTAGGCTGAGTGTATTAAATCCCATTTAGTTATTGGTCTAAAAGTGGGTAAAAGGTAGGTTAAATAACAAACACAGTAGGAAATTGAGTACTTCTAGTGTCATTTTTAAAAAAATACTGCAGTTATTTACAAGCTGGGAAAAAGTTATATTTGGATCCTAGATCCTAAAAGCGTGGCTTTGGACACTGCAACTGTCTATGTGTTCTGGGATTTGAGAAGAGAACTACTTCATGATGTTGGTCTGTAGTATCTAGTGTTTGTCAATGTAGATGTGCTCCTTCTCCTTTCTAAGAATGTACTAATGCATGTGACAACAGCTGGGTGAAACAGATGATGAAATACAGAAGTTCTTTAAATGACCACAGGTGAAAAAATCGTTAAAAGGATTTTCACCAGACTGTGGGTCCTCGAGGCTTGCTTTTTAACAACTCAGAGTTGGGCCATCACCTCAGTGGGCGGCAAAGGCCCACACAAAATCATCATATGTTTATATACATTACACAATAGGTATTCTTTCTTTGAAAAGTTCTTGCTGATTTTCCATGGGCTTTCAGTTCTTTATTGTTCGTTATTCTTCTTTAAATGCAATTTGATAATTCACCCACTGTGTCATTTCGGTTCTGCCTCAGAAGTGATGCTTCACGTTTCTCCACCAGTCATAAAAATTGCTTATCTTCCTTCTTGAGACACTTCTATTTATTCTTTAAAACTATAAAGAAAACCTCAAGCAGTTCTACTAACTTATACCTATATTTAATATATGCCTGTACTTAAAGTAGTTTAACATTTAATTATTAATTATCATTAAATCTAATACCCATTCTAAGTCTGACACTTCTTACGCAACTTGTTGATTCAGCTGGACTGGGTTTTAAACCAGTCGTAGAAAAGTCTATAATTGAACAATATTCAGGGCTATGTGTAACTGAGCAGTATTCTTATAACTGCTATAAAGGCTACTTTCCCAGCACCAGTTCTAATTATACTCTTAACATAATACTCTATTTATCTCAACACAGTGACAATAATATCAAGGTTTTACAACATTATATTCATCATACTTCCTTATTTCCCTTAACATCATCAATTCATCAGAGAGATGCCTAACTTGGGTGCTTACCTTTTCTCCAGTACCTGAAAGTACCTGAACTTGGTGATCAGGTTTGGGCAGTGCCTCCTTCAAGGCAGCTCAGAATAGCACAAGATGTGCTTTATACAGAAGGACTGCACACCAAGGAAAAGGAACTGCTTCCTCATACTCTCTTCCTTGCTGCTTCTGTGCTAGGAAAAAAATCAAGCCTATATTGAATATATTCTAAGTAAGGATGTCACTTTTAGAAAACAACTGAAAAACAGCCCTTAACACAGTATTCCTGGCTGATAAAGGCAGATTTTTGTTAGAATAGATTGTGGTTGTGCAAATGACCTCTGCTGCTCAATGTCACGTGCTTTAGCCAGAGCTTGTTCCTCACCACGCTCCTCCCTGACATACCTGTGCTTGCCACATTTTACTTGAAAATATTAAAAGAATGTGTTACTCTCTGCTGTTTACTACCGCACAGAAAACCACTGATAATTACTTAGTTTGTTGTTCCTGGAATAAGAATAACTTTCAGAATGGTGATGTTTTTTGTGACCGTCTGTGTATTAGGGTGTAGAAGTTTACCCAAGCTGGACATGTCAGGCTCAGGGTGTTTCTTTACACTGCATAGGCAGAGGTTGGAGGTGGAATGTTACCACATACTGCTGACAGCCCCGACCACCCACACACTCTCTGCTCTCCTACAGCAATCTGGCGGGCAAATGCATCAGTCCTTCAGGGCTTTGCAAAGGGACCTAAACAGGCTGGACCGCTGGGCAGTGTCCAACGGCATGAGGTTTAACACGGCCAAATGCCGGGTCCTGCACTTGGGGCACAACAACCCTATGCAGAGCTACAGACTGGGAGAAGCCTGGCTGGAAAACTGCCAGGAGGAGAGGGACCTGGGGGTGTTGGCCGACAGCTGACTGAACATGAGCCAGCAGTGTGCCCAGGTGGCCAAGAAGGCCAATGGCATCCTGACTTGTATCAGAAACAGTGTGACCAGCAGGTCCAGGGAGGTGATTCTTCCTCTGTATTCAGCACTGGTGAGGTCGCTCCTTGAATATTGTGTCCAGTTCTGGGCCCCTCACCACAAGAAGGATGTTGAGGCTCTGGAGCAAGTCCAGAGAAGAGCGACGAGGCTGGTGAAGGGGCTGGAGAACAGAGACCCTATGAGGAGCGGCTGAGAGAGCTGGGGTTGTTTATCCTGGAGAAGAGGAGGCTGAGAGGAGACCTCATTACTCTCTACAAGTACCTGAAAGGAGGTTGTAGAGAGGAGGGAGCTGGGTTCTTCTCCCAAGTGACAGGGGACAGGACGAGAGGGAATGGCCTCAAGCTCCGCCAGGGTAGATTTAGGCTGGAGATAAGGAAGAGTTTTTTCACACAGAGGGTCATTGGGCATTGGAATAGGCTGCCCAGGGAGGTGGTTGATTCACCTTCCCTGGAGGTGTTTAAGGCACGGGTGGATGAGGTATTGAGGGACTTGGTTTAGTGTTAGTGGATAGGAATGGTTGGACTAGAAGATCCGATGGGTCCCTTCCAACCTGGTTGTTCTGTGATTCTGTGAGAACAGGCTTATTCCTTTTTTAAAACAATAGTGCAACACAGGTATAACATGCATAAATTAAACCAGTTTCACTTGTTTACTTTCTCCTTCCTTTTCCCTCCTAGCAACTTCCATTAATTATTTGTATTTATCGTGGGATCATATCCTAATTGTTTATTTTCCTCTCTTCATTTCCTCTGGAATACAAATCCTTCTTTATAGCCATCTGTATTACCCTCCCTGAGTTTGCCAGGTACCACTTCCTGACAGGAAAAAAGTTCAACTATAGCTGAACTACAAAATCCAGTAATATTTGTAGGGATCTGCCAGATCTTCTGCAAGACACAAGCATTCTAAAAGATGTGAAACAGAAAACTACAACTGGACCTAAAAGTTCTAATCTCCATTCCATTCTAATCTCCATACCACAGACATAGGAGTTTTATTACAAATAATTGCATTTATTGGAATGGTTTCTGCACTGCTGAAGTGAAAGACAGTGCAACAGCATTCAGGAGGTCTATGTTCTGTTTTACACTTTCACAGAGGTGGACTGCTGTGCTCAAATGAAATCCTTATGCAATCAGTAGGCCCTGCTAGAACAGTTGGGCTTCTTCCCAACTTTACTGGGATCTTTGAGACAAGTCAAAAAACATAGAGGGGAAAAGAGACCAAGACGGCAAGGATTTAAAAAGCAAAGAGATACACCCTTCCTTGTTTACCAAATCAGCAAAGAGAAAGTAAAGAAAATATTGCCTGCTATGTAGTGCCATGTAAATGAGGTTTGGATAACTTACAAAATAAAAAAACAATCAAGTACATATACGTATTTACTGTGGTACTTCTCTTAATTGCTTAAAAAATGCAAAGTGTGTCACTTTACCTTTGCAGTACAAACCAGGTGAATCACCATTTTTAACGTATCATTGCATATACAGAGTTAGAAGTTAGGTGGATTTCATATTTTATTAATTACAAGGATCTTAATTATTTTGCTGTACTCACAGCCAGGAAAAAAACGGTGACGTGGAGAACTCCCAAGCTTCCTGAACTCCTGCTGTGCATTCTCTCCACAGAACTCATCACCTTGCAGAGCAGCTTCGCTCTTTGAAAAAATAAAATATTAATTTTTAGAGAGAGAAAAAAAGGACATAAAAATGATTTGGCATACAGCAAAAATGTGTGAAACTAATCATGAGAAAAGGAAGATGAGATTTCTGAAAGATTATATTTCTTTGTTTCCAAGAGGCTAATGCAACAGCTGTTCTTTAGGATGTGTCTACAAAGCTTTTGCAATAGACTCTGCCTGCAGCATAAGCAACTGAAGCCAAATAACAACATTACTGTAATGTTGATCCTGAGTGCAGGACCTGTGCCCCAGGTTTATCAAAGCACTAGCCATGGCTGCAGGATTTTAGTTTGGAGGAATCCATGCCTGACAGGCTCAGAGAATGAGAAAAATAGGTTCTTGTCTATTTGAAAGACTGTAGATGTCCCCATAACCATTCATCAGTTCAGAGACTGGCTTTCAAAGTATTTATGCAGCGACTGTTTGCCCTTTGGCCTTTTCTATAAAAGATTTTCTGAGCTCCCATAGATACATAATGGCAGCACTATGAATATCTGATGCAGCAGTGCTGAGCTAGAGAAAATCAAAACTCAGAGACCTAGGCAAGATGCTGAGGGCACCAAAACTTTTAACAATTGGGTTTCTATCTGAAATAATTTGAGCTTAATTTTCTGTGGCACTGAGCACTGAAGCAACATTTCTTAACTGTAGTCACGGGAACCCAGCATCTTTTAGATGAAGGAGGAGGACATCAGGCAGAAATATAGACCTGGACATCTGACATGCAAGGTGTCTAAAATTAAGACTACTAACAAATGTTTAGTCAAAACTCCTGGCTTGGTTTTGCCTCTATGTAAAGTGAGGGTGTTAATAGTTACATCTCTTAAAAAAATTGATATTAGAGACTTCAGCATTTGTTAAAACCCTAATTAAATAATGTCTGTTCTCTTTAATGAAGTTCTTGGGAAGAAAGTTGGCTCCAGTAAATTGCTCGTATTGCCCTTCAAAAATGGCAGGTAGAACAACAACATGAAACTTTGTCTATGGGACCTTTGCTGTTTTTCTTACTGCCTTCTTGCAACAAAATAGGTGTTTGCCTGTAGAGGAAAAGAAATACCTTAATGTGGATGTGTTTTGTTTATTATTTTGAATTAACATCTGTTTTCAAATGTGGGTTGCATGCCCATAAAAAATACTGCCATTTCACTTAAGTAAGTGATTGAGATAGAAAGCAAGGTCTAGTTCTGTTCTCCTCATGGGACGGGATTTGCTTTCAATTTGAAACAGTGATGAGGTTAATAAAAGTGTATTTCTCACATACAAATATTAACACAATTCTCCACAAATATAAGCAGGTATCAGTGATTTTATTTAACTCAGGTCACATTCTGGATTTTTTTCTTTATGGCCAAGAGTGCTAGAAGCATCTTATTTCAACAAGAGGTGGGATTCTGCTGAACTCACAAAATTCGTGAACAGAATGCTACCAGAGTTCTGTAGTTCTTCCTATAGCCGTGACATGTAGTGTAACCTCAGGAACTGCTGCTCTCTGTGTAGAAATACACCGCTGCTCTGGGAGGGTCGGATGGATAGGTGAAAGGAGCAGCACAGTGCAGGCACCTATCATTGTATTGTCCACTGGTTAAAATAATTTCTGATAACAGTTTCAGTCAATTAACTTCCTGTTGTATTCTTTCTTTTATTAGTTTTGCTCTTTAGGCATTTGAGACTTTTTTTTTGCCTTTTCTTTTTGAGGGGGTGAGGTGGGTGTATATTTTTAAATCATTAAGGCCAGATAGATAAGTTTCTAACTAGAACTTCCTCCACTGTTGGCATTCTCCTTTCCTAGAAGCAGCTTTCAGAATGAACTGATTGTTTTACTGGTGACAGCAGTGTTATTTCTGGTGACTGTGTCTTTTGGGCTCTCCTTTCTGTTACTGTCCAGTACAGCTAGTTTGCCAGTGCCTAGCCAATGAGGCATTCTGTTATTCTGATATTATATGAATCCTGACCAGGTCCTGACCAGCTAAATCACTGTGCAACTGCAGTGATGCAGTATGCATTTCCTCAGTTATTATAATAGGGAAAACAATCCGTAAAATAAGCACAGAAGAAGAAATAAAATCAGTCAAAGCAAAACATGCACCTTGGAACAAAGCTATTAAAATATTACTGTGAGGTACTTCAAGGACTGTAAAATCTGTCAGACATGTAGTACTAGAACTAGATGAAATGATTCAACTGATGCATTAAATACTTTCAGTATAAGTAAGCGGAAAAACTCAGTGAAGAGACACAGCTCTTGAGTTGGTTAAGCAGCATGTCAGCCAGTGAGAAAACTGACAAAATACATTTGCATAGAGCAATTCATTTTTACAGGATGGTGCTGAAATAAGCTAAGAAACAGATGCCTGCAATTGAGGAAATAATATCTGAGTTGGCTGGCAAAATCGCAGACTGTCTTGCAACCAGGCAGTTTTGTATTAAACAAGCAATTACTTACCCTAATCTGCCCACTACATAGTACAAATGGATGGCCGAGAGAGACAATATGGATTAAATTTGCTGTAGAAGAATAGTAATGCTGCCAGCCAAATATCCTACTAGGACTTCTTGAGATAAATATCCAGATAATCAGCATGCTCAGGTATATCAATTAGATGTTAGCAGAAACTCAAGGTAGATCGTGACTGCAATATCCTTTTGCTTCTAAGAGTAAGGTAGGGAAGCATAACTGAAATAACGGAAAACAGAGAAATATGACTGTCCACAGTGTTGCACAGGGGTCATTTGCATTCTGAGTACACCTTGATCTTGGAAAGGCCAAGACAACGCAACAGCTGCCCATACCCCAGCTATGTCATCTTTCCAGCGAGGAGGGAGAGACCAAGGGACTATAAATACCTGTAAGTTTTCTGAACTAAATTACTTCAAAGTATTTAAGGTGTCAGTTGAACAAAGATGTAATGCAGACATACCTGCTTGTAGTGGTTTAATTGCAGCTGGCATCTAACACCACCCAGCGGCTCCCTATCCCCACCCTAGTTGGATGGAGAAGAGAATCAGAGAGAAATCATGGGTTTAGATAAAGACTTGTTAATAGGTAAAGCAAAAGGTGTGCATACAAGCTAAGCTAAACAAGGAATTCATACGCTACTTCCCAGTGGCAAGCAAGTGTTCAGCTATCTCCGGGAGATCAGGGCTCCATCACATGTAACGGTTACTTGAGAAGACATAACTCTGAATATACCCCTCTTCCTTCTTTCCCCATATTCTGAGTATGATGTCATATGGTATGAAATATCCCTTTGGTCAGTTGGGGCCAGCTGTCCTGGCTCTACCTCCTCCCAGTTGCTCACTGGTGAGGTGGTGTGAGGAGCATAGAAGGCTTTGACTCTCTGAAAGCACTGCTCAGCAATAACTACAACATCCTCACTGTTTCCAGCAGAAATCCAAAGCATAGCCCTATACTGGCTACTATGAGGAAAATTAACTCTATCTCAGCAAAACCCAGCACACTCCTTCAGCTTAGTGTATCCTGTATGTAACTCTAGGAGCAACTGACCATCTGTTTAATGTACAAATGCTAGAGTCAGAAGGTCAGAACAATGTGATGCCGACTAGAAAATATTTGGGCTGTTGTGTCTCCAAAAGGACACCAGGTATCTTTCCATTGATAACAGCAGGTTTGACATGAAATAAAACATGAAAAACATGAATTGGTTTTTCATATGTAAAATCTGACCACTTCGATTTTCCAATTTGAAGACTGTGAATCAATTTGAAAATGAGCATGACTAGCCAGAACATTTCTTAAAACCAGTAGGAGTGACTTCAAAATGCTTTTAACACATGCAGCTAAAATATCTGTATTATTTTTATGCCACTTATCTGCCCTAATTTAGATTAATCCAGCAAAGAAAAGATTTATGGTCTATATCCAACCCTTATAATAGCAGTGTGTTAAAACTGTAGTAGAATATGTCTGAAATTTTTAACCTGCAAGACAGACTAAATGCATAAAGCCTCCAAATCTATCAATGAGACTTGTCATGAGACAGTTTAAAGAGAGACTGAAAATGTCCAAAGATGTAAACAACAAGAAACAACTAAAGGTTTGTTGTTCCATTGGTTTGGCCAGACATCTGGAGCAAAGAATCCCATGTACACGGCGAGTTCAAAGAATAAGATCCCCTATACCAGTGACTCCTTGTAACACCTGGTTCATTGTAAACCTGAGCTCTGAAGAACAAGAACAGATCTCAGAAGTGTGAGTGCTCTGAGAAGGCAAAGTTACCACATGCTGACCAAATATTACTAGGGTTAGCAGTGACTTGAGAATGGCTCTTTCCCATTAGCAAAGCAAAAGCTGCCAAATCTGTATTTCTTTCTGTTATCCAATACATACAACAAATACAAGAGCAGAAAAATAAGAAACCAGACACAAATTGCATGGAAAGTTTTATCAAAAAGGGAGGTCTGGGCAGATTATTCTATGGTCTCTTTGCAGCCTTGCCTTCAGTAAGAAATATTCATTTCTCAACTGTAAAACTGTTTGTGTACTTTTTATTGTAACTATAGATTTCTAATTATCATCAGCCATGGAGCTGAGCTGACATTTCCTAATTACTTTTTTCCCTTAGTTATCTGAACAAGTGTGGCAGTGCTGTTTAGATTAGGTTTGTTCTGTTTCACCAGGATATTTTAGAACAATGTGATTATGCATGGTTGCACCTAGCTACTACTATCATGACAAGTACAGAAGTTAAATTATGAAGCAAACGTAAGCTTTGAAGAAATTTTTATTTAATCTGTATTCCCCTGTTTCATCTGCTCATCCATCCAGCACAATCTGCATCATTATTAACCACACCATATTTCTAAAAAAAGAGTATAAAAAGTAAGACATCTGTGTTATAGCATTAATATATTCAAAGGTTTTTACTTTCATCTTCCAGGCATTAACACTATGTAAGTGCAATGTAGGTGCAACTTACAGCATCGATGAAATACCACAAGAAAAACGTAGTGGCAAAAAAGAAGGAAAAAAGATACAAGTCGACTGAGTATTATGTAAAAAGAGGACTTTTATTCATAAATAGAGCACTTTCGCCTATTGCTCCTCTATACCTTTATTTCTAATTGCTACCACAATTTTTAAGGCACTGAGGCAAGCCTCCAGCAGTGTGCTGAAGGTGTGTTTGTGCTGTTATGCCCTCTGGCTTTGCTGCCAGCCTATTCCCTTAGATCAGAGCCAGAAGGCAGACTGTTTTCGAATACCGATCACCTCACCCGGACCTAATCCTTTGAGTTCTCTTTGGCATCTATTCCTTCTGCCAGTTTCCTCTTCTGTTCCTCTCTTTTCTTCTGAAGTTGACAACAAAGACATCCTCAGGGCCCTCCTTGATGTAAGACCACTCTTGATGTTGTTACAGTGTGGGTTTTTTTGTACCCTAAAGTTGTGCTACTTTTATATTCAGCTAGCACAATATTTGCACACCAGAAGATAAAGAAAATGAGAATATGTTACACAGAATGATAGTTTCTTTTTTTATTTGTACACTTTGGTCCTTTCAGTGGAAACCTTTTTTTCTTTTTCTGTCATTCATCTACATACCTGATCAAGAACCTAAAGGTATCTTTTTACAGACTGTGCTGCTTATATACCTTAAATTGGCCTGACCTGCCACTTTTAATTTTAAAAAGATGGCTGTATGGGATGTGGATGAATATGGAATTTCTATGAAGCACAAAACTTTTGAACGGTTCCTGTCCTCTGTGATAGTGAGTTTTAAAAGGGAAATCTCCAAAGAGCTAATTAGTAGACAAGTAGAGCTCAGGCTGAACAAAGCTGAAAAGATAGCAGATAACTAAAAGGACCTGGCCATAGCTGACAAAAATCAAAGCACTGACAGAGAGCTGGCAGTAACCTTGGGCTGCTAACTGACAGGGACAATAAAAAAAGCCTCTGAGTGTGGCAGAGAGTGACAGCCACAACCACAGGCTCTCTGAAGAGCCTGAAACCTCCACCAAAACGAAGATATAATCTTCTGCTTGGCAACACCATACGCTTTTCCCTCCCATTCCAAATTGGGGAAATTGGAGCTTGTCTAAATAATTCTGCTGCATGAATGTGAACTGAAAATGGAACCGTCCAAGATCGGCATGCAAAGTTTAGTGGAAAGCTATGGTCTGAGGGGACACATCTGGAAAAATGTAAGTTTGACTGGGGGACAGTGAAGCTTTCCTTTGCTTACCGTGATACTTTTGCTGGAGCAGCCCTGTAGCTGCTTGACTCTTATTCTCTGTGAACCTTCATGAGATAAACATATAGCACAAACTATGAAAAACATTTTGTCATTATATGCTCCCTGAAACATAATATAAAATGGAAAACAGAATCATCTTCTCTGTTGTTGGCAAGGGAGATGCTTATCGCTGCGTCATGTTCATGGAAGAAAACGTGCTTGATCTGATTCTAGAAATTACTTATTTTTCACTTAAACAATTGTGGCAATTATTTATACTTGTATACCTTCACTGATTGTAAACATTTGCACACTATGATCAACAAGCCATGAGACACTCTTCAGCAAGTAATCATTCGTGAACTAAGATTCTTAGGAAATGTACACATGTAGCAGGTAACACACTGGACCAGCAGCCATGCAAATGAATGATGAGAAAAAGCCAAGGAGATTGTTTCATAAGACAGTAGACATGGTAATTGCAGGGAAATCAAGGCTGCAGAATGCAGAGAGCATTTATCAAGTGGTATTATCACTCCTAAAATCACCATGACAAGAGTTTGGGTGTTGCTTTTGGCCATATTCATGTTAAGACAAAAATTCTAAAAAATTATTTTTGTATCTCAATATCCTACCTGCAATCAATTTATCTTCTTTCTTATAGTGAAACAAGGACTGACCTTATTCAGAGGTGGCCAGTTTCTTTTATCCTACAAGCTATAGTGAGCATATCGGCAATGCCCATGAGCCCTAGAAAACCATAACACAATTAATTGGAAAGTATCTCTTGTTTTGAGGAGGGGATGGAGATGAACTTAAGGTTTAAAGAGATGAAATTTTCTTTATAATCTCCAGAAATTCTTTACTACATTTAATTGTCCTTAGTTTACCTATTCCTAAATCAGTCACTATGCCACACTGTCTTTGACATGTGTTTAACTTGACCTTTCAGCGAAATGGTCAGTTGTGTACTGTCATGCATGTATTTGAAGTATTAAATAAGGCGCAGATGTAATATCTGTGCAAGACATGCAAAAAAATTTCATATACCTCTGTATTATTATTTCAGTTTCCTTAAAAGCTTAAAAATACCTAAGTCCTGATTTCAAAATTAACACTACTGTTTAATAGTTTCTGTTCAATCTGCAAGCCAGAGCCAATCCAAAATCTTACAGAAATTGGCCTGCATCTTCTAGATCTCATAGAAGAGATAATTTTTCATATACTTCTCTACACCTGTAATTTAGCAACCTCAAGACTGGGGAAATAATTTATTTAAAAATTGTCGTTCTAAACCAGAACACACGAAGTCTGCTTAAGAAATCCTCTGTGGGGTGTGACAAATCACACATCCTGTAGACAGCCCATAGTTTATTATAGCAGTCAGTGCCATGCTGTATAGGAGAACCTTGATTAAAAAACTATCATGGGATCCTTTGAATGTTAATATTTTAAAAGATTTAATTCATCCTATTTGCCACTTACTTTCATTTTCTTTTTTGTATGACCTTTGGCTATGCTTCAATTCTCCTTCTGCTAAACCATGTCCTTCTTTCTTAGTCTTTGACCTGTCCTGTCTGCCTAAGATTTCTTTTTCTCCTCTTTCATGCTACATGTCTTACAGTCTATTTTCAAGCCTTTGAGTTCTTCTTCATAGCTCCGACTTTCTTTTTCCACAGGTTTTCCTCATTCCTTGCACACATACATTTCCCCTGCAGCCTCTGCACAGGATACATTTCCCTCTGCCTTCCCTGAAAAAGTAACTTTACTCTTCCAAGTATGTGTTCTTTATTCATTTTATGTTATAATTCCATAAACACATATGAACTAGAACAACCTAACAGAGCCAGCAAGAATATAGCAATTTCAGGCCTTTTCTTGCTTATTTTTCTTCAATGAAATTTGCTTTAACCATTTTTCCTCTCTATTCTTTCTCAAATTGCAGCGATGTTCTCTATTTTACCACACTTCATTAGCAACTGCCCCCAGATAAAACATGGTTCACAGCCTCATCCTTTGTTTTTATACTGATATAGCTGAATAGAAAAGCTTTTATTAATCTTAGTGGATTAATTCCTCACTGGCTACAGGGCTGGTACAAGTCAACATACTAACATGTATATATCCACTAAAACGATCATAAATTGGTTTTAGGAGGTAACATTGTACTTTATTATACTCAATATATTCAAAATGAATACAGATTATAAAGGTGACATTCTTTTTTTGGTAACAACTGAAACAAAATTGGACTGGTTTAACTGAGACTGATATTAATATATCACTGAGCAGTTAGTTATATCACATGAATTAGATATTAACGCATTCATTTGTTATGCTTTTAGTACAAATTTTCCTGACACAAGTGAGATAAAGAAAAATAGCCCATCGCAAAGATGTCATTTGGTTTCTTGTGAGTATATTGATGATTTCTTGTGAGTATATTGATGATTTCTGATGAGAAACTTTAGAAGCAGTTTACCATGAAATGAAATGTTTTTGTAGGGGTCTTTTACGATTGGTTCCTCACTTTTTAATATTGATTTTTATGAGGATTGTGTGTGTGTGGGTGTGTTTTGACAGAAGGAACCCCACTGAGAAACTTTGGAGTTTTCTCCGTCTAACTGACATTAAAAGAAATGTTATAAGGAAAAGATGAGTTCTACTTCATTACTACTTGCAATGGAAGGGGAACAGCTATATGTAATGAGGCTTTACTCTGAGTGTTATTGAGACATATTTCTACTTTCCTTTCTTCACAACTATCTTGAGCAGCTCCTCTGGATGTCACAGTTCCAGTAATTACCTTCAAATTGTTGATGCATTTTAAAAAAAAGTGAAGTTTATTATTTGCATAATCATATTTTATTTTTATAGATTGCTTTTGTATTGTTGCGTTGAGGTGTTTCAGATCTTTTCTCCCTGGGGTTTGGAAGAATTTAGTAGCAACTTTAGAAATGCTGCCTTCTTGTTCAAAACAAATATTCAGAAATGCCAGAATATTTGCTCTTGGGCGAATATCCTAGCTTCCAATTCACCCAAATGTTGAGGTTAGCCTGTACTCAGACTATGGTCTTTCTCAAATACAATTTTGTGACTCTGCATCTTGTGGATAGGACTTGTGTTCAGCAAACGTTTCTGACACAGCCAGTAGACAGGATTTGTTTGTCTGTAGCATTATGGCAAACAGCAGTTGTTCTTAAAGCATACAGACCATCTTTCTTTAAGCAAAAGTATCTGCTACTCAAAAGATTCTTCATGAACATAGTACCCATTTAGAAATGTCAAAATGGAGATGTGTGTTACAGGGCAACTCTTTTTTATATGGCACGGTGTGAGTCCTCCTGTTTATCCGTCTTTTACCTGAGTCTATGCAGTAAAAGCATGTCCTCTCTGCGCCTCTCTGTGCATACAAAACCCATTCGCACTGATGCATAACTAGATGCAACTGTGAGCCTGCAAGGACTTGGGCCTCATGGGCCTCATCTTACTCTTCTCAAAGTAATTCTGTATTCCAGTGATGTAAATGAAGGCGCTCCTCATGCGCGGTAGCGAGAAGCAAGAGCGGCAACGTGCTTGAAGTGCCTCTTCTTTTAACAGGCACATTCATTGAATGCTGCCTGAAATGACCAACAGCAGAATGTAAAAATGAAAGCTGAAGCTTCTTCTGCCAACGCAATCCCAAGTCATCTCTTACAGCAGGACTGAATATTCACTGAAGAAACATAGTCACAAAATTAAATTAATATGAACACCACTAACACAGCCTCACAGAGAAAACACAGAAAAATCTAAAAATCTCTTTTCTCCTAGTCATACTACACTGCATATCCTTCTGTAGTTTTCTTTCTTTTTAAGTATTATAAAGTTACCAGACACTGCATGCATATTTTGGTCCAGTATAGAGAGATTTTTTGGAGCCAGGGGTATCTTTAAGCAACAGCTACAAAGCATATTTTGTATATATATCTCTGAAAACTGGCTGAAAAATGAATAGAAAATGTTCTCTGTTATAATTTTGAAGTAGTCTGTGTGGCCTTAGTTGAATGGGATCTTTTTTAATCTTTTCATTAAAAGAATTTGCCTTCTTCTTCACCAAAAGAAATTATTCAAAAAATAAATCTTTTATTTAAATGAAAATCAATAAAACTCATGCTGAAGCTATTGCTGTTAAGCGTGTTCTGGAAACACTAGAATTTTGGGGGTTTATTGTGAGAAAATGTCTTCTGGTAAAATATACCTGATAGAAAAGACCTATTTTTGCTGTAAATACATGGAAACTAGGATTCTTGGCTATTTTTGATAGACAAATAATAACATCAAGAGTCAAGAATGTTGTCTTCATTCATTTATTTGGCAAAGAAAAACACAGATTTTCCTTTCAGAGATTCATCTCCACCCTGTAATGCATTCAAGCCGAGCTAAATCTGATGTTTCTTCATGTAGCACAGGATGCGCTTGCTTGCTGTGGTGGGATTGCTCACGGGGAAGTTTGCAGTTGCTTCCAGGTTGTTTCCAAATACATGAGTTTTATGGTTTGAGTTACTGATTAAAGGTCACTTCTCTATTTGTATTCTACTTTGACACTTCAGATGAGATGAAATTTTTGATTTATAAAGCTGTTTAGGCAGATATGAATTGTGCTGAGCAGTGAGAGCTCAGAGTTCAGCTCCCTGCTGATTAAAAGACCCAGATTGTTCCCCCAGAAGCTTCGAGGACTAATTTTTTTGAAGAGACTTTGTTGAGTCCATAAACTGCATTTTTGGAGGAGTCTTTTAATTGACAGTGGCTCTATTAGTCTAATGATTTTTAATATTATAAATTTTTTTAGCCTCATAAGCATATTTTATAAATCAAAAGGGAGATGCGCTATTGTATGTAATGCAGACAAAGAGAATATTAATGCTGTTTAGAGGAACAAAATACACAGCATATGGCAATAAGTATTAAATAAAAATGAGATAAAAGACTAACCTCTTCACATTAAAAATGTTATTCATTCACATGAAAAAATGTTAATTGCATTGAAGTGTAAACTGCAGTCGACTATCAATATTTACCATCCTTTTCTCTTCACTGACTGCTGTGCAGTGATTCCTGAGATGGATCTGGCCTAATGACACTTACATATCTGTGGCTGATGACTTTAAATTACACTTTGGATCTCAGGACACAACAGCCTCTTGGGGCAGGATGCTAAATGACTATAGGACTGTTGGAGCTTTCACTGTGCTGAGCTTCTCTCTCTTTGCCTTCCCCAAGGATTCATCAGATAAAAGTTGATTTGAGGGTGATATGGAATTACATCTGAAAAGCACCCCAACTAGGTAGAACACTTGTCAATCTTTAGGAGTATATTAATTTTTATAGTCTTTGTCTAATAATTTCACAAGATTTAGAGCCATTGCATGTTAGGTTGCTGACTGTCAACCTTTTCAGAAGAAAGACAGACAGACATGATGAGAGTATCTCCTATTGTCAGTGGCTTTTCTCAACTACCCTCACAATAAAACAGGCCTCACAATAAAACCGGTCAGAAAAATATAGAAGAGCTGATCCCAGAAACCAAAAATGCTTTCACTGAGAGCTGTTTGCATCCTTCTAAGGACCAGACACAAGGTCTACTCCAAGCAACCCTGTCTAAAATCAGTCCATCTCATATGATACAAAAATTCCACAGCATAAAATCTAGACCACCAAAAGATGATAGGTTGGTCCTCATCATAGGTGTGTTATAGTGCTCATCTACCTGTCAATAGTGACACGAGACAGCTCAACCCAAAAAACTTCACAAAATATTAACCTAAATGTTCTGCACCCTCTAAGATTGTAATATCCAGTGTGCTGCTGAATGGCCATAGCTCTTTGTCCTTAGTACTTTTTTCATGTGATTAATTTGCCAGATACCTTAAATAAATAAACTGGTGTTCATTTTCCAGTAAGTTTCTTTATGTTTAACACAGGCAATACATCAGCAGTTTAGTGATCAATAATAAAACCTGGATTATAGTTTGGAGTCTTAGGACAAAACCACAATATTTAAAAGGTCTTAAAATTTGCTTGGGACAACCATGCCAGTGAGTTAAAAGATGAATTTACAAATGTGTGGATATTATCATGTGTGATATTATCAGGTGTGTAATATGGAGATGGGAATAGTTTTATATATATATATATATAAATACATATGATAGCAAGTTCTAGAAAAAATATAAACTAGGGGATAGGGAAAATTCTAAAGTGCAAATAAAGCTTATGAAAACAATAGTTATTACGGAGTAAATGGTAAATATAATTGTTTAAAGGAAAACTGAGGCCAGCTGCTTTCCTAAAATGAATCTGTGCTTTTTACAATCAACTACACATTGGTCTAAGTAGTTTATCCTAATCTATCTCAATTCAGATTGGGTTAGTTATAAGAGAAGGTTTCAATTACCAGAAGGTTGTTACAATTAAACCTTCAATAGATAAGTAATTTTTAAAGACAGTAAATGGCACCTTTTCCCGATGCTGCTGCAAGCAACCCCTGGTAAGGAAAAAAAGTGATCTATGCTCCTTGCAATTCTTCTCTGAGAAATCAATTGCATTCAATCAATAGTAAAAACAGATGCTACCTCCTATGGGCAGGTATACTGAGTATCAGGTGATTGTATCTCAAAGACTGCAGACAGAATCGCTGATAGAAAGTTTTGAAGACGTAACAACTACCTTTTAAAGAATCACTTAAATGTTGATAAAAATAAAATTGCACAAGTAAAGGATTGCTCTGATCTAAATAATACTGTCGCTGCAACTGAAGATATTTTGGGACACAGCTAAAGTGACTCTTGGGGCTGCTTTATTAGCTATAAATGAACAAAAGGAGGGAAAATACAGTATGTTGTTGGAAGAACATCAGTTCCGTAAAACAGACATGAATCTAATGGAGATGTCAGAGTTTTGGAGTTATTTTCAGAAAGGAAGGCTGTTAAAACTGTTTTCACCAATAAAATCAGATGATATACCCTCTTGTAAACCAGACAGATTACTTGCACATATGCCAAGAATGCACTGAACTAAGGAACTGACCAGAACAGAATAAGGGGAGTTGGATGTTTCTTGTCCTGGATACTACAGACAACTTTGTAATAGACAACTATTCTTCATTCCTCACACTTAAACATTCATCTATAACTGAATTAAAGAAGATGTCTACAGAACAGGCTACACCATTGTACTCTTCTCTTACACTTCTCTACTAGTTATAAGGTGTGTCTTCAAGTGTTGTTTTGCTAAAAATATAAATGTTCCATGTGCTTTTCTAGTCCCTTCTCTATAATTATTCCATTCATGTCTAGTGATACTTCTGTCTCAGAACTGATTAAATAAATTTTGGAATTGTAAAGGAGAGAGAGATATACTCATGTGTAGGATTAAAGGTCCCACTGAAGTCAGCAGCTGTTGTATACACAGTGCTAAGCCTGCATGCAGAACAGAACAGCCAATCTGAAAACAACGTGGGCAGCCTAATGCATTTTTAGCTCTTAAGACACTAGTAGGATTTGAAAGTACCGAGCTGCTGTTTTATTAACAATACTTTCTACTGGAATACATAGCTACACCTTTCTAGAAAATGCTTCTTCAAATTTAGCTAATACACTGTTTAGACACAGCATAAAAACTCGGCATAGTGTGAGTCACATGGCTTCCCAGGGAAGGATGTAACAAACCATTGTCATTTATGGAGATGTATTTCACAGAATTAATTGAAACGCAAAGAATTGACAGGAAATTGTATGTTTTTCCTCTTTTCTGTTTAGACATTTGTGGTGTAGTTGCAGAAAGGGAGATTACATTCAGAATTCTAAAAGAAGCAATTTTCACAATCTCTTGTCCAAATTTATCGGTTAAGCATCAACTGTACTTAACCCTGTTAAGGAGGAAAGAAAACAAATTTTCTTCATCCTTTTTTTCATTCTGGAGGGACGATGTCCTCCCTTCCAGGATGTCTCTTCAGAAGGGCTTATGTCTAGTAATTGTGGTCAGTATGTCCCGTACACAGCTTTATTTAGTCATTTTAAATGAATGACCCCATCTCCGGAGATGACTATCACAGAAGTGTCATTAAGTTTGTAGGATAAAGCAGTCTTGTTGCACTTGGAACTAAGAAAATCCAAGTGTATGTCACTTGTCTTACTGAGCTCTGGTGCAATTTGCAGTAGTTCATCCATCTGTTCAGTTGCACTCCTTGCTAGGGCAAGAGATCAGGTTCTGTGACTGTTTCTCAGCTGCTTAGTTTCCCAAACTAGCATTTAACCTTGAAAGCAACCTTCTAAAGGTGCAAATGTGTATGCTAACGTGTTGACCTATGAACTACTGCTACCCCACTGCTTAAGCATTAAACCAAAACAAAAAAGTTAAAAGTTTAAGCAAGAAGAGGCATCTCATCACAGCCTAATTTACCACAGGTTATCTGTTAGAGTCCCTCCAAGAATATTGGTGGTATCTGCAAGACCTAAATGTTCTCAGAGAGGGGCTCATTTTGGCAGCTGTGTCTCTAGTAGCAAAGAAAATTCTTTTACTGATGAGAAAGAGAAACTTGTGAGAGGTGGAGGTGGTAATGCTTAGATCTTTTGTTTTCAGAGAGTTTTTTTTTATTCTAAAGATCTACGAAAAGCCAACGCTAAAAACATTTTAACGCCTGATGATTTATATGAAGTGACACAAGAAGAACTTACTAGGAAGGATAAAAAACCTACCAACTGAATGACACCAAAATAGAATAATAAGATTAATTCCAGGCTATTGAATGAGAATGAAGCAAGGAGATGATTTACTCAAGAATTAGGGGAGGTCTATGAAGAATGATGGAAACAGCAAAGTTAAAGATATCTGGGTTACCTGTCATCTCCTGTCTTCTGCCCACATGACCTAGGAGAAGATGGAGGAAGTATATGGAATCAGAACTAAGAGTTCCTCATATTAAGCTACTACTTGAGTTGCTAGCAACAGGAAAAATATTCTCTGACAGAAGAAAACAGTAGCAAGTTGTGAGATATGCCAACATCTTTCCAGAGCGTTCTTTGACACAGACAACTAAAGCAGAAATAAGAGGCCTAAATATTGCATATTTACTGCTATATATTGCTCTTCATAGTAAAAGTCTTGCTCTTGCTTCAGGGAACTGCAAAGGGAACAGTAGCACACACAAAGATGTTCACACATGTTTTGGCTGTCTTATGCCTTGACTGCTTGCCTAATCTGAAGCCTCTTGCACTAGGAATTATTTCCATTCTTACCTAGAGCATGTATTTACCAAATAATTTTTGCCATCATTCTTATCCTGCAGATTACCTTCAGGTAGTTTGTTAAAATATTTTACTGTTGTTCTGTGGACATTGAGTGAGATCATACACTTATTATTTCTTCACTGGCTGGGAACAAATTCTTGCCACGTTTCTGGCATAAAAACTAATATTTAGGCATCTGCTACCTCTGTGAAGGTTCCTACCTGAACACTTGTGAAACTTAACTCCACAGAGGATGGGACGAGCATGTCTTTTTGGAGTTGCTTACACTTATTGCTTTAACTAACTGGATAATGCCTTCCAGTGTAATTTGAAGAAAATTAATATGCCATCTGAACATGTTCCTCTGAAATGTTAGAGCTGGGATGGAATGTAGAATTTCAAGGAGCCTACACCTACTGGAACACTGCGATTTCATTTCACTACATCTGAGCTCTTCCTTGACTACAATGCAACATACAATTTGCAGTGATTTCAGACCAGTAAAAATAGTGCCAAGTATTTGTTGATTATAAGCAATCAGTTAAAGAACACTTATATTTAACAAGCTGGTGTAGTAAAAAAAAGTGCTGAGGACAAAGAGCTAAGGCAATTCAGCAGTACACTGAACAAAAATTGTAATATTTTAATAATTTCCCAAAGTAACCAGGATACTTTTTGAAGACTTACAGGGATGCAATTATTCATTTGCAGCTCACAAATTCACATAAAATTATCCCTTTTCCACTCTCCATTTGGATGACAGGATAGTGCAGAAGAAAAAAAGAATGTTTGCCTGATGGGTTATATGTTGTTATTCACACTTATCCAGAAAGAATGGAATGAGTCCCTCAAACTCTCAAAAAATTTTCCCTCAACAGAGACCTAAACTATGAAAATTTCACCCAGCAGCCAGAAGTTTTCAGAAAGTTATGAGCTGCTGAAGAGGGAGGTAGCAAGGGAAATGCCACAGAACCTGAACAGTCATAGTCATTTTCTCTGCTACTGTAATATGTTAGTGTAATTTATTCATGTTCCAAAGTACATTAGGTTAAAGAAATGAATTCTTAGTGCTAGAAGAGTTAACTCAAATTCCATAAAAGTCAATGCAGTTTCTCACATGTAAGATTAAGGTGGGAGTTTTCCTTCAATTAACTGTTTTCCAGTTGCACTAAATGAGCAGGATTCCATTTTGGTTGGAAATACAAAGTGCTTGTCAAAATGCCATTTCCTACTGAATTTCAGTTTCTTTCCCTGCAAAAACAATCCCTAATAGCTTCCTCCCACCCCCATTGACTTGCTCTTTTCACATTTTCCCTGCTTTTAGGAGTAGTTACAACAGTTCCTAAGCATAAAAATATTTGCTTGCAAAGTCTATTGTTTTAAATAAATTCTTTGACAGGAAAGCTATTCAGAAATTAAAACATAATGTTTTCTAGCTATCATGCTATAGTGTTTCCTCCTGCTTTTTCTTTGTGATTGTCTCCACTTTTCATACTGCAATGTGATCCTTTCATAGAAATCTATGGTGTGACTTTTTTGTTGGTTTATTTTTTACAGAGAAATTAAGTTATTTCACCCATATAAAAAGCTGTATACACAAAATCAGGATCAGGGCAGAACATGTATTTAATTACACTGTGAGTCGTATCCTTGAAGAGTTAATGGATATAGACAAAATCTATTTCCACAAAAACAGCTAAGTCCCTAATGTATTTAAATCAATTTGAGTTAATAGGCAGGATTCACTGCAAGGTTTGTTTTTATACTACCTTTATTTTTTTTCTTTGAAACTATCAGAAATCTCTGTTTTACAGTAAAGATTGCAGTCTGTTCTAAGCAGGCCAGGACTTCCGAAGCATTATTTAAATGCCTCAGCTGAATACCAGCATTCTTTCATCCTATTTCACATACTGAAGTACCAAAAGGGTAAATAACTTGCAATATCATTTTTGACTGACTTGACTTTGAAAAAGGCACAACCTACGTAAACAACTGAACAGTTGTTAGGTGCTTAAGTGGATCTCTAAATGATCCCCTATGCTAGTCTGCTAATGCTGGTAATGATTATAAACACCTCAGTTCATCATATTAATGAGTTATAGCCAATAGAAAAGGACAAAATCTATAACTTTTCCACAAACTTAGTTAAATGTCAAGGTTTCTAAAGGCCTAGTTAGCAAGTATATTAGATGAGATATGTCAGTTTCCCAATTTACGACTCTGACTTGTCTCTTGTGATTCCTTATAGCCTCTAGCCATTCTCCTCTTACCTGAGGCATTCTCTGGCAAAAACCTGATGCTTCCAGTCATTCTGCATTCTTGTGTTCCTTCAAAAATAATTGGACAGGCACCTCTCCATAAACAATCATCATTAGTCACAGAAGGTACACAGTTAAGAATACCATACAAATAAGTTTCAATAGAATGTCTCAAGCCAAATAATAATAATTTGGCCAGCATGCTAAAAATGTGATTGGCAGGGAGTTAATGCACTTAACACTTTTCCAGCAGGCTGTTAAAATTAGTTCCTTGATGCTCAAAAAGTCCTGCTCCCAGAAAAGTGACACCGACATTGACCAGTGAGTTTGTTGCTGTTCACTGCTCCATTTCCAGACTATATGATTAAAGTCATTATGGGAACTGTCAGTAGGAGGGAAAAAAATGGAAACTGTCATAAGAAGGGACTGTTGGAAATCTTAGGATTTTTTTATAATGTTAAACTATTTTAAAATATTGTCTGTAATATCCAGCCATATAATAAGGGTCCAGGTAATAAAAGAAATCCTTTGAGGTTATACTATAAATGGTATACACAGCCTTCTTTAGTACATATATAGTATAAAGGAAATTAATGATAAATTTCCTTTTACATTAAATAACAGTAAATTAACTTACAAAAAAGAATACCTATTTTAAAATGTTTCCATTATGTTTTAATATCCTACATTAAATAAATAAATTGGTTGGTGTGTGGCACGGACAGATGGATGGACATGACGAGCATTCACATTTGCAAGAACATTGTTAAAAGAAAAATACTATCTAGAAAGCAATGATTTCTAAAGTCAATCCTACAGATACAATTAGTTGTTTCATGTGAATATGCTAAATTAGAAACTCCTAATTTCAATTTAAAATTTCCTAAATTTATTTTAATATTTGATGCAATTATGTAGGAATAATTTCACAGAGTAGTTTACACTCTTAAATACTGACTAAACTCTGTTTTGATTATACCATTGAATGGGCTGTAAATTCTTATTAGCTATGGAAAGACTTATGTCATGTGTTGCTCAAATAGACACAAATTATAGTATTTGTTTTGTATTTGAATATTTTGGTAGGCTTTACTGATTTTTTTTAACAAAATCATAAATCTTAAGCTATTTAAAGATTCAGGATGTTTTCACTTACACATAAAGATCTTCCCCTTTCCTTACTTATGTTTAAAATCTTTCTATAGATTAAGAGGGTGCTTAAGAAGATAGTGTCTTTATCCAATACAATAGTACCAACAATATAATTTTCTTATATTTATTTTTCTTTTCTCACCTACTATGCCTAGGTTTTGACATTAAGAATATTGTGTTTGATATTTTCAGCATTAAAAACCACTTTATGCTTTGGTTCCATTTTACTCCCAGTCAGAAAGATCAGAAAAACCTCAAGTCACACAGTGAGAAACTTTATCCACTGAATGAGACATTATCCATTCCACCAGACTACAAATCAAAGAGTATCTCTTAGGCTGCTTAAAAATTCATTTTAAAATCTGATCCTGATTGTACTTTTATGGTAATTTCATACCATCAATCATCCTTTTACCTTTAGTCTCTAGGTCCACTGCTTTCCCCATAGATCTCATTCACTCTACCTCATTATAATTCTTTAGGTGAGAAAACAGGGTAAGAAACCTTAACAGAAAATGAGAGAAAGATGTAAATTTCTTGAGAAAAGTCAGGTTCACTAAGAAGCATAGCTAATGATATGTTCTGATCTATGTTTTTTTTAAAAAAATTAAAAGATGGAGGGGTTTAGAAGAGTGAAAAACATATTTCCCATGCAAATAATGTGTTTGTAATCTGTATTCTAACTCAACAACAGCATTAATACAACTAAGCTGTCAAAATATCTTCTTAGATGGAGTTCCTTAAAAAAAAGAATAAAAGAAAGATTTTTCATGCTCCATGGAACTTTTCCTAATTAAGTGCTGAACTTCCTACAGTTCCGCACTTTCCACTCTCACTAAGGCTGAACCATCTTTACTAATGTTGCAGATTGTACATTGATTATTTTAGGAATCGGAATTAACTGTAGAGTGCTAGAAACATACTGGTCAAAAGCCCTCTCTTACACTTGAACTTACACTACATTGTTATATAAAGTGAATGTACAACCTTGCTTATTTCCTCAGTGGTGCTGATGCTTTCACCGAGAAACAGCTGATCACAGGAAGGGAAAGATACCACATATTGTTCTGTTAACCACTTCTCAGTTGCAGCTAAATTCTTGGAAATAGTTGAAATCTAGTCTGTGTGTGGTGGTTTCTACGTGAGTCATACTTTGCAGAAATCAGTGCTGTATTTTCACACTGTTCAATTTGAATCTTGGCCTAATGAAAAGTCTTTTTTTACAGCATTGAGGGATATGACAAATAATGAACCCACTATTCGAGACATCTAGACTGGAAGAAAAAAACTGTTGTTAATCACAGGGGAAAAGAATGATTTTTCCAAGACTGTGGGCCCAACCATGTTACTGTTCCTACGTCTTTAGCAAAATGTAGCCATAAACCACTCAATACTGGTAATAGCAATAATCCCTCCAAAATGGTTTGTTACCAGCAGATAGTGACCAGTTTCTTAGTTAATGGCCTGAGGGGAAAGGCTTTAAAAAAGCTGTATTCACTGTTTCCTCTCAGGCAATTTAACTGGCTGCATTAAACTGTATTTTCATTGAGCCTCCTAACATTTGTAGTCTGATAAAATTCTAGTCAGGGAAGGGAATGAGGCAGCGGTGAGGTATGTCATCACTGTACTTTGTAACAGAAATGTTTTTTAAAGTTATTGAGTGTCTAACTACTCTGAGCGATGTTAGGACTTGGTGCAGATAGTAACGGTAAATTTTCAAGTCTTTAAATATCATGTAAAATTAAAAGTAATTAGCAACTTTATCTGAAGAAAGATGAAAGAGTGTTCAGCTTTATGATACAATATAAAGCCCTTGAAACAATAGGGGAATACAAGGAAAACATTATGTGCTTTCTTACAAAATCAAAATGCTAATCCGAAATGTTCATTTATTTTCATAAAACAAGTAAAAATAGTACCTTATTTGGACGAGTATCGCATGCTAGCATTATATACGGAAATAAAAAGTTAATAAAACATGAGTACAGGAGGGCATATAAAATAATTAATATAGAGTTTTCATTTGTATTTTACTGAGGTAATATGTTGTTTCATAAAGAGCTTCCGACTATGTCATTGATATACAGGCTTATGCAAGTGGATTTTTTTTTTTACATGTACATGCTTTATCCATACGTTATTAAAAAATATTCAGTAAATGAAAATACTGTACAGCACAGTGCTCTATTAAAAGGTAAAACAAGAATATTTCTCCACTATTTCAGTTGTGTAGCAAGCTATAAATCTGCCAAACATACAAAACATCATGCCAATTCCTCTGCCTGCCTCCACAATGCGCTGGGTTTAAATGGTACCTCTTCAGTTCTTGCTTGCATGTGTAAAAAGACTCATTAATCAGAAAATTTTCCGACATATGGTGATAAAGTCAAAGAAATGATTGACATTACACAAAACTTAACATAAACACAGGAATGTAGGGTCTCACTAGGCAGAGCATATTAAAAAAAATCCCAAAACAAAATACTCTATATTTTCACTTGCACTGTATAGGATAAGGGAATGATAGAGAGAAGAACCACGCATTATGTGTAGGGAAGTGGAGGTGACTAGACAGAATTTGGAGGTTTTGGAGTCCAGCACAAAGAGAAGGAATCAATTCTGGGAAACCCTGAAAACCTGCCATATAGCTTTGGTGAAACATTATGGATAGCAAAATCCTGAGTGAAGTTACTTTTGTGCAGGAGACTGATGTGAGGGTTTGTTGGGACAGAATTATCCCATTCAGACACAGATGTGTGAGACAAGTGAGCAGTTGGATCCACTATCCAGCTGCATTACCTCCAGTAAGCCTTAGTGAAACTGGCTTTTTCGTGAACCTCGCTTTTATTAAAGCTATTGGAACACTTGTTGCTGTCATGTTCTGGTTAAAGTCTCTCTACAACCCACCGCAGGGAGAATCCTATTCCTGGCAATTTTGGATCTTCCATAACTATCATATACAGTAGATTGACATTTTACAGAACTACTAGTGTTTTAAAACTGCATTTTCCTGTTGAAGTGGGCTGTTCATTCTAACTGTATCATCTAAGTATCAGGTCATCTGAATTATGGAGAGTAGAATGAACTATATCACACACAAAAAAATTTAGAAATGCACATGGTATTTGTTGGAAAGATAATGTTCATGCAGTTAAGTCACTCATAGGATTTCTTTAGGAAATGGTGGTAATAAGCAACATTAAAAATGACTGAAATGGAACAATTAGGTGGCAACACTGGAATTTTAATACAGTTATGTGGAAATGTGAAGGGGGCAAGGGTACTAGTATGAAGTTGAGAGAAGGTCTTACGCTTTGAGAGCAGAGATAAAGGCTTTAATGAGAAGCAAAGGCCCTTGGGAAAGGCTGTAATCAAGAAAGATACTTATTTTATAGAGGGGATTTTATGTCACATTTATGACTACAGCAAGCTGCAACATTTTTTCTTAATAAAAGAGGAATAACTGCACTTTTTTCTTCTGTGTATTACACATAAGGTGCTTGACAACCTTCATTTTTTGTGGGTTTCCCAGCCTTCTTAATCCTCAAAATATCAGATATTAATTCTGGTTTTGCTGGAGGACATCTTTGTGGAGGTACTTCCTGTACCATAATTGAACTGATAAAAGAGAAGGGTCTGAACATTTAATAATAATACATTCTTCTTTCAAAAAATTAATGAAACAATAGCATGAAACATTAATGAAATTACTTCCTACTAAGCTATCCTGAGAAGGTGCTAAGCATAGAAGGCCTCAAAATTCAGATGACTGTATAGGTTAAGATCTCTGTTTGGATAGAAGAGGTTTGGAGAAAATCTGGGCTCCACTGGACATTGTTTCATCTCTATCCCCTACAAGAGGATGAGCTGTTATACTCACTTGTCTGAGGCCAGGAAGGTTTTCCAACCATGAAACTGAAGGGTAGTCCCTTTGAGCTTAAGGACTTCTCAAATTATAAGCTGAGCAGAGGAAGGAAAACAGAGTGAATTAAAAGCAAGAGAAAGAGATGAGGGTGAAGAAAAGTACATTCATAACAACAGAGGTGGCTCAGCAGTGTTTGATTTGGATATTTTGAAAGCGGAGTTACTTGCATGCTATTCGGATGACCTCTGTTTGAAATAAAATTACTTGTGTTCATTCTGAATGGAAAGATGCCTAGAACCTAAGTTATTTCACTTGTGGCTATAGAAATCCTAATCCTTGTATAATCCTGATTCTGCTATGTCTTTGGATGCAGCAATGTGGTTCATGCTAAGCTGGTGACTTCTGTCAGATTCAGCACAAAAGACATCTGACAGGAAAAGTTCCTACCTCTAATCGCCTCTGTAGAAAGAGCTGGACAGGTGATGGATACTTGATTTCTAGACAATGTTCCACTGATCATACAGCAACAGTTGATGACTGAGGTGGCAATTTGAAGACTGTAGATGGTGTATTTTGTGTTTAATAGTGTTGTGGAAATTTACAGAGATATAGGAAGTGCCAGGTAGGAAAAAAAAAAGAACCATTTTAGTGTTACTTCTTGAGTATTTTGCCATAAGGATTACTTGCTCAGGAAGACTCACAGACAAGTGCCCTGCTGGCACTAAAGCAATGATTCTTTGTTTATTTGGTTTGTTCCTTATACTCTCCAAAGAACTCCCAACTCCTTTCACTTCCCAATGTTTTATCTAAATCTCAGTGCAATGGGGAAACATGGGAAAAGACCTCCTGTTTCATGGATGATCCTCCTTTCAAATCTCCAGGCTTAAGTAGAATTGCATAGTAGTATATGTCCTTTTGCACTGACTGTTCTGTCAAAGCTTTGGTTGCATAGTGTCCAAGTGGTCATTAATGAAGAGATCTCTACCGTGATTTCTGCAATATTGGCAATGGTGTGAGAAATATAGCTCCTCCATTTTAAAAAAAATAATAACAGAGAAACACATAACAGCTTGATTTTGTTTGAAATCTTTTTCTACTTTACTGTTCATGCTAATACATTTGTGACAAATATTATTTTCCCAGATGACACTTGTACAGTAGGTCTATAGGAAATGTCAGCCAGAGGAAAAAACCTCCTGCATTAATGTGCATTCTGAAAGACTTCTCATTATTTCTCATGCCAACTAGGAGCTTGCTAAATAACAAAATAGAATGCAAATAATAAAATAAAGCAATTAAGCTCATATAAAGTTCAGGTGCTCCAGAAATAGCAGATAAAAATTGAACACAACAATAATGTATACTTATAAGAAAGATGAGGTACAGATTTTATGCACACTTTATATTCCTATCACTCAAATAGTGTGAAAAAAAAAAAAGAAATTAAGGTGATATCGTGCTGTGGAACAACATACAGTGATAAGTACAATGGCCAGGGGTCATCTTGATGGATTCTTTCAAAATTAATTTCTATGTAGGAACTGCAGTCAGGTCAAAAAGGACAGTTCAAAAAATATCTCCAGATTTATGAGATTTATTAAAATGAATGGAAGTGATTTTAAGCAGATTAGCTTATAACTCATGCTTGCAAGAAATTCTTCTTTTCCGAATTTTTTTGTGGTGAAAGATACAATGAACAATCTTTCCTTGACGACTTTCTTCATGCTAGTAATGATTACACAACCCTCCCGCTATTCTTCTTTTAGTCAGCTCTTTCTAGTTCATGTAAGCCTTTCTCTTACAGAAACTACTCCTTCCCCTCAGTTGTCTTTGCTATTATGCACAGATTCAAGGATGGACTTCCAGAGGGAAAGTCACAGAGAACAGGAGGATTATATTGACAGTACTAATCTCCTAAAAAATAATGAATGCCCAGTACATCTATCCAATCTGTCCTGTTCTTAGGAATATAAAACAGTGAAGTTGCACAACGTGCTGGTCCAGAAACTAAAGCACAATATGACACGTTACAGAGACTCTATGCAGTTTTTGTTAGCAAGACAAATTATTATAATCTATTTAATGTATTTTTCTTCACCTATCATTTTAACAAGGAAGGTTCAAAATGTTCCTGATACCAAAAAAAAAAAAAAAAAAAAAAAATTGTAGGGCAAGAAGAAACATTTTTTTAACTGTCTTAAAACCAATCTAATATAAGCTTAAAGCAGAGAACAGAATCATAGATGATTCAAGAGATTACAGTTGTCCACTCAGTGAACAAAAAAGTGCATGACCTGGATGGCCAGTTAGAGGTAGAGTTTTGTAGTCTTGAAACTATAAATAGCACAGCAGCTATTGACAGAACTTTGTTAAGAAACTTAATGTAAGTAATTTCAAATAAATTAGAGCATGACTGCACATAGGCAAACAGCATTTAACTGAATAGTGGAGACTGATATATCCTGAAGTGGAACTCAGCTTCATATGAATGGCTCTCTGTTAAGGAAAATCCTTTTTTTTATTAATACTAATCTCATCGATAACTGTTACTCTTAAAATTATGGGGCATTTCATCAAAAGAAATAGTTGAGTCCCCACCACATATACACAGATATGCTATAAAATTAATGTCACAAGCAACAGAAATAAATACTGAATCACACTATAATTATATATACATACACATTAACACGTGCACATCACTGCAGCCTCTTGCTATTTGCCTTTTTTTTCTTTAGCAAGCTCTCAACAAAATTTTCAAGGGTGATTCTTTTTTTTTTGGAAAGAATGAAGTTGGAGATCCTTCCTTAAGTAAAGTTGTAAAGGTCAAACAGTCATAAAACTAAAGGAAAACTTGTCACACAGCTAGGAATTTTAAAATAAAATTACTTTTTAAGTTAAGAAAATTAAGAAAATTTAAGCTTCAGATATTTTATATTTACTTCCTAGTACATTTGACAAGTCAACAATATAATTGTGGGAATTAGCAACAGAATTAGCAACACAGGGCATATCTAAGAAAGAAAAAATAAGCTCTTTAACAATCTATAGATGATAAGCCACAGTCTTAATTTTACAGATAGTTATAAAATGAAATATTGTTTTCCAAAACATACACGTGGGCACTACTGGGAATGAAAACCTCTCATGCACCCAATCATGAGCAACATGTACAGACCTTTTGAGACAGCGCAGAAGAATACTTCAAAAGTTTATACTCCACAAAGACTATGCGAGTCTAACATGAAGAGTGATCTCTGCTGAGTTCTAATCCTGAAGGTAAATTTTTGCATAAAAACAAGTAAAGCAGAAGACACTGCAAGTTATTTACATGGTGTTAAAAAAGATCCAAGTGTGTGGGATGCACACCCTGAGTAGTTCTCCTGCTCCAGAGCAATTGGCAGGATGGCAGAAGCGGACAGGCAGTCCTACATGTCTGAAAAACCACAGAAGAGCATGCTATGAAGTGTTGACTAGCAGTGCCCTGGGAGTTACATTACTTAAAATAGGCTGACTGCATTCTTTGTGCTTTTGGCAGCATCATTAGAAACAAAAGCATTTTTGGATCTGAATTTTCTTTTGTATTGTTGAAATTTATTTCTGAAACCAAAAGAATACCACTATCCATCTGTTAGACAGGATATACAATGTTGAAAAGAACAGAAACTTATTCTGGACAGTAAACTGAGCAGACACAATATGGAAGTTAAAGAGATAACATCTATAGAAACCATACTTTTAGAGATGATATGTTTGAGAGACTGCATGTCTTAGTGTAGAATAAATTTAGAATTCTTTTCTATTAAGTTTTATTTATAATTTTTAAATTGCCTGCATATATTTTGGGCTAAATTCAAAATCTACCTCAAACCTTAAATTATAACTAGTGTGTTTCTGTGATATAATATCTTCTCCCTCTTTTTATTTTTCGGGGATATTTTTGTTTCTTCTGTTCAAAAAAACTCAGTTACTTTCAATGTAATGTTTTTCTAGGGTTTCAAATGAGACCTTGATCACGCCTTCTTCTGTTAAGTCTTCAGAATACCCTTGTGACAGACAGACAGACGTACTTTTCCCAAATAATACTAAACAGCTTGAAAATTTATTCAGTCTACGGTTCTAGCTATAACTTTTTCTGCTTCCTCTTATCAATCTGTCTTGAGTGCTGCTTTAGCCTGATGTATTGTTTCCTTTCCTGCCTGTATTTCTGAACAAGTCTATTTAGATAGTCTGTTTCATCAATTTTAACATCAAACTCTATCATTACCTGTTTTGCCTTGAAAAAAAATTGACCTCCTGGAATCCCACAACATCCTAACTTCAGAGCTGCTGTCTACATAGTAAAATAAAGATATTACTTGATTGTCTTGTGTGAGCATCCCTGGTTAGCGCTGGAAATGACAGCCCACAAAGAAGATTGCAGCATGAACTTTGTGAGGCAAGAGCCCACAGGATCCTTTCCCCATGATTCTAGGAATCTTTGTGCTTTGGTTGTAGAAGGCTGGCACAGATCTTGACCCAGCCACATAAAATTGAGGAACTACATTTGATTATTCATTAGTCTAGTTGGAAAACTTCTAATTCCTAACTGTACTTAACATATATACTGTCTTTGCCACTGCAGGTCTTCCTTACTAATCCTGAAACAAAAGCATGAGTTTTGATTATGGTCAAGTACTTTGTTAATGATTGTTTTTATCCCAAAATACGACACTGCAGTATCATTATTTTTACCAAACCATTTTCTGCATTGTATATGCAATATCATATCCTGGTTTCAGCAGGCATAGAGTTCATTTTCTTCCTAGTAGCTGATACTGTGCTCTGTTTTGGATTTAGTAGGAGAATAATGTTGACAAGACACAGATGGGTTTTTTTAGGCTGGAGTTTAGGAGGAAGTTTTTCACAGAAAGGGTCATTGGGCATTGGAATAGGCTGCCCAGGGAGGTGGTTGAGTCACCTTCCCTGGAGGTATTTAAGGCACAGGTGGATGAGGTCTTGAGGGACTTGGTTTAGTGTTTGATAGGAATGGTTGGACTAGAAGATCCGATGGGTCCCTTCCAACCTGGTTGTTCTATGATTCTATGATTCTATGAATTGATGATAAGTTGTGTTCATACTAAGTCAAGGACTTTTCAGCTTCCCATGCTCTGCCAAAGGGAGGTGCCCCAGAAGGTGTGAGAGAGCACAGCTAGGACAGCTGATCTGATCTGGCAAAAGCAATATCCCATTCCATACCATAATATACAACACCATACACAGTATATAAACTAGGCAGTTGGCCAGGGCGAGGGGACTGCTACTCAATTATAGACAATTCTATTGTATACCACTTGTTTTGTATATTCTATTATTATTATTACTACTAGTACTACTACTTTTACGTCCTTTGCTGTCCTATTAAACTGTCTTTATCTAAACCAACGTATTTTACCTTTTTTCAATTCTCTTCTCCCATCTCACTGTAGGGGGAAGGAGTGAGTGAGCAGTTTCCTGGTACTTAGTTGCCAGCTGGGGTTAAACTATGACACATCACTTATTTATCCTCATAAGAGCATAAGAGCCTGACAAATCAGGCAGAAACACACATTTTCTGTTTGTGATAACATGTCTCTGACCTATAAAAAGCATAGGAGAGTTTAGAATTATGACACAATTTTTCCCCATTTGGATGTTTCCTTCTTATACTTCCACTTACTCCTGGTTTATGCTTTGAAACAGATATATGAAGTCTGTACCTCTTTTCAAAGGCAGATAGAGTTCTATAGTTGAATACTAAGCTACTTTTTTATTTTGATTAACTATTTGTTGCTCCCTAAGTGAAAAGATTTCTTCCCTTTTAAAATTATATTAAAATCAGAATGCAATACAATGATGAGCTTCTAGACTAATCATGTGCATATAAGAACACATATATATTTATATATGCTAATCCATTTAGAACACATCTTGTTTAGGAAATGTATTATTAATTATGGTCTCAATAACTACAAAACAACTAAAAAGCAATGCACTGTGAACCGTTCTGAAAGTAAGAATATTGTATTTCCTAAAAATATTCTTTAACAGGTGTAAACTTGGAAACATCTGCTCTCCTGGTTTTATTTTTTCAAGACTAAATCTGAAAATCTCATTAATTTAATTAGCTATCATTTCCATCACATGATAAAATAAGCGAAAGGAGATCTTAGACCATGTTCTCAGCTGACAAAAAATGGCATAGCTCACAAAGAAATGCTTTATACTAGCTGAGAATCTAGCTTCAGATTTCTAAACTTTACTCATTTACGATTTTAAACCTTATTTATAATTTAAAGAGCTAATAACAGTTGGAATACCTACACAAAAAGCTGTGTAATGTATTGCCTCTAATTACAGACATGAATTGGAGATTAACATTCTTTGCTAAGATAACTGATGTTCCTTCTAAACAAAACAAATGCAAAATCTTGCAAAATTTCCTGTCTGCACTTTAGAATGGAGCCTAATAAAATGTTACATGGAATAACTTTTTACAGTGTAATTTATACCAGAATGTATGCAGGGAATTCAATAAAGAGGAGATGGTGACATACTATGTTGAAGGAGAAACAGCCAAGCTAAAAACAGGCTATATATAGCACTCATGGAACAGTTGTGAAAGGAGAAATCATATGCAATATGTTAAAAAAATGATCATGGCAATTAGGCATAAAAGAATCGAAGATGATGTGAAGTTTTAAACACAGAGAAGGATCCAAATATCCAGAGAAGAAAATCACTTTGAAAGCTGGACTGATTTCAGTGGCATGAATTTTAGAAGTGCAGAATGCAAAATAATATATTTAGGGGCTAAATGTGAAGAATGTTTCTGCACGATCAAGTTAAACTCTTAAGTAGGCTCAGTTTACAGAAATACTGTTGTGTAAATATCTAAAGCCTGGAGAAAGACATTGCAGTAGACAGGAATGACATCTTCTAGTGACAGCCTTGGAGGCATGTGGCATAGGAGCACAAGATCCTTCTACTTGGAACGTAGTTCTGACTGGAAGCTCATTTGAGCTCTTTGACTAAAAGGGATTTATCAGTGTCACTTTATCTGCAGTTTTCTAAGTCACCCTCAGCTCAGCTAATCCCATCTCTGGAGGAAGAAACAGGCTACCTCTGCTTTTGCTACCCTGTCAGATTTCTTCTGGTGCTCTGGCAGCTAATACCATGGTAAGACATGACATTTGTAGGGCTTGCTTTGACTTATCTTTATGCCTGGCAAAAGCGGTTTGAAGAATTGAGCTGAGCAGCCACTGTGTTGCAGCTACAAATCCAGCTGTGGTGTTTGAGTGTTTGTTGGAATGTTCTTTATCAATGTCGTAAATTCAATTTTTCTGCTTAATTCTTCTGCCAGCCATAACTGGTCATATTCTATGTTAAATAGCCTATTACAAACATTCAGTGGTATTGAGTTTTCTATAAAAATACTTGTCATGCCAAAAAAATCTTCCACGGGGATTCTTAAACAGAAATCCTAATTAATTCTACCTGCTCTGCTCAGATAGAATTTCTTCTTCCAGCATCAGTCACTCCTCTAGCTCATCTCTTGCAATTCTGTATAGAAAAGGTCATCTCCAAGCAACACTGCTTTGTGGCCTTCTCTCTACCTAGTACTGGATATCTCTCCTCATCTCTGTTGGATGCAACAGTGCTAGCTTCTCTTCTTTGCATTTTTATTTAGAAAAAGATGAAGCATAAACAGCAGCAGTTTCCCCTAATACAGCAAAATTGCTCTGGTACACAGATATATAAATTAAAGCCAGCAGTATTAATGGGTTTTTTGCAGCTGAGATAATACACCAAGAGGATACTTTATGTTCCACTCCTTCACAACAAAATTGTTACTCTTGCAATGGTGCTTGACTGAAGATACTTTTAATGTGGAATGGGGCAAAAAGACAGTACAACTGATACAGACAGTATACTGATATCATTCTATTAGGTATCCAGTTGTATTTATCTGCATTTTCACTCTTTTTTCTCATCCAATACCTGGCTTGACAGTGTTTCTCCTCTGTTTTCTCTCCAGAAGGTTATTCAACAGGTTTTTAATAACTTACCTTCTTCCACTAACATTAGTTATGCCTTCTTTTCTTCACATGCTAACTATTCGCCAACTCTTTCATCCTCCTCCATGCTTCCTGATCTTCTTGGCTAACCATTTATATTTTTTTGAATAACCTGTCTCATGTTAGAAGTTTATTCTTTCCTCCTATTTCAATCTTCACCTCAATGTCAATTTTTACTACAATGTTTATCTTTTTCTGAAGTCATTCTCAGTTTCCAAAGGATTACTGATCAGTTCACTAATCCATAAAGTTACATTCTTTGTTCTTTCTGGAGATCATTCTTCACTGTTCAGCTCTTCTTACTGTCTGTCTGCATTACACTGAGCTACCCAGCTAGGTATCTGTGGCAGCTTTTAGTTGTTTATGGAAAACCTAGGCATATAGGTTGATATGAAATCCATGTAGCAATAAGAGCCCTAACAGTCCTTGCATCCACACATAAAACATTAATATTTGCTAAAGAGGTCTAACAGGCATAAAGCAATCAGGAACCAGGGCTCTAGTTCTGCAGTTGCACCAGTGTGCTAAGGGGAGCTACAGCCCTGTTTTACATTGCTGTTCATGTATGTTTACATGCTGTGACTCAGTTGGAAATGAAAAACAACAAAGAGATGCTAAAGACTCTAATTTTCCACATCTTTTGGTCTACCTCATGATAAGTTTCAGGTTAGGTCAAAGCAGTGATGAATGTATACAGATTTGCCCTCAAAGTGCAGCTTGGTACAGTGGATCTTGTGTTTGTTTGAACTCCCTTCTTGTTTAAAAAGCTCCTGTTACTTAACTGTAACACTTTGGAGAGGCTTGGCATGAAATGGCAACATCAGATATAGAGGCAAATTTTGAAGTATGCCAGATGACAAGGGGCAAAACTGCCTTCTGGTAAAGGCATACAATATGAATCTGCCTGTTCTGCTTGTCAGATCTGAGCTCTGCCAGGATATTGCAAGGGCTCTACTACATAGCCCAGTCCAATGTTGTGTTTCAGGAAGCTATTTGGACATTTTCTCCCTACTAAAATCTAGCAGGATTTCACCCGTATAATTAAAAAGCAACACCACACCTTAAATTTAACCACTTAACATTTAATTTATCAGTCATGAGTATATATTTTGCGTTTTAATATTAACATAGGTGAGTCAGTTTTATAGTTTGTGTTTTTATAATAAAATAAAAATCTAGTCAAAATAGCCACAAAATGCATAAACAAGGCAAAGGCAGTATATCATAGAAGAGAGACCCTCTACCTCAATGAATAATTAATTGGTGAACCATGGAGATGATAAAAATCTGAGAACAATAAATATGTTCCACTCCACAAAGCTCGGGAGTGCTGAGTGGGGGTTATTCACTTGAGCTCAAAGATAGTGGAAACAGTTTGGTTCTAGCTGCCCTGCTGAAATGCCAAGACTGTTATCTACTATGTTAATATAATCAAAGCTATGGTCACGATCTCTTTAACCTCAGGTGCAATGAAAAACCTACAGCAGAAAAGCAGCTGTCGATTGCTTCCAAACCAGCTGACAAAAATAAGCAGAACATGTTCCTAATCCGAGGTGATGACAAGAATGTAGAAAATTAAGAGACCTTTACTCCAGAAAGATCTTCAGTGGCTGGAGGCAGAAAATGTAGGAAATTTACTGTGGGCTGTAATAATTGCTGTCTGCCCTGGGAAATGGCATCAAGGCCAGAGCAGTCATGGCTCCATGCAAGCACATCCTCTAATTATTGAAAAACCTGTGTAGAGTCTCAATGTTAATCAGTCTCTCAGAGACTTCAGCTTTATGTGGTTAGTGCAGATTTATGGCATTTTTCTTTTCTTGTTATTAAAACTGATATTTCACAAGGAAGAAACTATCTCCAGACAACTGTTAAAATGCAAAGTTTCAGTCATAAAAGAGAACTGCAGAATTATTCTGAGACTATTCCACAGAGAACCCAAACAAGAAGAGTTAGAAACAAAAGATCAAAGACATGAGGAAAAATGGAAAAAGATGAGACTTTAAAATATTAACTAAAGGCGCAACAGTTGGCCTATAGATTCAAGAGGTTATAGTGTAATTAATTAGGTGCTTGTTACAATTAGGGAAATAAACAGTGCATATCCTAATGCAACATGAATAATACATAATTATAAAAAAAGTAAAACAAATTGAGAGATTTGCATGACGATATTACCAGAGTTATTTGTGTTATTGTAACAACGATCTCCTTAGAAAAAAACAAAACCAGAACTTTAAAATTCTATTACGCAGCCACGGTTTGCTTCCTTTTACTAATGCTGCAGTAACAGTTTAACATGCAATTTCTGATTATTCCATTGAGACAATTTCAAATTATATTTTGGTCCATAATCCTGAAGCAATTTTGAAATATTATACACAAGGCTCAGTGATTAAATAATATATTTAATCAATAGTATTTTACATTTTCTACCAACTATGTATGCAAATTTCTGGCAAAAAAAATGTGGAAAAAGTTGTGTGTCTCAGGATCTTTTCTCTTACTCTTACATATTACATCAACCCCTACTTTCCAGAAGCACCTGCCACTTCATAAATAGTAGAACCCTGGGAAAGTTCACAGAAATGAAACCATAAAAATTGCAAACTCCTATGTCACTGACAGGATTTGAGCAGGGCTTCACGGGGGGGAGATAGATGTGTTAGTCACACATCATTTAGTTGTTGTCATCATTTTGAAAAATACGAAATAACATATCTGATTTGTCTACAGGTTTTAATTTACTAGTGATGGCTCACTGCTCTTCAGTGGCCTAAATTAGCATCAATATAATCTTTCTGGAAAGACATGCATAAATACTGTATAGGAACTGACCATAGACTGTACTTATAACCCAGAAACGGCACGTTTACTCTGTATAGAAAAAGAATGTGCAAGATACCAAATTAACTGTACGGCAACAGGAAGTTCAAAAGATGTAACTCGAATAAGCAGTGGGATTGCCTGAATTGGAGCACAAGACTGGAGTGAAAAAAGCATATGCAAACTGACACCTGACATTGGCTCTTTATTCTGATTATGATGCTAATGCTTGAAAAGAAAATAAGGACTAAAATACCATGGATATATGTGCAGGAAAGATATAGAATTATTTAAAGTACAAAAATTATATGGAAAAAGCAAACAATGTCTCTGTCCAAGAACTCTCTCAGCAAACAAAGCTCTTAGATAACAAAACAACTAGGACACTACTTTAGACTAACTTACAGCCCATGACCTTAACTGTGATGGCATCATAATTTAAATTTTGTCACATGCACTCAAAAGTGAATCAGATCTGCAGTTCTTACTACCTGATTTACAATGAAGATGCAAACAATCCGATACAACATTCACAAAACATTAAAGGAGTTAAGTGCTTTATCTCCTGTAAAGATAAGGACCAGCTCCAACTCATAACCAGAATATGTATTTCTCATTTCAGATTTGAATTTGAATGAACACTAGCTAATGTCAGGAGGAAGAACATGCAGTGGGGTCAGTATTTTATTCCCAGAATGGCATTTGAAAAATGTACCCCCATAAGAAGTAACTCTGCTGCTACTGACACAATTATTTCTGCAATAATGGTTGTAACAGCAAATGAAAATAACAAAGGTAGCATAGAAAGCTGTGTATCCTAGTGTGTTTGTGAGCCAGACAGAAGCAATTTAATTGATGATTACTAATTATGGATTAAAACACAAATTTCTAACAAAGAATAAAACCGCTCTGAATACTCTGCATGTTTTGTATATTGCAGTTTAGATCTATGTATTCTTAACTGTATATATTTCTAGTTCTCAGTATTAGCTACCACTCTGTCTTAGTAACAAGATGAATGTGCAGAAAAAAATGAGGCTTTCTCATCCTCTTATAGTAACATCATGCTGAATTGCAACTGTATGCAGATTATATATTATGTGTAAACACAGACATGAAAAATCTAAGTTTCCACACTTGTTTCTCTGTATCAGTTTAACTGGGCACTTGAATAGCTACACATTCACTTTGTACACATTAATTTTAAAACATGAAAAAAAAGAGTTTTACTGGGTGAAGTATACCTTTATAAAATACAGCATTCTGCAGTAATTATTGCAAACCACAGTATTGCTGTTGTTATTTATAGTGTCTTGAATCACTACTACAGGAATTCTGTAGCAATATTTTAAAATGACGAGAAATGCTTAATTTGTACAGGTAAATATAATATGCATTCCCCAAACAGTTAACAACAGGCGATTTAACTTTCAAATCACATATACAGTTATCAGTTATATTTATCCTCTGCTTGAACTATGCAAACACACAAAAGTATAACACTTCTATTTATTCTAAAATACATTATTAGTAATTTGTGAAAAACCAGATGACAGCATCAAGAATACAAACAGAAAGTTGATTTTTCTGAAGCCATAAGTCCACTTCTTTCATAACCCACCACTTACTGGCCTTATAATAAGGAGAAATTATTCCACCTTTTAAAATAAATACCAGATAAGATAAGATATTTGATATGAAACTATCTAACTAAATGGAATCTTTTAAGACTGAATGGCAGGTTTGATTAGAGCTTCTTCACTTATAAACGAAGCAGGTAGCCTGCAAAGACTTAAAAACTTTAAATCAAAACTGTTCCATTAAGCAATCAGTAACTATATTAGAATATATATATGATTTTCACTTTATTTCATTAATTATTTAATACATTTTGCCTCATTTTATTTTATAAGCCATCCACCACAATTTTATGTTGATACCTTTGCCACTACTTGTACTGTAACACTGTAAGTGGTGTCTTGATGCTTTTCCATGTATGTAAATAAGTTTTCTGAAGTGAATGGACCTTGACTAAATCTTTCCTGGGAAAGATGAAATACTTAAGTCTTTTTAACTTGTACATGGATATGACTGTGCCATAACGACTATGATCTGCTTTTCTGGGCATGCTTGGCTGTGTACTAAGTTTCGGCGTTTCTGCATGCTACCACAGTCCTGTTCCCCGATCCTTATCTGTATGGATACAGAATTTTACCTCCAAGAGATGATGTAAACATACTAAGAAAAATTTTCCAAGATAAAGATTGAAAAACAAGGGACTGTTTTTACAGGAAGAAGGACTATTTTAATATGCGTTCAAGGAATAATCAGTAATTAGCTGTAAATGAGAGAAACATCAGTACTTGAAGGAAATCACTAAGTACAAGGAAGAATCACTAGCTGTTTAGAAACATCTGTTTCAAAAAAAACCACCAGATGACTATCTATGTGTCACACATTTTTGTCCAGCTCTGAATATTGCTAAAACTAAAACTAATCAACTCTAGAGTCTCCGCAATGCCTGTATTTCATACACTTCAGTCATCATATTTCTCTGCTGTGGTAGTTCAGGAACCTATACCAATTACTTCACAACTGAGAAGAGAAATAGTAAATTCCTGAAGGCTCTTGGGAAATTTGTCCTTGTAATGAGTCCTGCCTGGTTGGATAGCAGGGACCCAGCTCTCAGAGGGGCATGCAAGACAGGGAAATTGCGTGCTAAGACAGTACACAGTGAGTGAAAAGCAGCGCCTAAGCTCTACTCAGACTGAAAAGGGTAAGGATTCACTGAGTCCTTAGTGAGAGTTCAGATGCAAAGTTTACAGTGTGGACAAGGAAGCAGATGCTAAAATTATAAAATTACAATGTAGGAGATTATAAAACCTATGGAAGAATCATAACCCTGCCTTTTTTAAGATGTTAACAGTGGAAAAGGCTGGGTCTGCAAAGCAGATAGGAAGAGTTTTGTTCATTTCCAAATTAGTTACCCAACAGCACTTTCTCAAGCCAATTCTACCATGTTTCTCTTCCTCTGTGGTTATCTTTGGTTTAGCAATGCAGTTGTGCTGCCACCGGATCCAAATATCCATCTGAACCCTTTCTTCCATTAGACTGAACAGCTCTAGCTGACTCTTTCCATTCTGTCCCTAACAATGAGACACTCCTTTTTGGGGGGTGACTTTAACAGCTACTACTGACCTTCAGTTAGCAGAGGCTCAGGCATATCTTGGCAGAAACTTCTACAGTGGGTTCTAGAGAAAAGAAATTCCTCTCAACAAATCCAAGATCAAAGGTGCTGACATTACAGTGCATCATCCAGCAGGAGACAATGTCGAATTTCGTTATGGATGTTATCTTCTAATCTTTCTTGCAGTAAACTCAAATTATTATCTTGAATACTGCCATAATCCACCTCCCAGCTGAGCCATGCTACTAAACCACAATTTCTGTTCAGCTTGTTTCTAATGAGGGATGCTATATACTTAGCTGAAACTGTTCAAATAACTTTGTTCAAATGAATTATCATTAATCACTATGTATGTGTATCTGGCCACATTCAGGATGAGCCTAAAGACTGATGTTGTTATGACAGAAATGTAACAAATTGTAATAAAGGTTTTCAATGCACAGTTAAGTCACAAGAAAAGGAAACCTGTGAAGTTTGCCCCCAAGAAGAATCAGTGCCAAGAAACCATTTTCAATAAACAGTGCACTATCCTAAAGCATAAGAAACTGTCTAGTACAAACTTCTGTTTTCCATTTAGAGAAGAATTTGACTCAACAGTTTTGGCCATGTGGCCACCACAAGATAAAGGCATTTACACAAAGGCATTTACATAGATCCAAGTTCAGCTATTTCCACAGCAATATGTCTTTTTCAGGACTTATGCTCCTAAACTGTCATTTCCAGCTGCTGCCTTCAATTTCATTGTCCAAAAGATGTTATTTTGACTAGATGAGCAAGCCGAAAAATGCTGACTAGACAGGACCTGTATTATGTTGAGTAACACTTAGACATCCCTGCATATTGAAGGACAATAAATGTCATTGCCATCTCCAAACACTTTGTTTTGAGGCAAATCCATAAGGAATAAGCGTAGCTGTTCTTTCAGGTGCGCAGGGATAGTGGCTTATGCTGATGAATTCCTGCTTCCTTGTCCTGGATGTCTTGCAACAAGTTTAAAAAATCTTCCTTCTTTTTGCATGATAGTGAAGAAAATCAGACAAATGTAACAGATTTCAGTAATGTATCATTCCAAGAGAAGCTCTGTGCCCTGGCAATACTTATTGAATTCACTGGCTTCATCAGTTCAGTTATTATTTTTCTATTATCTGGTAATTTAGATACAGTTATTGTAGGTTCTTCAGCCTGTGTTAGATATTCTCTATACTCCCCAGAGTTTTGTATCCTGTTTTATACTACTTCTCTTGGTTTTACCAGTTGTCACCTATTGTGCCTCAGTATTTTACTCCTGGGTGTTTCAATTATATATGAATGTGATGTGCTTCAGAGCAGCTAGTTTCCATTTGCCATCTGAATATCTTTGTACATGAATGGAGTAACCTATATTTAACTTCACAGACAGTTGTGCAAATCTGCTGTATTTCAGCTTTTGGGTTTGTACTGTTGTCTTTTTGCTTTTTTTTGTCTGCCTGCTTTTATTTGATAATTGATTTCTATCTGTTTTTTCCTCTGCTTTCCAAATCAAAAATAAAACAGGAAAAGGGAGGGCAGTTAAAAAAAAAAGTTAGGAAAGAAGTCACAGAGCGTATCCCTGAACCTGAACGGAAAGAGGCTAGCTTGGTATAGTAGAGAGCCCATCTGACCTACAAAGTTCAGTCATCCTGACACCCTTGGTGGAGCTCATTTACTTAAGCCCAGCAATTTCTCTAAAAAAATGTCTATCACAAGAATGAGTACCTTGTCTGGTTTTAATGTCCTAGTAGTAGTTGTAAGTATTTGCAAAGCTTTGGTAATACCCCACAAGAATGATTTTCAGAGATGCTTTAATCCCACAATTAAATGGAAGATTTTTCCCCAGTACTCCTAGAAATAAAAATAGAGAGGGAAGGTCTCTGCTCTAAAAGTATTACCTACACAGGCAAAAGCCAGGTGAAGAAGGACGCAGACATACAGACTGGCATTGACATTTGTATGAATTGCCCTTGACTTATTTTCAGAAAATATTTTCAGTGTCTGATAGACATAAATGTATTTGATACTTGTGCATCTTTTTATATAGATATAAATATATCAAAGGAAAATCTAGTATATCTCACATCATGCTTCCCTGTGCTCCTTATACAGTATCACACAATAGTGAAATAGATTTTAGCATCAAATTCTTATAACTTTGAGGTTGGTCTGTAAGCCTTATAGATGGGTCATCTCCTTAGCCTTCTGCTGCAATCTCTCCAGTATTGCCTTGTCTTTCTTGAGCCGTGGAGCCCAGAACTGGTCAAAGTACTCCAGATGGGGCCTCACTAGCACAGAGCAGAAAGGGAGGATAACTTCCCTTGACCTGTTGGCCACACTCTTCTTCATGCACCCCAGAGTAGCACTGGCCTTGGTCGCAAGGGCACATTGCTGGCTCATGGTTAACTTGTCCACCAGGACTCCCAGGTGGTTCTCTGCAGAGATGCTTTCCAGTAGGTCAGGCCCTAGCCTGTATGGGTGTATGGGGTTAATCCTCCCTAGGTGCAGAACCCTACATTTGCCTTTGTTGAAGTGCCATTACTGCACTTCATCATTATCAAAATTATCTTTCTTTTTATCAGGCAATTTTTCTTTCCTTACCTACTTTTCAGATGTCGTTCCTCAGTCTACATTATCCAGGAAATATAGTGGATAGAAAAAGAAGAAAAATGACCTGCCCACAAAACTTATGGCTGACCATGAGTGTTTTAAGTGTGTTCCCACTTCTTAAAGTTACTTCACAGAACAGATAATGATCTATTCAAACTCATGGAAAGTATAGAAGCCTTTAGGGAAAATTGGGTATTAAGACTCATATAATATTTTGTTAGACAGTCATCTTGCTGATTACATCTGAATTTCATACTCAAACATTTAATGTAATTTCAGTGTCCAGAAAAAACATTTAAAAACCTCATGTGTTTTTGTAGTACTAGAAGAACAGAAAATAGCTACATAGGGAGAAAAAAAATTCAAAGTAGAAACCTTCAATATATAGAAATAGAACATTTTATTTGTTTTGATTTTTGCTTTTCTGAATTCCATGAACACATAATGTATCTTTCAGACTATCTTGAAATAATTTTAGAAGTAAATAATTTGGTAGGACTTTTTTAATCAATTGTTAATCTGTGATTTGAGTGGCAGTCTCACTAATCGGGAAAGCAGCATGAACAAGCAGTAAGTAAATACAAATCAAAATGCATCAAGAAATAAATGTCTGGAAAAAAACACCAATGCACTAGGGGATTTTCTGTCTTCAAATCTGTGCAAATACAGATTGAGCTTAAGATGTGTGGTTATTGGTTAAACAATTTTTAATGAAATTTAAAGACCTATGTGCTCTTCAATGGATAATTTATGTGCAATGTTATTGTCTCTCAAGGTTTAATTAAATGTTTGCCTTGTGGCAAATCGGCTACAATTAATAAATGAAGCCTATATTCATGTCAATGATAGGGAATGTTAAAACAGCCTCCATTAGAATTTCAGTATCACTTTTTGGGCTGGTTTCTAACAATAAACTAATGTATCAGAAACTTACACAAAAAATTTCGGTAAGCTCACTAAGATAAGATTACATTAATATAATGCAATTTTTTTATCACAATGCATAATTTTAAGTTCAGTTTGGAGGTAAGTACCTAAAAGTACTTACTGTGGAACTACATGCTCACAAGGTGCTTTTCATCCCCAAAGTTTCCGAAGTTTAATTTAAATTATCTACTGTACCTAAAAAGAGCAACAATTTTCTCAGTGGAGAAAAACATCCATTAACCGCTAGACCTACTGAACCCAAAAGATTTCAGCTATCTCTGGCATGATAGACTAAATGTTGTCTCAGGACTACGTAACAACACCATGTTGGTTCCCTAGACATGGCCTTTCTAATCCTTTTTCACCCCTTGTACTTTAAGTTATAAACCTCAATAGGTAAGCATTTAAAATGTAGGTGAGCCACCACAGGGTACTTTCCCACCTGAATACATCACATAAATCACAGGCCAACAGAGAACCTGCAAAAGGCAATGTTGACAATGTTCCAGAAGTCAACTAGAAAGAGAATTTCAGATAACCTGATCTCAGAAGACATCTGTTCTCTGTGGTTAACGCTTTGTTATTTATCATTTACACTGCAGCAGTGCACAAAAATCCTATGGTTAGGCTCCATCATGAAATGTTGTCTGTAAATAATATTATGTGCTGGTATCAGTGTTTAAGAGCAGAGGCAATCAACAGGTGTGACCAGAACTAGGAAACAATAATGGAAGAAGAGTTTAATAACAACTAAGAATGATCTTCCGGGACCAAGTGTAAAACTGTAGAATTTCAACTTAATGGGGAAAAAACATTATCCTTCAGAGCACCTATTGCTTTCACTCTTTCCGATTACATCAAACGATTTTTTTTCACCAATTTAAGCATAATCCATCAGACAAGGAAAAGAACTGTACAGGTTAATTCTTTTGTCATCACTGAAGTCAGCCATCTGAGGCTCTGGGTATGGAAGGCCGATTGTGGAAGATGAGGATGGCAGTTAATCCACACCAGAGCTGTGGCCAAAGTCACATCAGGTCCATCTCCACTGGGAGGAAAACATAGGTCATACATGTAGGCAACTCCCTTCTGAGAGGAACAGAGGGTCCAATATGCTGGACCCCTTAGAAATAAGCTGTGCCCCTGGAGCCCAAGTTAAGGACTTTACTAGGAAACTTCCTAGCCTGGTACAGCCTTTGGACTGCTACCCATTAATGCTCTTCCATGTGGGAGGTTATGAAGCTGCTACCTGTAGTTCAAGGACAATGGAAAGAGACTATAAGGCCTTAGGGCAACTAGTAAGGGAATCTGGAGCACACATTCTTTTCTCCTCTTTCCTTCTAGCTGCAGGGAGTAACACTGGATGGAGTAGACGCACCCAGTCTATTAACACATGCCTCTGGGACTGGTGTTATTGCCACAGTTTTGGGTTCATTGATAATGAGGTGTCTTACGCAGCACCAGGTTTGCCAAAAATCTGATGGGATTCACCTTGCTTAAATGGAAGAAAGGATTTTTGCTCAGGAGCTCGCAGGGCTCACTGACACAGCTTTAAACAAGTCTCGAAGTGTCAGAAATAGTGTGGCAAGCAGGTCAAGAGAAGGTATTGTCCTTCATACTCAGCACTGCTGAGGCTGTACCTCAAATCTTTCTTCAGTTTTGGGCCCCTCAGTACTGGAAAGACATTTGAGATGCTAGAGCACGTGCAGAGAAAGGCAACAAAGCTGGGGAACGGTCTGGAGCACAAGACACTAGACCTTAGCACTCCCCACAAGTACTTTAAAGGAGGTGGTAGTGAGGCAGGTGTTGGTCTCTTCTTCCAAGTGACTAGGAATAGGACAAGAGGAAATGCCAGGGGAAGTTTAGACTAGACACTAGGAAATATTTCTTCACTAAACAGTTTATCAAGCATTGGAACAAGCTGCCCAGGGAAGTGGTTGAGTCACCCCTGGAGCTGTTTAAAAGAACTGTAGGTGTGGTACTTAGGGACATGGTTTAGTGGTGGACTTGGCAGAGAGAGTTTTATGTTTGGATCTTAAAGGTCATTTCCAACCTAAACAATTCCGTGTTTCTGTGATTTTTATTGCATCTACTTTGATTTAAGTTAGATTCTCATCCAGCCACAAGTCATATCACATACAGAATCATGTAATTAACTCAGAGGTATCTGAAAGACTGTAAATACTACTGTCTTCTATTAGTATAAAGAAAGGCATAATTAAATACAGTGCAGTAAGGATAATATTGGCAGTATGTTTTGTCTCAGGAAATGAAAACTTATTTAAGAATAACTTATTTCCCTTGGGGTTGTAAAGACATCTTTATAAGTTACTGCTCTTTTATACAGGATTCCATTTGTTGCAGAATTGTGTACAAATTAATGCATTAGAGCTATTTAGCTCAGTTCTCCATGAAACAAAGCTTGTCCCAACATATACCAGAATAAACAGACAATGACACACTGAATATACAACCACAGTGAAGTTTTCTAAATGTTACTAGGGTGGTTGTTTCTATCAGTTGTTAGTATCAGTTCTACACATAAAACATTTTTTAAAATGCTCTATATGATAAACAGTCTTAACCTAATTCTGATTACTATTTTCCATTCAATCATGAAGGAGACCTTCAAACTCACTTGCCTGAGGCACTGAGAAGCTCCAGGTCTTTGACGCTCATAAAAGAAAGATAACAATCACTCTTCAGGGGAGAGAGATCTTATTATATGTACCCCGTGGGTTTTTTTTATCCTTTATCAAACTGCACCTTTGTGGGCCTTTAATTTCTTAATGGGTTCTTTATCCTTTCCCCCATAATTCATGATGATAAGCTAGATGTCACATAGATATCATTATGGTGATGAAAAAGTTATACTGATGAGCCAGGTCAGTGATGTAGTTTGATTAACTTTTTATATAAATCTTCCTAGACAGCTTTCAAAAGAAGGCAAAACAAATAAGTTGATAATGTTACAAATGTTTCAGTACAAAAAAACCTATCTGATGCATACCTATAAATCTATGAGTACTAATACTCAAAATAAGTAACCATTACTACAGAAAAAGGAGGAGCTATTAATAGGATAGATTTCATTTTATTGTAAAGAAGGGAGTGAGAAAGGAAGCCAAGTAAATGTAAAGTGCATGCTGGGGCAGTTTTCTTTGTAGTGCATGTGGTATATAAGACCTACAACAACATGGTATAAAAGATTTCCCAGAATGAGTTTTGGAAAGCAGTGTTAGTTGCAACTCCATCATTCATGAATAAGTTTATTAGGTGATCTCAGGCAAACACTAACAAAACCTTCGTACAATGCCATCTTTGTGTATCCTATACACATATCTCAAGTTAAAGAAATACTGATTTGGACACTTCTGAGATGTCTTAGGTTACCATGAATCCAGTTGTTATTTGTAATAGCCATAAAATTGAACCTTTGTAGATCTTCTAGGACTACAAATTAATGTTTCTACCCTCTTTCTAGCAGTACAGATCTCAAATTTCTAGGCATACAGAATTAAAAAGCCTAAAGAGATTTTTTTTTGCCCATTGTAGTCATTTTTTCAGTGGCTGAGGAAATGCTGCTATCAGAAAAAAAAAAACCAAAAAAAAAAAAATCTCTTCTCATTTTCTGTGGCATATCTTTTCCATAGCTCCTATTTCTACCAAGGCACATTCCTAACACTCATAAACACTCAGACTGGATTGTTACTGAAATAACCATAGCTTGTTTTAGTAGACCATAATTGTACTTATCCTCCTTTTAACTATATCAGCCCTTAGACCTATTTGTTTAGAGCTAAACCGGGAAGAGTTGCTACTTTTGTTAGCAAGTTTTTAGTCATATGAGTGGTTCCATTTGAAGTGAATGGGACAACTTAAGTAAATAAATGCTCACCAGCATGTTAGAATAGGGTTAATGGAGTCCTGTTTTGTTGTGTGTCCCATTGCAGTCTTTGAGCTGACATAAGCAAAGAGAAATGGAAACCCTGATAAAATAAAAGCTTATGGTGTCATATTATTTTGCTTTAATTCTACTGTGGAACACTCCCATCTAAATACCGACTCCAAGGTACAGCAAGATGAAATATAAAGTGCTATGAAGTAAAGATTTTGGAGACTTGAGTTCTCTGTCAAATATTTGGCTCTTTCCTGAGACTGTTATTCGAGCAATGAACTTGACAATGATCTAATATATCAGTGCATAACATGTATATAATGAATTGCAAGACAAGAGAGCCTTACAGGAATTTTTACACTGTAGGTTTGTTTGATCTTCATCAGCACTGCTGTCTCCATCTCATCACTCAAATAGAAAGCTGAAAAAAAGGAGGTACATGATGTAGAGACATTACTGAGGTTGGTTAAAAAGGATGCAAGTGCCGCATTAGGAGAACAGTGGAAATCTTTAGTCAATACGATACTATTTATGCAGATCTAAATATGTATTTGCCATAAAGAAAAAATCAGAGACAAATCCTCCAGTTATGGAGTTATGTCTTCCTATTGCCTCTGAAATTAAGAGTTGGCTCTTGTAGGAAAAGTGACTTTTACATTCAATAATACTTTATTGTTGCCAAAAAGAGCAGTACCAGTCTTGCGTGGCACAGCCTTTCTCAGCTAATTACTGCCTGCACCAGGACCTCTATTTGTGAGGGCTCTGTATTTGCCCTGCTTGCTTCTTCGAGTACTAGCTTCAAGCTGGTACCCAACTGGCAAGTTTTTCAGCATCGCGAGTACCTGCCAACAATGGGGCTGATCAACACATGGCAGAAATGGGCTCCATACTAGCAGTCTGGGCCACAAAGTCATGCTCACCTCTATAGGAACCAGAGGGGTATCACATACAGAGCAATTATAAGTAAAGAACCTAAGTATGGTTTTGAAGAGTCTCCTGTGAAAGAAAAACATAATGTGCCTGGGAAAATGTCTTGTGTGTGTGTGTAAGAGAACCCAGTTCTGGTGGTACTTGGCCTATGATAACTAATTAGGACATCAGGTTACACATTTCACCAGTATGGGAACATCAGAAAGTTTGAAATCCTGCTTACCTCTCACATTTGTAAGGAAAAGAAGCAAAGGGAAAACTGAATGTAATTCACCCAAATGTTATGAGAGCAACATAAAATTATTTTAGAGAAAGATTTTGAGAGATGACAAGTTGGCTGTTATTTGGCTTTTTAAAAACTCAGAAAACTGACATTAGAAGTATTGACTGCAAAACCGCACAGGATCTGTCTCCAGAAATTCTCTATTTTTCTTAGGGTTTGTGTATTTCACTTGGTATTACAAACAAGATCAGTGTCACAGTCAACTTTTGGTTCATTCCAAGTAAGTATCTAGCTTATTATGTCATTGAAGGCTTCAAATTGTTGCAGAATCTTTTTTATTCACCTCCTTTTGACTCTGGCACTTAAACCTCTTGTTTTTAATTTTTAGTTTTTTACAGGGTTTCTTTGTAAGTTTACATTGTTACAAATAATTGTGTCATTGAAGTGCCTTATCCAAAAAACCCTATGGTAAGTCAAATGCTTTACTAAAGTCTAATTAAATTACATCAATATGTGAACCTGCAGTCTCATTAAGAAAACACAGTCTGTTTGTCAGGCTCTGGTTTTCTGCCAGAATATATATATATATTTACAGCAGAAGCCCATGTTCATTAGAATTATCTTTCTTCTTTTATTTTCTTTTTAACTGAGTTTTATATCAGCTATCCTGTATTTTGGCTGTGACCAATGTCACATTGATAAACTACTATTATACCATTTATTAATTTACATTTTAGAGGAATACTAGCATTATCCTCTTTATGTAAATGTCTTTGTGTTCCAGCACCTTCTGAATAAGAACATTGTGCTTATAACTTCTTGACGTGTTAATTCAAAACTCTCAAATACAAGTTTTCTTTTAATAACTAGGCTTGAACTGTCCTCCAACACTATAACTTGAATAGAAAACAACTCATACCATACCATGTAACTAAATCGGCTGTCATCTCCCCAAGTGCACAGAATATATATGATTTAACATTCCAAGTGTCATTAATTAATGGTTAAAGCTAACATATTCATCCCTTCTCATTATTCCAATAATTTTATATATTCTATACATGAAAAAATTTCCATTTTCCTCATTTTAACTCTATTGCCCATATGTGTATTTCACTTATAATCGTTTATTTCAAACAGTCATTTTCTATAATTCCTAGATCCCTGCATACATGTATGATACCACATTCTTTCTTCTGTTTCATAGATGCTTTGCTTATAAACCACCTTGGCTTTTCAGCAACTTTATTACTTAGGTATGAGCTCACATGCTTAGTTTCACATTATCATTCTCTCGTTTCAGGTTATCTTCTTTCTCTCAGCAGATTTACCTTACAATAGCATTCACCTTTCTGAAAGTAGCCCTTTTGAAGCATGAAATATATATATTATTGGTTTGGAATTAATTCTGTTTGCACATAACAAATGTGATAAAATTGTTATTGGTTATACCTAAGCTATGGATAATTTGTAGTTCTGTGATCAATTTCTTTTCATCTGACAAGATGAGGTCTAATATAGAATTCTCCTGTGTTGACTGCAACACTTTTTGAGTTCGGAAATTTACGTTTTAAATGTTTTGAAATTCCAAGTACATCTGAACAGTGGCAGCATGAGATCTCCAGCATATGTCACTCAGATTGATGTTCACTGCAGAACAGCAGTGTTCTGCCCGTTCTGGGTGGGTAAGGCATAGGTCGTGCTGTACTCCAGTGTCATTTGATATCAGCTAAGTACCCTGTCAGCTTCTGACTTATCCGTTGGAACACTGACCCGTAAACATTCAAGATTATTTGCTTCCGATTGCTATCAACTCAGAAATAGTTAATGCCATTTTTAAGTGCTTTATGTCCACTTGATCCTTCCTGAACAGATTGTTAACAATTGATTTTGACATTCCAATTTTCCAGCCAGTTTTAGCAATAAAATCTAGGCCAAATCTGTGCTAAAAAGTGACCTCTTCAGCTGGTGCCTAGTTTCCAAACAGTAAAAAAGAGTCCTCTTGAAAAACCTCTGCTGTTTGTGTTCTTTAGCATCCTGATTACAGATTCCCTCAACATTTTCATTTGCACTTACCAAGAGCTCGCTGGTTCCTTCTCACTATTTCCACTTCTCATAAGCTCCCAGAGTCCCTAGCTGATCATAGAATAATAGAATAACCAGGTTGGAAAAGACCCATCGGATCATCAAGACCAACCATTCCTATCAAACACTAAACCATGTCCCCAGCACCTCATCCACCCGTGCCTTAAACACCTCCAGGGAAGGTGAATCAACCACCTCCCTGGGCAGCCCACTCCAATGTCCAATGACCCTCTGTGTGAAAAACTTCCTCCTAATGCCCAGCCTAAATCTCTCCTGGCAGAGCTTGAGGCCATTCCCTCTTGTCCTGTCCTCTGTCACGTGGGAGAAGAGGCCAGCTCCCTCCTCTCTACAACCTCCTTTCAGGTAGTTGTAGAGAGTAATGAGGTCTCCTCTCAGCCTCCTCTTCTTCAGGCTAAACAACCCCAGCTCTCTCAGCTGCTCCTCATAGGGTCTGTTCTCCAGCCCCTTCACCAGCTTCGTGGCTCAAAATCTCCCCTGGCGGAGCTTGAGGCCATTCCCTCTTGTCCTGTCCCCTGTCACTTGGGAGAAGAGGCCAGCTCCCTCCTCTCCACAACCTCCTTTCAGGTAGCTGTAGGGAGCAATGAGGTCTCCCCTCAGCCTCCTCTTCTGTTCTACTTGCTCCTCCCGACTGCTCCAAAGACCTGAAGGATGTCGGAGAAGATCAGAGGTCCTGAAAGAAGAACTAACTAACTAACTAAATAAATAAAAAGCCTGCTCTCTGCGAGCGCTCATCCATAATCTATAATCTACGAGGCTGCCCATGATCCTTCCTTTAAGCTATGAGGTCTAGATATGAAATATGAGATTGTCACCCGTTCTTTGACTGCCAGCTCCATAAACCCAGCTTTGCGAGCTGCCCCCGTTCGAGACGAGTTCTTTCCTTGAGCCAATTTGAGCTCTAACCAAGCTCACACACCCTTCCCCGTCAGCTGGAGGCGCGTTCTGTGAATCGAAGGCCCCCGAGCCCGCGGTGGGAGACGAGCTGCTTTTCCCCTTCTCACCACTCTCGGGGCAGAGGTGCCTCCAGACCCCAGGGCTGCCTCCAGGCCCCAGGGCTGCCTCCGGGGCTCGGGGGAGGCGGCGGCGAAGGGGCTGGTTCTCCGCATCACCCGCCCCCGTCGCTATGGGGATGGATGCGGAGAGCGGGGCAGCCGTTGGGCGCCGGGTGAGGCCCTGTCCCGCATCTAGAGGTGTTTTAAGAGGCTGTCAGGGTGCCACAGCCCCGGGTACGTCGGTTATGGGGGGTTGGACCAGGCAGAGCAGGTTTGGAACGCCGGTGGAGCGCTGGTTGGGGCCATGGTTCCGACCTGGTTAACTCACAACAAACCGCGTGTCCAGGGAAGGGCAGTGAGGCTGGAGAACAAGTCTTGTAAGGAGCATCTGAGGGAGCTGGTGTTGTTTAGCCTGGAGAACAGGAGGCTGAGGGGAGACCTTAGCCCTGTCTGCAACTGCCTGAAAGGAGGTTGTGGGGAGGTGGGTGCTGGTCTCTTCTCCCAAATGACAGGAAATAGAATGAGAGGGAATGGCCTCACCAGGGGACCAGGGGACATTCAGGTTTAACAAGGCCAAATGCCGGGTCCTGCACTTGGGGCACAACAACCCTGTGCAGCTACTAGGAGAAGTCTGGCTGGAAAACTGCCTGGAGGAGAAAGGGTGTTGGTTGACAGGGACTGAACGTGAACCAGCAGTGTGCCCAGGTGACCAAGAAGGCCAATGGCATCCTGGCTTGTATCAGAAACAGTGTGACCAGCAGGTCCAGGGAGGTTATTCTCCCTCTGTACTCAGCACTGGTGAGACCGCTCCTCGAATCCTGTGTTCAGTTCTGGGCCCCTCACCACAAGAAGGATGTTGAGGCTCTGGAGCGAGTCCAGAGAAGAGCAACAAAGCTGGGGAAGGGGCTGGAGAACAGGCCTTCTGAGGAATAGCTGAGAGAGCTGGGGGTGTTTAGCCTGGAGAAGAGGAGGCTGAGGGGAGACCTCATTGCTCTCTATAACTACCTACAAGGAAGTTGTGGAGAGCAGGGAGCTGGCCTCTTCTCCCAAGTGACAAGGGACAGGACAAGAGGGAATGGCCTCAAGCTCCTCCAGGGGAGGTTCAGGCTGGACATCAGGAAAAAATTCTTCACAGAAAGGGTTATTGGGCACTGGCAAATGCTGCCCAGGGAGGTGGTTGAATCACCATCCCTGGAGAGGTTTGAAAGATGAGTAGATTAAGTGCTTAGGGATACGATTTAGTATTGGACAAGTACAGTTGGGCTTGATCTCAAAGGTCTTTTCCAACCCAGTGATTCTATGATTCTGTGATCACTCATGCTTGCTAGCAATTTTATATGTTTATTGGGGTTTTAAATCAATCCTATCAGTACTTAGAGTGTAATAAAGCAACGGGGCTGTAAGTCTATCCTGTCACACTCTGACATCCTTTTATTTTATGAGGTGCTAAGTTGCAGCAAATACATCTACCAAGGCAGTTGTATGTAGCTGTGCCTGCTTTCCAGGCTGCTTCCTTTTCTGGGAAGTCCTCAGCCTCCAGTTGGGTTTATGCATGCCTCAGAAGATCTGCAGAAAGAGCTCGGTGATGGTTAATCCCTAGGAACAGGTTTCGTAGAACATGCCAGGAAAAGTGATCGCAGTTGGTTGGTGTTTTACATTTAGCTGTGATGCACATTGGAGCAATTCCAGCCCATGGGGAGATTCCCTTCATCATGTGATAAATATAGCACTTCTTTAGAAACAAACTACACTGACTTGCCTTTTACTGCATTCTGGGGGTGTGTAGTTAAGTAAATGAGATATGTCTTGGGCCAATAAGATGTAAAGAGGTTAGCAGTCTTTAAATGATTAGCAATAAAATTCACGTGAATGTAATAGCAAGTGTTTCAGAAGGATATGTTGCTGATACCTTCCATCATGTATCTCTGTGGTTGTAATTTACCTGTAAAGATTACAGTCACCTTGGAAATGAGGAGAAAACACCATTCATTTCACTGTGAAAGCAACCTCCCACCTTTAAAATAAAAATTAAATTGACGTTATTATGAAGCAGATTTTCACAGAATCACTAGGTTGGAAATCAAGTCCAACCATTCCTTTCAATCACTAAACCATTTTGGTATTCATTCCCAAGCTCTGAGTTTGAAATAGGAGTCACGGCAATGGTTTTAATCCTTGTGAGACATTAATGGCCTCAGAAAAGTGTCTGCATATGTGTCTCATTCTACTATGAGACCTGTGTGTCTGCTGACCTGTCTTACCACATACTTGATTTCTGTGGGGTTGGAACCTGGAGCTTGTGTGCCAGTGAGGACCTGTTGTATGCTCTAGCCAGGTCCTATGTGGGTGAGCCTGAGACCCGTGGCATGCCAAAAGTATGCCTACCCTTCAACAGCTCTTTTTTTTTCCAGTGGCTCTATCAGGGCTTTCAGCGTCTCCTTTCAGCTGCTTACTCTTGCCTTTTCTGCACCACAGCTGCAGATGATCAGCTCTCTTGCCTTGCCAAGTGCAACAGCTGCCATTAGGATGTGGTCCTTTTGATTTTTCTTGCCTGACACCCTCAAAACTAAGAAGCTTGTAGAACGCTTTGCATCTTCTCTGGGTTTCAGTATTGTTGTTCCAAAGTTTAATTACTATTTCTCACATAGCATCTTCCTAAAGAAATATTTTCCTTTCTATATTGCTTCTGGACACAAATCTGTCATCCTCTATAAAAGGTATAATCTTTTATAGTGATGAATTACCAGTATGTTTTTATTCTATTGATTTTTTTCTATAACACATTGTATAAAATGTTACTGCCTCCAATTGTAGATTAGTCTGTTTGTAAATTATTTTTTCTTTCTGTAACAAATGTCGTCATTTATGTTTATCATTTTGTATCATCATGTTTATCATTAGTACTAACCTCTAAAAAAATGACTTGGGGAAATATTGTATCCTGTAATCTTTTCAATCTATAATTGTCATTCTTATTCTATTCTAAGTAGCACAATTAAAAAAATTACTTCACTATAACTGTAGCAAAATATTGCATCAATGAAAGGGCTTTTGATCCCAGAAAGGTTAATATGTAAAATATCTGCTAGACTGATACTGATAATTCAGTATCAAGTTGCTTTATATATGACATTTATTTCTATAAAATAAATTTCCTATTACTAAATGTAGCAAATAGTTAAATTCTTTCCCCCCTCCTATTATATTCTGTGTTCCCATCCCTATTAAAAGTTTGTGCCTTGAGGCCTGCCAGCAGGGCATGCAATACCCACATTAAACCAAATTTAAAAGTAAGGGTGCTCCTGCTGCTAACGTCCTCAGATCACAGACATGCAAAATGAAGGCACTGGCAGCTGAAACTTTAATGGTAGGAAGTGTAGACAGAATACTTGGGGAAAAAACACAGTACCACTATATGACAAAAAAGTCCCATTAGCATTTATATACTTCAAAATGATGAGCCAGACAATTCTACATAACTGTGGGGCTTTCAGCTTTTATTTAAAGTAAAACCCTGTGTTGTAAGTATAGCATTATGATTACAATTTTTATTCAAAGGGTTGTTACTATTGTGATTATGTGTTATTTTGCACATAATTATAGTGCTTGTTGCATTGCACACTGCATGATCAATCATTTCTCCACCTTATGTATTAACTTGAAGTATTAATGCTTGGACCTAGATAGCTTGAAACACAAGGAATCCCATGCAAGTAAGGTTCCTGCATCAGTGGTCCCTGTGCAAATCAAAAGCTCTCCAATGAAAGAGAAAACCTTTGAAAATAGAATTATGACCATTCCTGTATCCTACCGAAGCAATGATGGGGCCTGAAAAGGTTCATGTGGAGCTGGAGTCTGGTTTTACACATAATGGGCTGAAAATAAAGGAGAGTTGACTGGGAAGAAGTAAAAGAAGGATAACAAACTGCATCACTGGGAAGACTTTGTTTCAAGTAATGTTGGTTTTGTTTGTTTGTTTTAGTTAAAATGAATGTGTTGCCTCAAGCAGTTCTCCAAAGCCCAGGGGAGCATCCCAGGTTCATAGAGCAGGCTGTTTGCCCCTCATTAGACTTCGCAAGGTATGTACCTCTTTTCTTTCAGTGTGTTGTTTTTATTGTGAATAGCTTCAGTCAGCTATACTGAGGTGACAAAGTGGGTTTGCTTTTATTCAACATTTAAAATTGCAAAAATCAAAGACAAGGAAACTGTCTCGTAGGAAAGTTTCATCATTAAAAGGAGGACAGACCCCAAAATAGGAAATGTTGTCTTTTAAGGTAGATATTTTATCCTAATCTTTCCAAACCCCTTCAAGAGCCAGAAGAAGTTAATGCCATTTAGCATTGATACAAATATGTACTTACAAGGATGAAAAAAAACAAGTGGGTTTTTTTGGGGGAACAAAAGTTTCCCATTTCTCAAAATATAATGAATAAAACTGACTTGAAAACCATAATTCTGTAGTTAACTGACTGAGTTAACAGCAATGCTGTAATACCTTCAAGCCATCATCATCTTGCACGTGCCTACATGGCTTTCCATTCTGTAGCACTCATCTTTTCTCCTCCTTGCTTGCATCCACACATTTTAGTCTCCCTTAGTGAATACTGGTCTCTCAGTTACTACAGTAACTCTTTTTCCTAGAATTGCCTCCACTTCAGAAGGAATTGGGTTATTTTCCACTTCCTCTTTATTCTTTTCTTATCTTTATTTATCTTTATCATTTTGTTTTTATCTTTTATCTCTTTTTTTCCTTTCTTCCTCCCAGTACTAGCGTTCCCTAGGACTGAGGGAATCCTGAACCCCTTTTGACTGAAAGTTCTGGGGAAGCTCAGAGTTCAGTAGCCCCATGTCCCTGTCTAAAAGCAGTAAAGACCTAGCGACATGGTAGCCTTGAGCCCTGTTTTTCTAATGCACTCACACTGGCAGGTGTCTTCTTACACAGGGATAGAACAAGGACATGTGATGATGTCTTACCTTTTTTTTATTTATTAATTTTTAATCTTTTATGGTTGGAGCTGTGGTCTGCAGCCATCACTTTTTCCAGTAACTATGTTGCCGGAGAACTCACCCTAGAGATAGGAGACGACTTTCTTCCCTTTACTTGGGGAGTTTCAGGTTAAGAAGGTCATTCTGCAGCAGTCCTGTAGAAGTTGTGCTTATTTTAAGAAAAGAAATGTGTGCTTCTGTAATGGTCTAGACCATGCTGTAATGTCTAGTGGTTAGAGCAAGAGAAGCTCTCACATTTTCATTGGTAAGAAATTTTGTAAGAACTGGAGTCTAACTTAACAGAATAGGCAGTGGGGCTAGAAAGTAATGTAAGAATCAGTTTGGTCCTTTATGCAATTTTGTTCTGTTCTTTGATTAAAAAACCAGGTATGTTTATCATGAACTTTATTTCTAGGGAAAAAAAGGTTTGTTTGTTTGTTTTTTTTGCTGTGTAGAATGGTAGCAAAAACAGTTACAGGAATATATGGTACAACATGTTACCTCTGAGATAAGTGTCCATTGGATTAAAATATAGTTGTGTTTAATAAGCAAGTGATTTAAAATTAAATAGGAGCCAATTTACAGGTAAAGCAGCCTCTTTTATAAGCTATTTATAAAATAGTGTGAGTCATAGTGGAAACACGAATAATAGGGCTGAAAGTTTGGAAAAAGCAAGTTACAACTTTTGGAAGAAAAGAAACAACACCTCTTAGCCAGTGCTATCCTTACCTCATTCCTCTACTAAGAAACAATGTCTGTTCCAAGTCACAGTCTCATTTTTTCAAATTAATTACTTTTATTGTTTTTAATTCTCATTGCGTATAACAAGCCATTTTCAATAATGATTATTTGAGTCGATGGAATTTTCTACTGCGTATTTTTTTCCTACGTATCACCTTCCTGTCTTTTCCGTGTTATTGCTCCATTAACATCATTGATAATAACAGCCAGGATGAGATAAGTATTTATTTTTTTTAGTAAATTAAATTTTTTATGATTGATGACTATGGTGTTTGTAGTCTGCAGGGTATTGCAGAACTTTTGCAGACAGAAATTGGTTTCCAAGTTCTTGCTTTTGGGTTTTTTTTCCCTCATGTCTGTAGTTGTCTTAAAGTTAGTGAGTGTTGCCACTCAGAACTCAGAAATGTGTACCTTGACAATAACGCATGTACCATTTCAATTGTATATGATTGTAGGGGCTTTTCCCCTGATTGTTTATTAAAATACCTTTGAGAAGACAATGAGAAGGCATCAGGCTTTCTTGGTTCCACTTTGAGACAACTTTTAACTGCAGTGTAGATTAAATTGCAGCAAGCTAATAGTGATGCCTAGGAATTTGCTTGTTGTAGCTGACTGTTTCAGTTTGGGGGTTTGGACTCCTTCCCTCCTCACCCCTCCTACTCTCAGCTTCTGTGTTCTCCATGTGCTACTGATGTACAGAAAGCTCATTTTTGCAATTTTGAAGTACAAAGGTCAGCCTGGGTTTTTTGATTTGTCTGCTGTGTACTTCATATTTAATTACCCAGATTCTATTTTTCACTTTTTCTATTGCCTCCTATAAACCTCTTGTATATTGAAAAATGTTTTACATCAGTTTAAAAAATATAATAATTGCCTCACCTTTATTATCCTAATGACATTATGTATCTTCCTAAATTGTGTCTGGCTTGGTGGGAAAATTTTGATATTGATTTCAGTATTGATTATAACTGAGTTTTTATGGCAGTATCCGTAAGGTGTGCATTTTGCATGGTCAGCAGCAACTCATATGGATTGTGTTCTGTGCAGCTTGAAAGCAAAAGCTTCTGTTGATGCAGCTTAGTAGTAGTAAATTCTGGAACAAATTTAAATGCCCTATTTGTGCCAGAAGTTTTCACTATTACATTGTTTTAAATACAGACATGTCAAAATATCTCCCCAATGCTTAGCTATTTTGTTTTCATTTAAATGAACTTCATGAAGTGTCTTTGGTGCTCTCAGAGCAATAAGGAGCATGACACTTATATTAGCTAACATTATGAAAAGAATTTACTCTCATCCCTGTAATGAAAGACAGCAGTGTAATACAGATGGAGAATGAGGAAAGTAATAGATTTATGTGGAACACTAATGTTGAATTTCTTTTATCTTTGCGTGATAAACCAGACAATCTTTATGCCCTTTTAAAGAAGAATAAAAATAAATTCACATTACTGTTATAAAAATAATACCCTCTGCAGTCAGGATATCAGGATATATTTTAATATGCTTGATGGTCAGTAAGTGCATATTATCCTCTAAAATTCAAGGCATCTCTTGAGTGGAGATGCAAAAAGATGATGGCTTGAACAAAAGGTGAGATGGCACAAAGTTATAATTTAAAAATTTAAAATTACATCATAAAATTTGCTGTTTATTTTAATGCCCTTTGGATTACCCCCTTAGGGGACCACCTTTTGTGATATGCTGCTCAATCTGGAAAGCCGCGAGTGGTATTAAAAGTCTGTATTACACTGAGGAAAACATTTTGAGTTGGGTTTGGAATTTTATTTTGTTTTATATTTTTTGTTTTATTTTTGAGAGAATTAAATACAATATAGATTGGATCACTCCGGTCCATACTGATAATGCAAAAATGTAATGGTTCTCATCTAGAAAACAGTTCAAATATGGATAGCTTAATCAATTGTTATTGATTTGGCTAATACACAATTTCTTCCAGTTTAGACAGAAATATCAGACAACCAGACTCTTGAAAGCTAATACCAACTCTGTTTTCTTTCAGAAATAAAGATTTGAAATAGCTACAGACCAAAAAATTAAAAAGATGTTTGTATGTGTTTATAGAATGTCTGATATATTACTTTGTCAATATTTCAGTATTTAGCTCTACTTGGCAATGCTAATGTATTATACATGCTGCAGAAGTCTGTGTTAGCACCTCACAGTGTTTCTTTTAATTTTTTTCATTTAAATTTAGGATTCATTTGATCAAAGACAAAGATGGCATAGATGATTATTTGGTGAAGAATATCAAAGGGTTGTCAAAACAAGAAGCTGCCGCGTAAGTTGGCTTTTTTTCAGGCATTTTAACGTCCATAAGTTTATTGTTTCCTTTGTTTCTAGTCGTCATACTCATTTAAATATAAAGTTCCCTAGGCCCTACCCTTCTTAGTGGGACTTGGCATTTAAAAATTGAAGTTGATATTAAATAATGATGGTTCATTTCTCCTAATCTTAGATGTATCAAAGCATTTAACTCATTGGTTTTACTAATTTGTATATTTACTGAGATATTAAATCACATTTGTAACATTATTGTTAAAATTGTGTCAGTAATTATATTTGAAATTGTGTTGCCTTTTTTTTTCTTTTTTTTTTTTTTCTTTTCCTGAACCTCTGTGAAATTTCTTCTCAGGGGTGGAAGCTTAGTATACCAGCATACACGTCCTTGTAATTATGAATTATTATTTAGCCAAGCCCAAGTGCTGACTTCTGCAGTGAAGCATTTAATACACCATTAGTTATTTAAAAACCCAATAATGAAAGAAATTGAGATAACTTTTCATTTCTTACAGTGGAGATATTTACATTTAGAAGTTACAGGAGACTAAAACTGACTTGTTCTTCTAGAGTCTTTTAACAGGTCTGGGGTTCAGCACCATCAAAATTAATGACAGAATTCTATACAAATCTGAATTGCTGGTTGCTTAAGTGAGATGATTTATTTATTTCAATATTTAAATAATAAAAAGATGCATATACAAGGGCTCTAGGCACCTTAACAATTAATATTGCAAGATCACCCTTGCAGCATAAAAACATACTATCAATTACACAGGAATTCAACCAGCTAGTTTCTTGCAAAACATGCTGCTTTTCAGCTTCCTAGCCTGAGAATGTGGCTGCAAAACTTCCCTAAAAAACTTTCAAATTAATATCTAGAAAATTACCAAATTAGAGTTGAGGGGTAATAAATTTAGCAGTGTCCTAAAACCATACCATATAATACTCATCCAGCAGGCACAATTTCCTTTCCAGTGACACCTGTCCTATTTGCCTTTATTTTCACAATGGTGATGAGATAAAGCTAATAAGCTTTCTGACTGTCAATACAAACATTGTAAAGTATCTAGTTTGATGATTTAGGAAAGCAATCTCCCATCCTATCACTTGTTACTTGGGAGATGAGACCAAAACCCACCTGCCTACAACCTCCTTTCAGGTAATTGTAGAGAGTGATAAGTTCTCCCCTCAGCCTGCTTTTCTCCAGGTTAAACAAACTCAGTTCCCTCAACTGCTCATAATAAGACCTGTGGTCTGTACTGTTCCCCAGCTCCATTGACCGTCACTGGACATGGCCCAGCACCTCAATGTCTTTCTTGTAGTGAAGGGCCGAAAACTGTACACCATATTCAAAGTGCGGCCTCACCAGTGCTGAGTACAGGGACACAATCACTTCCCTTGTCCCACTGGCCACATTATTTCTGATACAAGCCAACATGCTATTTGCCTTCTTGACTACCTGGGCACACCGCTGGCTTACATTCTGCTGTCAACCAGCGACTCCAGGTCCTTCCCCACCAGGCAGCTTTCTAGCCAATCAGCCCCAAGACTGTGACATTGTGTGGCGTTGTTTTGGCCCAAGTGCAGGACACTTGGCCTTGTTAAACCTTATACAATTGCCCTTGGTCCATTGATCCAGCTTGTCCAGGCCCCTCTATAGAGCAGATCGACAGTTTGCAGACAACACCCAATTTGGTGTTGTCTGCGGACTCACCTAGGGAACACTTGATCCCCTTGTCCAGATCATTGATAAAGTTATTAAACAAGATTGGCCTCAACACCGAGCCCTGAGGAACACCACTTGTGACCAGCTACCAACTGGATTTAACTCTGTTCACCACAACTCTCTGTTGACAGAGCATCCTGTCCCCTGAAATAAGGGTAGAGTAGTTGCTCTGTGAGGAGAGTTGTAGTATTAGACCTCAGGGAGCAGGCTCAGAAATAAGTCCATTCACTTATTGCCACCCTAGTTCCATAACAGCTGTGCAGTGCTGCTGTAGTCATTACTCTACAACAACTGTTGCAGACTGACTTGCCTTCCCAGTGAGCTGTTTCAGTTTTAAGCCCCACTGGATTTCCACAGTACAAGCACCATGCTAGGGATAGAAGTATTCTCTCTGTGATTATATCGGAAGTAACTGCTATTTTAGGAAAGCCTTGGGGCTCTAAAGTGCCTTTTACAGCTCTGATTTGATCAGGTCAGCCTTTTACTGCTATTAAAAACAAAACAAACAAAAAACACCAACAACCCATAAACAAACAAAAGAAAACAAAAAATTCAGACACTCCTCCTATATGATTTGTCTTTTTGTATCCAAACCCTGAGTTTAGAGTTTGGGAAAAGGAAGCCAGCAAGGAAGTCCACAATGAAGCAAGAATTTTATCATCTGTTCTGCAATGCCTACACAAAGTGAAGTATATTGTTTTGTTAATATGTTTTCAAAGTTATCAAAGCCTCTTAGAAGATTAAACTGAAATATGTGTTCTGGCTTATTTCTCTGGAGTTTTTTTTAAGTACATCTCTCAAAAGATTATGTTCATGTTCTGTGTATTTATTCTCAGAATTTTAGCTTTTGATTATAGCTCAGCAGTTACAAACTTTCTATAGCGTCTGATATTCTGTTGCAGTTCTATAAATCTCATACAATTATTTGAGAGCAAACAAATGGTAACAAACTAGCGGCTACCCAGTTATATTAGTACTAGGCTAACCTAGTTATAGAAAACTAAATGCATCAACTGTAATTTTAAACCAATTTATAAAGTAAGGAAATGCCATATCTGTAAAGGGTCTTACTAAAATAAATATTTTGTTGTTTCCTTCTCTAAGACTTTAACTTGAAATAAGAAGTGACTGTGGTGTGAGAAGCTAGAAATTAAAAAAAAAAGAAGAAAAACGTTCCTATTAATGCAGAATATGACTACTTTCTTGCCACAGAATTAGGCTTTTGTAAGCTTACAAAAAGCTTGACTGACTTCTCTGGCCTTCAGTAGCTTTCCCTGATACTTTCTGTTCTTGGTTTTGACTAACCAAGATATTCATGGCTCAAAATCAGATTGCAGTAAAAATTAAAAATTGTCCTTGTGACTGAACTAAGAATCCAAAAGTTGATGATGAATTGTGAAGTAAGGCATTTTCCATCAAGAGACTGATTGCAGGGTTGAATCTTCAAATGTGTCTGAATCCTACAATGGATTAGAATTTAATATTGTCATTCCTGTTTCCTAATCGTTTTGTCAGGCTAGAAAGATTGAGTAACAGTTCTCCCCTCTTCAGACAAATCAAAATTGTCCAAAGATAACCATGTAATCAAAAAAAAGAGTTAAAGAATAAAGAGACTTTGAAATCTTTTTGATGAAACGGTTTTGGTGTAACAAAAAAAATATTACATCAGTGATTTTACTAGGTGTATTTCTTTGAATCAGATTATAGAGTTCTAGTGTCCTCACTCAAGACTCATTGATAGTCAGACGACATCTGAATTATGATACAGAGATAGTACAAGCTGACCTAGATATGCAGAAAATTTGTGGTTTCTTTCATGTAAGTGGTGGATGGAAAGTGGTGAGTATGGAAAGCTTGCCTTGATAAATTTGTGTCAGTAAAGAGATTCTCTGCTAGTACTTTTTCAGGAAGGAGACAGGATTGTTTTTACATCTGATCAGATGTTTTTGAGATGTTGAGTTGTTCTGCTTAGAATTCACCAGAAGGCTGGTCCACTTCAATATCATCTAGAACACGCAAAGGCTTTCTTTCTCCAGTGGGCTGTGACCCGTGGAGTAACTGTCAACCATCTCATCTAATCCTGGGGAGATCAATCATTAAACTACTTTGCAGATTGTATACTGAAAACTGGAATACAACCTTTTTGCTCTAGGAGTGATGACTGGTACATATAATGCAATCCTTTTCTTTCATTAGCTGTTGTCCTCTGTAAAAAGAGCAAAGGTGTTTTCACCAAAGTTTAACTGATACAAAGGACTAGGTTAATCACTGCATATAATCAATGGAAATAATAAAGAGTAAATAATTTGATTAGTTGAAAGTTAATAACCCTGTCTTCTTGTGTTCAGACAACTGCTTTAGGATAATCCAAATTGTACTTTTGAAGCACCTTTTTCTCCCCTATGTTTATATAGAGAGCTTAGGACAACCAACTCAAATGTAGACATGTGCATTTATCAATGAATCCCACACTGGAGAACTACTGAATTCTGAAAGCTTTAAAAAGGATCAGGTAGAATTCTTAAGAGAGTAGCATTCACTAATTCCTGAGGCAGCAATTCTATTAGGTTGGTGCAAAATAATTACTGTTCTCATCATTGTAAACTTTGATGCTTATTGTGGATTAAATTTTTCTTTTATTTTGCTCATGTTGCATGCCATTTTAAAGTATAAAATTCACTCTGCTTACTTTTGCTAATAGTTTTGTTTTCACTGTTTAGCATTTTTTATATTACACTATCAAATATGGGTAAAAAAACAAATTCAAGCAATTTTGTGTATGAGTTCAAAGGGGGACATAAAGTAGTGGAAACTGCTAGTAATATCAACCAAGCATTTGACCAGGGGACCATCCATGAATGTAAACCCCAACATTGGTCCAAGAATTTTGTAATGGAAATGAGAGACTTTAAGATGAGGACTGTCATGGATGTCCTTCTGCAAGAGATGACAACTAGCTGAGGGCTATTATTGAAGCAGACACATTGCATGTGGTTTTGCACTGACCCAATAGAAGTTGACAAGACTGGAAGAAAAGTGACCTGGCATTCTTTTTAAATCTTCCATTATTGTCACTCAATAGAAGATTATTTTTCATTATCTGGTGACAGAATTAAAAGGGACAAATTATTTACTACCCTCCCTACCCCATGTTTCTGCTTTTCTCAGCATCAGTATTAGCTAGGTAAAGTTAGGGGAAAAAAGACGTCAGAAAATTAATGAATCATAGAATCGCCAGTTTGGAAGAGACCCACCGGATAATCGAGTCCAACCATTCCTATCGAACACTAAACCATGCCCCTCAGCACCTCGTCCACCCGTCCCTTAAACACCTGCAGGGAAGGTGACTCAACCACCTCCCTGGGCAGCCTGTGCCAGTGCCCAATGACCCTTTCTGTGATTTTTTTTTTCCTAATGTTCAGTCTGAACCTCCCTTGGTGGAGCTTGAGGCCATTCCCTGTCATCTTTTGAGGGCATTCCCTCTCACCTTCCCTCAATGAGCTAGTAAGTGTTAGTGCTCAAGATATGTCTGTGGAAATAAAAGATTTCTTTCCTAAATCCTTACTTCTTCTACCAGATAGTCTCTGAATATTCAGAACAATCTGTCCTCCAAGACTAAAGAGGAGGAAACCTCCTCACCCAAATAGCAGCCATTCTTTATTTTCATCATAGCCATGATGGACAAGTAAGCCCTACTATTTGACTGGGCTGCTTCTGATCTGTTACTCTATTTATAAGTTATTTAAATCACAAGAGTTTTGGTACCCAGGTTTAGATTTATTTGTTTTTCAATTTGTCCTTATTGCAGTCTTTTGCATTGATGGACAAGTTCTTTAAGGAGGCTGAATCCAAATAGCTGACTGGGGTTTTGATTAATCCAGACTATTTAGTAGTTGTCACCTCTTCTGAATAAATTAATAAGGTGACTTCGTAAGTGACATAGGGAATCTTTTACTTAACAAATAGATTGTGACCTTTTTCAATTGACAGTTCATCATTTTGCCATGCTTTCTTTTTCACAACCTGAAATCTTTGCTGGCACTTCCCAGTTTGAACATGCATTATTTAGGATTGGGAATCTTGTGTTATGAGGTGGTTTTGACTATTTCTGTGTTATAGAATGAGGCTCTAAAGAGACAGCGAAGGCACACAGCCAAGAATAAGGGTTAGAGAAAGTACCTTGTTTGTTTGGGGTTAAGGAAGGAGAAGGGGCAGATACTGTTACTAGAAAGCTTGCAAAAGGCAGTTTCAGACAGAGACAGATAATGTGCAGGTGCAAATTCTGATTTTCTCTTGCATTTCAGTCCTTCATTACACCACTTCTAGTGGTGCAGTGGTTTGAGCTGCTTCCATTTCTTCTCTGTATAGCACTATGAAGATGGAGGGGAGAGGAGAGCTCAAGGCAGCTAAAGACGTAGCAGCAAAAGGAAAAAGAAGTAAACTGTTCTTTCCCTTTCATGTTCAAGTCCTAGCAAGATTTTGCTTTTCTTCCTGATGTCAGTCTTTGGATATGACCTGCAAGCACCTTATGACCCTCTGTTCACATTATTCTGAGTGAGAACTGGTGGGGTGTTGTGTCAACTAACATTTTAAGAGGATATTTCTTCACTTTTAAATACTAAAAAATATGGAAAAGGGTAAATCACAATCAAAGAAATGTATCATTTCATAGTAAAAGAAATTTTAAATTAAGGCACTCTATCCCAAACTCCCTGCTGATTGTGGAAAGGGAGATGACACAAGTCACTTATTGAGCTAGATGATAAATTTTAAATTTCTTTCATGATATTATTTAAATATATATTTTTTTTCTGTCTGAATAATTCGTTACAATCTTGCTTGCCATGATCAGGATTCAATGTTTATTAAGTAATTTTCAAAAAGAGATTTTAGTACTTAGAGGCACACATGTTTTGGACAAATGAATGATCTCTGCAAATTTCAGGCCTGATAAACATATTATTGAGTGTATTTAGGGGGTGATCTAAAGAACAGAACTGCATGGAAAGTGAATGGTTTGCCTTTCCTAGAGAAACTTCTCTGTGCGTTTGTGTAATGTGAAAGGTTTTTCTTGAAAAGGTTAAAAAAAGTTCTAATCAACTTCTGTACATTATGTAGAACTTCATTTTCTAAACTCTGCAAAAGAAAGTTTCATATTTAATGGGAAATCATGAATTATTCCATTTATTATCTACTTCCTCCTTTCAAAGACATGATCTGGATAAAAGGCGGGGTGAATAATTTCAAAAAATACAATACATTTTTAATGGCAAGGTGCAAACTACAGATTCTCATGACTATTAGCAAGTATAGAGGAAACAGAATTTTACTTGCAAAAACTCATCAAACTCTTGCAAAGATAAAATACATGACATACTTTAATAAAGAAGAACACAGTGAGCTGAAGTTTTTCTTTTTTTATGTAACTTGTTGTTTTTACTAAGTTTGGTCTTATGGTTTTCTAGTGCTTTCATTTCTCAATAGTTCAACAATATTTAGTACTGAAGATAATGTACAAGCAACACACAACTGAATTCTATTTTTAAAACACTCCATAGACGTGAAGCAGCTCTAACATACAGAAAGAGTCTGAAATAAAGACAGACAGTCTAATTTGCCTTGGTACAATCATGAATTCCTAAAATTCTCACAGTGAATCCTTCTGAATTGTGTAAAATCCTCTCTTTCCTTTTCCTCTTCATCTCTGTGTGGTCTGTTTGTCCTTAGACTACTAAGTAACTTCTGTTGGGGACTTGACTGAGATATAAACAGAAGTGAAAGTACTGTGGGAGCTGTTCACAGCAGTAGCGTGATAAATGCATAGCCTTGTATAGGCTTTATGATAATTCATAGCATCAGCTTGAGAAAATACAGAGAGTAAATAATTATTAATATCTTTTTCTAAACATAATTTTACATACTGTGAAAGAAACTTGCAGAGGAATTTAATGATTTCTCCGATATTATGGGAGTCAGAAAGAAAGGATTCCAAACTCTGATGTTTCTAGCTCCCAGTCCATTAGGTCGGCTCTGAAATAAAAGAGGAAATTTGAGAAATACTTCATTTTGATAAATAACAGTCCATAAAATATAGTTGTAATTACTTTTTGTTAATGAACATAATTAATTGAGAAAGAAAAGCAGAAAGATTAATGAAGATAATGTTTTTTTCTTATTATGCTTGACATAATCACAGGTGTATATGCTCTTGTATGAAGAATATTTTTATAAGGGTAACACTTTTATCTTTACTTTTAGAGCTTTCTTTGCATCTATGTTTAGGGACAGAATGTTAGGAAAGTTCATTGCTAAATTTATATTTCCATTTTCTGGGTTAATGAGGATTCTTAATTATTACAGTACTTACATTCATTTTAAAATACTTCTGTGTCATCCTTTGATGTTTATAATTGATTAATTTTTCATTTTATGTAGTATTAAAGTGGCAGCGTAGCTTTGAACAAAAGGAAGCGAGTTCAATATGTGTTCTTTGTGGGATCCTACTGACAGGTTATGCATCCACCTTTGATTGCATGATTTAGGTTAAAGTGCGGTTTGACAACAGTCAGAGACTGCGAGGCAGTAGATAAAAAATGCTATATTACTTATGATAAATGTTGTGGTACCCATATCTATGGGATAAAGTACCTCTATATTTTCTAATATAGTTTATTTTCATCTTTCTATTAATAGTTCTGAATACATAGCTCCATAAACCTGTTCTTATTTTAAAAAATCTGAATCATTACAAAAGTCAATTTCAAGTCGATGTTCTTCACTCTCATGGTATGTACAAACCGACATGCAATATATTTGTTTGCTACTTAAAGTAGGGAATTCTTTGGATTGATTTGGTGGATGATATGCTTTTTGTATTAGGACATAAGCTATTTCAGCTTTATAATTTTGAATTAAAAAACATGTGCCTCACCCTAATATAATTCTCAGCCTTAGTGATCAAAAATTCTGATGTGTAAGCTAGCCATCTATTACTACTTAATGGCATTTACTGTACTTTCATATCTTTCTTTAATGAGATTACTATAGTGTACAATTTAACATATTACCATCCAGTAAATATTTCATTAAAAGAAATGTGTTTAAATGGACAGTCTTCAAACTGGGATTAAAGAGGGCTGCGCCTTGATTCAGTCAAATAGCTTTGTATCAGTAGCAGTATGTGGTGAAAATGTGCCGAGTACCTTGACCAGCTGAGGGCTTGACTCCCCAAATTACTTCTGTATGTAGATTTTCACACTGAACTCATTGAACTTAGCTATGTACCTAACTTCGCCAGACTGCACACACATGACAGTGTAAATTTCAATGGTGTGAGTACCTGAATTTATACCACTGTAACCTGGGTCCTTGAAGGCGATAGTCAAACCTGCAGCTTCCAGATTTACCAAATGGGCTTTTTATATTCAACAATGCCCTGCAGAAGTTTCAACTGTATTTTAGTCGTGGGTTACTAATGGTGTTGCACGTTTTTTGGCTGTCCAGCTATAACTAAATTATCATTTCTATTTCGATTCTTAGGCAGAGCAGCCTGACATTAAAATCTCTTATAGCGTGCTTGGCTTTTTAGCATTTTGTATAGTATGTTTGTTTTTACCTAATGAATATGTTTTTCAAGTGTTAGTGAGGAGATTCTAGTGTCTCCTTGTTCATGTTGTGTTTGTTTGCAGGCAGGTTAAACATGAGGTAGCTAAGCATTCGCATACTTGATGTAATTTTAATTTTCTTGTTATTTATAGATAGGAAATGGAGGGAAGTAAATATTTATTTAAATAACCAAGCAAAAATATCTTGATAATTTTTTCATAATTTTGTGATCCTTGCGTAAGGCATTTCTATCAGTCATTGACTTGTCAACTGCAGAAGGAAATTCCCATGAGGATGAAACCTATTTGAATACATTTTTTAAACATCAGAATAATTGGTAATTATTTTACACTGGAAGTACTTTAATATTTTATATACTATCGTTGTTTAAACTATGCCATTTTGTGCTTTACAAAATGGGAATGCTACAGCATACTTGCATTGTAATCAGCAGCAGGCATTAACCTGTAGTACTAATTAAATCCTATCAAATCTAAAGGTATAAACCCTGATATTAAAAAAATAATTCTGTAATCTGAAAATAGTAGACATTTGCACTTGTTTCTGTAAATCACCACACCAGAAAGGTGGAGTGGAGAATTTAGCTCATGGTAAATGGTTCTGTTATGCTATACTGACTATTTTCTAACATCAGTACCTGCCTCTTAGCTTCTTAATTTCTTCTTGTTTTCTCTTTCTGTGTAAAGAGTAGAATGAAAATAGCCTTATTGGGCAGGATTTTAAGTTAAAGGAAATGTAGCAAGGCATTTTTCTGATTTCCCAGCATTGCATAAGGGTCTTGTAAAAACTACAATACCATGACATAAGAAGATCCTTGAGATTGCAACAACAAGGTAATTTCATTAGCCTCCCCAAAGGTTAGCATTTATGATCTTTGCACTGGTAAAGGCAGGTTAGAATCAGGTTTCTGTGATTCCTCGGCATGACTCTAGATCATTTTAGAATAGCAGTAATAATCACAATAAAAGAAATCCATAGAAGCAAATTATATAAGTAGCTGTGGGGTGTAAGAGAAGTAAAATGCCTGTAGCAGTATTGAGGTATGCTTGAAGCACAGCATTAGCAATAGCAGAGTCTTTCCAAGCTCACAGACCTATGTTCAATAAATAGCTGCTTCCACACGTGTGATATTATCCTATTTGAAATCATATGTATCACGGTACCACTAATATAGCAAATTTAACTTTTGGTGGTTATTTATTTGGTGCTAAAAGTTCTTCTGACACCCACTTCTCCCCTGATACCTACAGAGAAGCACATAGGATTTTTCAGGACCTCTTGCATAAAATACAGGACATAGTGGATCTAGTTTGGTATCATACCTAAGTGGACCTTATTTCACTGTTTTACCCAACCTGCCTAAATAAATACCTAACAACACTGACAGTGTTTTAGTAATGAGGGAGATGAGCATTCAGTAGGAGGAACAGTGGATTCTCAGCATCATCTGTGTTAAGTATTACAGTTTTCATCTGTTGAATTTCATAGATTAAAAAAGTAAACCAGATCCCCTTTAAATCAAAACCAGATTGTAATCTTTCTTCTAACCATAAATACATAGACAAGCTCCATATTTCATTAAAAAATAATTTGATTTAAACAATCCATCTGAAATCTTTTTCTCTGAGCCTGCACGTACAATCATTCCAAAGGGAGGGAGGACTTGGGGTTTATATTCATATCACGCTTCAATTTGAAAATTAAACACAGCTAACGCGACAAAGCTCTCCTCTCATTCTAATTGGACCAGTTTAATCGCTGGCAGGCGCCCGTGCGGGCAGCGCTGGGATGTTTGGGCCACTTTTTTGGCCCCGGGGGTGCAGCCCCTTGCGCGCAGAGATGCGCGCCCCGCGTTTCAACCGCGCTGGTGGCTGCCTTTGTTCCCGCAGCCCTGCCTGCAGTTTGCCAGAACTCCAGTAGATGCCCCCAGAGACCATTAAAACCTCTCGAACGTCTCCAGCCCAACGAAAGGCCACTCGCTTTTTTTCATTTCGCTTCTTGAAGTAACATAATTGTTCAAAGGAAACTTAAAATCGACGGGAATGTGATGCGGGAAAACAAACACACTCGTTTAACAACATGTCCTAATTTATTAGGCAGTCAGGTTCAAAAGGTTTAGTGTGTAACAATTCATAAACACAGTAGAAACACACTGTCGACGGTGGATTTTATAAGATAAATCTCGTACATTTAACTAGGTATCATTTTTTATATTGCTAGTAGAAATAAATCATAGAATCATAGAATAACCTGGTTGGAAAAGACCCACAGGATCATCGAGTCCAACCATTCCTATCAAACACTAAACCGTGCCCCTCAGCACCTCATCCACCTGTGCCTTAAACACCTCCAGGGAAGGTGAAAAGTAATCTTTGGTTATGTAAAACTTGAGATGTTCTGTTTAACCTCCCGTTTTACAGTGGCATAAAAAGCAGTGTGAAAAGGATTGTGAGGATTAAGGATTTATAGTTTAATTCAAGATAGCATGAAAAGTTTACTTCTGTCACCTCCTCTGTTGGAAAAAAACTGTTGGTTGGGAAAAAGGAATTTTCATCTGGAACAACTCTGATAGCTGAAAAAAAAGATAATTCAATGTAGTGTCATGCATTCTTAGGCGTCACAAATACCATTTATCCTCACTATCTCATTCATTTCTAGCTCTATTTTATCATTTATATTTGTCACTTGTGGTTGATGTAGTGCAGAAGCCTAAGAAACCATACTATTATTATTTAACACTTGTTGTATTTTACATTTTTAAACAAAACTGGGAGATAACTTTATGTCTTTAAAACGTGAAGGGTTATACAGTAGGTAGCTTCATTGCTTGTGAGTTAGAATCTTTGCCTGAGAAAAAATGTGCTCTGTACTCTATGATTACTTCAGCATTGTTTTGATTTCTTTATTATTGGGATGGGATTTATTAAAAGAATATTGACGCTAATTTTTAAAACTGACCTATTTTACTGTATTTTTTTTTCCTGTATTGGTTTGCTAATAAAGCTGTCTTGTGGGGAAGATGTGCCTTCACTTCAAGTCAAGTGCATCAGTCTACAGGAAATAACATGTTATATGGATACGGGTTTTCTATTTATACAATTATTTGTACTATGCTCAGTGAGTATGCAGTTAATGCTAAAATTTGACTGAGCAGATGCTTTGTTTAAATCACTGTTAAGATCTTTTAGCAATACTTTCTTGTTTATTTACAATACATCCAGTGATTTAATGCATGCACAATTCTACATTTATATAGATCGCATGTGTACGTATGTCTGCTAAGGATATTGTTATTCCACTGCTCTAAGTTATATTACTGCAGGGTTCAGTCCTAGACCTTTGGAAGTTGGTAAGATTTTTTTACTTGTATTTTTTTAATATTTTTTTAGTTAGAATTTTAAAACAGAAAAAAAGAGAATATTCCCTGTGCAGAGTAGAGAATACATTGTTCTGTATTAAGATAACAGCTTTACAGTATTTTTAAACTATACACTGTGTACCTGATATATGACAAATACAGCATATTCTGGCAATTTTAAAAGTTTAAAGATATTTCGTATTTCTTTTCTAAGATAAATTTTGCAAATGTTTTCTGGTCCAGAGTAGTTTTATATTCTCTCTTGAGTGTGCATGACCAAAGTGTGCTTTTCAATCTCAAACCCCACCTATTTATACATTAAACGTAAAATTAGTGCTGTCTAGTCTAAATCTTATCAGGATTTTGTAATGTTTTTGTGTTCAGTTCTGCAACTGAAATGTAAAAAAAATCACATGAAAGATTAATATTTATCTGTGATAATAGATTTTATTTTATCCATTTTTAGTATGAAATAATGCAGATCATTTACTTCTTATCTCACCTTACTGTCTATTTCATTGACACCTAGCTAAGAAGTTTTTTACATAACTTTTGCCTTATTAGTGTTGTTAAAGAACTGCAGAACCTCTTTTTGAGCTGGGAGTACTAGTCTCATTAGGCTATTGTTTAGCATCAGGTCATCTAAAATTATTACATATACTATAAATCTCAGTTTTCAGGATTGCATATTTATTTTAATGCTGCTGAGAAGTTAAATGGATTTTAATCTAAAAAGATAGTCTTAAAAACAGTTTAGAAGCTTAATGGAATATATGAAACAAAATTAACACATCTAGGTCCTTGCCATTTTACTGGGACAAAGGTTTGTTTTCTCACACTAGGTAACTACACCTGCAAACCTTTACATCTGTACTTTAATGTTGCAGGTAGTCCCATTGGACACATAGTTTTCTCCAGGATAGGACATAATGATTGTTTCATGCCACATAGAAGAAATATTTTGATTATTTCTATAAATAGTACCTCAAATTATATATTATCTCTTGAGAATTTTTGATTACACAACTTTTTGATATGTCTATCTTATTAAAGTTTATGACTGGGACAACTTTGATATAAATTCATCATTGCATCATTTGATTTTAAAATTAGTGAGCAATTATCAAACTTTTGCATCAGTGCACCAGCCCCAGATGAAGTTATATGCTAAATAGAAGCAAAATTATATCTAATTATTATGTTTCTGGCATAGCATTTGTTTGACGTTTTAAACCAAACCATCATATCCTACAGCAAAACTATTTAACATATACATTGTTCTGACATGTGGAATGTGCCTCATTTTTCCCTGTGCACTGTTTTAAAGCAAACTAAGAGTTCATTGTGGTTTCATGAACTAATGTAAACACCAGGGGTAGGGGGGTGGTGTGGATTTCTCATCAGTCAGCCTCTTTTGCCAAATACCAGCTAAAGAATACCAGTATATTTTTAACATGTTTTTAATATGCATGTCGGTATTTACGCCTAATTGCCATATTTACTTCCCTAGGGTATGGTATTTGTAATTGTATTTCAGCAGAATGCTTTTTTGAGCAGGGGAAAAAAATACCCTTTCCCCACTGCTGAACTGCAGAGGTCTCTTGTTGAAAGCTGTTTTAGTCGTCTGTACTTATTTGGTAAGGTGGAGACCAGAATACAGGTTTAAAGGCTTAAAATCTATCTTTCTTATTCCCAGTAACAGGAATTCATACAAGAAGAACATCTGCATAGACATGCTGCGACAGGGTTATCACGAGTCCTTCTCCGAGCTCTTCACTCTGATACAGAAGTGGAATGCCTTGAGGGAGGCTGCAGGGCCTGGGTCAGCCATATGGCAGGAGAAATCCCTGGAGGAGCAGCCTGATAAGCTGGATCAGCTTTACCACTTCCTGACCAGGGCTGAGGCAGCCCAGAGAGCAGGTAAATGTGGGGATTGTGGGTAGCAGAGCAGCGGGAGCTGCAGCTGCCAGCGCCTGGGGGAAGCTTCCAAATTGTTTCATGTATGAATTTGAAATGTTACTGCATCTTAGCACATTTCAGCTTTAGTCAACTAAGCTTTATTTATAGAATAAATGATTAGGAACAGTGGATATCAGGAGAGGTTTTGTGAAGGAAAAAAAGGGGGAAAACATATAGCGTGCATTATGATATCATCAGAAATGTTGTACGTATTTATAGCTTTGGTAACATCTCAATTATTTTCTCGTTGTTTCATTATTTATTGTTTTCTTTCTCTATTGATTTGAGTAGTGGGGTCTGTATTAGAAAAATGTAGTAGGTGAAATGCTGTCTCACACAGTAATAGTTTTATAAATCTGATTTTATTAAATACCCTGTCTGCTAACTGTGTTTGGATTTGTGACTGACTTAAAAAGGATTGTGAATATGTCAAATAAAATACAGCACACAGATGTAACATGCCACCTGTGAATTACTAGATATTAGTGAAAACATAACTCTAAATTACTGTATTTTCTCTATTGCCTACTATTTACTAAGCACTTATATTTATCATTTCCTTTTACCATAAATAGTAACATAACTTACTTTGTATTTCTTCTTTGGAATAATTATAGGGATAAAGGCAGACAGACCTCTAACTCCAATTCCATTTCACACTGAGCTGATTTCACTGTAGTTGGCTTGTTTCAAGTTTCATTTTGATCATTAGAAAACAGAATATCTACAGTAAAGCCTGTGAGTTTGGAACCTAAGCTTTTTCACTAAAATTTAGAAACTGACAACTTCATTTAAAGAAAGGAAGGAAAAGAACAACCCCTTTCAGCACTTACAAAATGTTCCTTTAAAATGTTTGGTTTATGTTCACAATGAAAGTCAAAAGTTGGGGGGGTTCGTTTAATTCATTGTAATTCTAGGCAGGAATTCTAGCCAGCCCATGATTGGAAGGAATCTTCATATTTGTCTGGAGTATGACTGAAACCTGAATAGGCACCCCTGTAGCTTACAGGCGTACAAGAAAGAAGGTTTGTGCTCAAACTGCTCTGACAGAAGCATACTGCAAACGCTTTGATGTTCAGAAAGTAATAGATACGGCTTACGTTGATGGGCCTGCTTCCTGCAGCCGCTTGAGGAGAGCATTTTGCCTTCCTTCATTGCATGACATTTATCAGCGTTACAAGCTGATATGTGGCAAAAGAGTTGGCAAATGCGCCCCTGTGAAAGACAGAGGCCCTTTCTCTCACGGAACCCAGCATTCATTGTGTGTAAGACTCCTTAAGTCTATGTTTCGCAGAAACAAGATACCACCACTTGTCTGATTGTTTCTTACCTCTAGGAGAGAATACCTCCCAACTTTGCCTGTTAAACTTTGTGAAAATGAAAGAAGAGAAAATAATGGGAACATGCCAATAGAACTGGCAAGCAGCTTTACTGAATTGCTAGGTCAAACTGTAGTTAGTTTTGATTTTTTTCACCAGTTTCAATGCAAACCTTTGCAGAGCTCTTTTGTTTGTTCTAGGTGAAGCTTGAGCCACCTGGAAGATGAAGGAGTGGGTGCTAATTAATTCCTGTTGCAGGTGTTAGAGCTAGTAGTGCTGTGAAGATAACATATGAATTATACAGCTCATCAAACGCTAATTCAGTAGTTCAGCTAATCCAGTTACTCTCTGATTCTAATCAAATTGCTTGGGGCTCTGGCTTATGATCTCCTGACAACTCTAGTTGACACCATTTAAGAGTGTTCAGCAGTTCACCTCAGCTGCAACTTATCGTGCTGCAGCCGTCACAACAGCAGCTGACCTGCATTTGCTCTTCAGCCATCACAGTTCAAGCTTAAAATACTGAAAGTAGTATTTGGAGTTGTGACCTGTGAGAGTTTCTTGATATGTTGGCATTGCTACTGTTAGGCTAGCAGAAAGTTTCCTGTGTCTTAGGTATGCTGTTCTGTGCTAACTGGTGTGTTGAAGAAGAAATAGCAGGTATAATTTATGGAGGCGGGAAAAAAAAATTGTTTGACTTGTAATTTTTTTGATTCATTTATGCTTCATGGCAGGATTAGTTTTTAACCTGAAGTGGTAAGTAGAAAACAGCACTTCACTTACTATGTCAGTATTTGTTCTTTAATTTTTCTCCCTTGATATTTTTTGTCTCACAAAGTGTTGCTGTTTTAATTGTGGATGTAATTTAGAACTGCAAATCTCAAGTTTAGAGTTTTGTGGCTATTACCACAGTACATAGAGAAAGCTAGGTTTTCATTCACTTTTCATATTTATTGGTGGAATTTGTAAATCTTTACATTTTTAGTTATAGGACCTGAATGTTGGATGCATGTTGTTTGCCTGAATAGAATCAGCACCCTCCATCACAAAGTGGGGGCTGATTTCAAAAAGCTGGGTTTTTTTCTTTACTGGTAGGTTTGGAAATAGTAACATTTTGTTTACCAGCATTATATTGTACAAACTGTCCGATTCTATATATGCTGGTGAATGTTCTGTCTGCTTTCATTTTAAGTAGAACGTCTTGATTGAACTTCACATCGTGTGACAATCTTTTCTTTTTTTAATTGACCAATATTGTACTGTATGCAAATATGTATATATGTATATTTAATTACCAATATTGTATTATATGCAAAGAGAGTTGTTTTCTGTCCAGCTCAATCTCATTGTAGTTGTATTTGAATACCTCCCAAGTATTCAAAAATCTTTGCAGCTTCTCAGAAAATTAGGTGAGTTATTTTGCTCTAGGTATGACGTTATCTCCAAAATAGTAGCAGAAATATCGGTAATACTTAATTGCATTCCTATGTGTTCTTTTTTGATATAAATGTTTCTGACTTAGTAATTAGAAACAGCACCAGTTTTCTGTGATCTCCTTTCAATATCATGAACTAACATCTCTTTTTACTAGTCTTCGTCTCAGTAGCTTATAAAAAGGGAGATAGCTTAACTGTTGAAAGTGTTTTTACAGAAGAATGAAGGATAAACGTCAAAGCAATGTATGTACATAGCTCAGTGTTTGATGTATGCAGTTACTTCTTGGCATGTGTTTGAAAACACTGTGGTTTTTCTTGAACAGAAAGTTATATTTTTAGACAATGGAGTGGCCTACCTGACTGCCTTTTGCCTGCCTGGTTGTACTGCTCAGAGTAATTTCACTTAAAGATATAACTGTCCTTGAGAAGGTATAATACAAAGTTGGCAGGTTGTTGCTCTCCCTTCAAAGAGACGTTGTTCTCTAGCCTCTACCCAGTACTGTTCTGTATGTTAGTAGGACTGAGAGTTTGAAGCTGCAGTCTAGAATTGTCTGACATTGAGGGTTGCTGTATATCCTTTAGCTGCTGATACACTTTGTGAACAAATGATGACCATACCCTACAGAGGCACACCAAATGAATAGAATCCTTTTTGTCCAGCTTGTCTAAGACCCAGACAGAATTTGACTATCCCTATGTGGTTTTGTGGGTTGTGGGGAAGAACTGAGAGCGAAGGAAATCCAATGAAGAAAGCTTTTTACTTATATTTTGGAATTTCTGAACAGCACTCAATGTAATGTGTACCCGAGAGAATGGTTCATTATAATGATAATGTTGCTGTTCTTCAGATAAAAGTTTTAATTTCACTTTTAACTATTAAAATGTATATTTGCACAGATTTTACTGTATGAATGTGACTCATTCTTTAATTTACTGCTTGGCTGCTGCAATCTTATTGTTTTAAAATACGTTGCTTATTTACTTGTTGGGTCTGTATGCTCATTAGGTTAAGCCACTTCTTTGAATCATCTCACTGAAATATAGTGTAGCTACTTTTATTCAGTTAGCACTAAGCCTACCAGAAGTGTTATTGATAGTGTGCAGATTACACTGTAAAGCATCATTTTTCTGTTTTGGACTGAGGCTGGTCTCTGTGATAGTGTGCCAAATCTGTTTTGGGTTTTATTTTTGTCAATTAGGGGCAATCTGACTGAGTATTATTTCAGAAGGGCTTGAAAAGTGTTGCTCTTCAGATTGCATCTAAATTGCATATTAAATGTAGGCTTGAACCCTAACTGAATCCTTGCCTAGGATTGGCAGAGGCATTGAAGAGCTCAGAAGATCAGTGCTTGCTAGAGCAGGCGGGTTTCCTTGTATAGCACAAGTTGAAGGGGGTGCAAGGCAAGTTACAACTCAAGAACAATTAGACAGAGAGAAGTCTCAGCCATTGGCTCTTATTTGCCAGAGCAGGGGAGCAAAACCACAGAAAATGTCACAGCTCAGTAGCTGCAACATAAATGGAGAAGTCAGCACTATAGTGGCAGATGACTGTTTACTGTGCCAAAGCCAATGCAGGAAACCTGTGCTTGGTTGTGAATGTGCCTTCAAAGGGGCAAAATGCTGCTTTTTAGTTGATCATTGTGGCAGCTGGTGGAGAGTAGAAGTTAAGACTTGGAAACTGTTGACTTTCTCAGCTTCCATCTGCTTCTGGTTCCTGACCCTGCACAGTCTTTGTATGCTAAATGCTGAACCTGCGCATGTACTACAGGCTGCTGACCCTTGTTCTAGAGAGTAACAACAAATAGAATTAGAAGGAAGTACTAACTTGGCTCTTTCCCTACACTTAAGCAAGGAAAGAAAATTTTGACTGTGTGAGTTGTCATTAGTTCTTGTTGAAAAAGATACTTTTTTATAAAGTATTTAAAGAAAGCACAAATATACAATGTGTTTGCACTGGAAAATCTTTCTTTTTATGAGGTACTTAAGGTTGAAAACAAAGTTTAGCATTTAACAATGGAAAGCTTTTCTGTAAGATTTCACATTATGCCCTCAAGTGGGCTAGAAATGTTGCAATAGCCTGTAGTATTTTGGAAAAAATAGGAAGAGGTTATGCATTTTAAAAAAAGAAAAAGAATAAACATGCCAAAAACTTCATGTCTCTCCATCTGCGCCATCCAGTTCTGTTTGTTTCTGTTTTGGGTAGATGATCATCTCTTGGGTAGATGATCATCTTCACAGCATTTTCACAGTCCTGTGACTTGTTCTGGCAGATCTGAATTTGGCTGCCAATGTTTTTTATGAAATTCATGCCATTTTTGAACTATTGATGGTATTGGCCTTTGAACCTTTATCTATTAGTTTTCTTAGTTTTTTTCTTGTTTAAAACCAGGATTTTTTTTCTTGCAAGAACCATTTTACTATTGCTTGTGTGATTGAAACTTTGCTTTATGTTCATTTGATATCGCATTCCAGTGCCATTATTTCCTTGATGATAAGTGGTGCGGATGATTTTTTTTTTTATCAACAGATATGTGAAGATGACTCATCTACATGTATACTATCATCAGTTGTAGAGCATTTACTGTGCAAAATCAGAGAGATCAAAACTTTATTGGCTGAAATACCTATGGGAGATATTGTAGAGGACAGTATTTACCTATTCTAATATTTTTTGCTTCTTCTGTGAAAGTAAAAGTTCACTTTTACTAACATGCTATCCTCACAACTTTCAGAATAGTCTCAATGAATTTCTTGGATTTTAAATCTGACTATGAAGCCAGAAGACAATATGGCTTTTAAAAGTGTGGCTTATGGGGTTTATTTTATTACCAGCATATCTGGTCAGCCACTGTCCAAGACAATTACGGAGAACTGGTTGTCTTTGTGCACTTCTCATTGTTATTCACCAGCAGGATAGTCATCAGAGGGTCACATTAAAGTTCATTCAATCAAAGCTGTGGCAGTAGCGATAGTCTGCCTCAGGTCAGTTCTATCTCTTGAGATTTGTAGGTCGCTACCTGAAGTTATTTGTGTAATTTTATATAGCATTAGTGCCTTGATACTTTGTAGCAAAGATTTCAAAGACAACAAATCTGTAGCTAGTGTTCTACCCAAGTGAAAATCCAGTTATCTTTCCCCTTACTGTGTTGTTATAGCCATTTGTGTGTATCCTCTGGCATCTTTTAACCTCATTTTCACACAGCTGTAATATATATATAACTCATATTGGTATCTCTATGTTAGTGGATATAATTAGGTTTTGTATTTCTCTGTCCATGTGGGTATTTGTTTATGTACTTGTAATTGTTATGGGAACCTATACCTTTTACTTTTGAGATAATCTTTAAAAGTGCTCCCTTGTGCTGAAGTAGATATTGAAGTTGGGATGAGATAAATTGCAGCCAAGAATTATCTGCTGCTCTTCATTGAGGGTAAAGAGGTCCTAGGATAACACATCTTTTAAATCAAAAAAGAGTATTCAAGAATGAGGAAGAGACATTTCAGTTTGATTTGAGAAATTTTAACTAGGGGAAAATCAATTCATGTTCTCTAAAATGGGCAAGATAGATAAAAACAGGGGAGAAACAAATACTAGGTCAACCTCTTGAAGACTGTGGACATGATTATGTGGTAACAGGATTCTTTCAGAAGACAAAATAAAGTTCTTACTGTGTTGTGCAATACACTGAAGAGTTATATCAAGATGCTCTGAAAACAACTTAGTCATGACAACAGACCAAATGAGAATTTTTGCTTGCTTCGTATTAGACGATATGTGAATTCTCACTCAATTGTAAGGAAGAATATGATGATGCTGAGGGAACATGCTCTTGTGTGGCTTTGTGATGCATTCAAACTAATTTTTTGAGTAATTGCTGCTGTTTGCTCCAAATAACGCACGTGACTTACACAGATGGTAACAGAGCTTACAACTGAAAGATTAGTCCTGTTTGAAAGTTCAATTTTCCCAAATTCTTCCTGCAGATAATAAAGAATTTATCTGTATCATTTAGTCAAAATGTTTTGATATGGTTTCATAATTTTAAAACACTTCTAAAACATCTAGGCTTTGATTGAGATCTTGTCTGTAATCAAGGTATTTTTCCTCAGTTGATTTTTCTGGGGCACTTCATACCCAGCAGCAAGAGGAGGATATTTTTTTTTTTTTATTTTTCCCCCCCTTTCTGCTCATTGAACAAAGCATACAAATTGCAGAACTCTCAAAAGCAGAGCAGTTCTCTGCACGCATCTAGATTGAACAAACGGTCTCTTTCTTGCTGCAGGACTTGTGATTCTTAATTCCTTCTTTACCCAGCTACACAAAAATTCTTTTAAGAATTGCTGATTTGGTGTACATTCGTTTAACATCTACAAACAGAGTAAGTAGCCAACCAAAATTGCAGTGGAATTTGAGCTAAGTACTGCCAGTCACATCTGACAAGAGCAGAGTTTGGAAAGAGAATTCATTTAGCTTTTAGCCAGTGATAAATGTAGCTGTGAAATGTAGATTGATGCTTACTTTGTCTCATAGGTTCTTCAGCATTTCAAATCCTTTTTATGGGGAATCAGTATGATAAGAATTGTCAGGTAAATTTGAGCTCTCTACTGCAAATTAATACAGTTTTTGAATAATCCAAAGAGGATATTTTGTGGATTTTTTTTTCCCTAAAAGGTGCTTTTCTGAGAGAAATAGCTCTAATTCCATAGAAGCTCTCATTCTGTAATTTTTAAATCATGAATAATATGTTTGTTGATAATGTGTAACGCTACATAGATTTGGGACTTGCTGTGGTTTATAAATTTTCAGGGGGGTTGGTGCAGACTTCTTAAGCTTTATGAGATGATAAAGTGGGTGCTAAATGGGGGGGGGTGATATCAGATAATAAGGAGATCTGTGACTTCGAGTTTCCCCAGCTTTCCATGCTGTTTCTGAGAGAAATACCTTGGTGAACTGTCTTTTTGAGGGCAAGGTGAAAAATTTCATTTCTCCTTAATCTCTAGGACTGAAGAGGTACTCCGAATGGGAGTAAACATGAAAACTCAAAGCTTTTCTTGTTAGGCTAACTTTGAACATCTAAAATTATATGAATTTAGGGATTGTGTTTGCAGTGTGTTTTGTTTGATTCTTTATCTCCATTGCTACAGTTTCTACCTTGAACCCATTTTGAAAGGTCTTGCTTCCTTTTCAGGTCACAGTGACTCAGGCAAGCACTTCTCTAGCAGTGTCTGTGTGCCTCTTTTTCTCACTGTTGTTTTTCTCTTTTAACATGCCAACATCTTATCCAGGTTTTGCCTGTTTTATTGAACTTAATTTTGGATTTGCATACAGAAATGAGACAAATTTGTTGTGCTTTTGCTAAAATAAGTTTTCAATTTTGCCTAATTTGTAAGTTTATCATTTTCTCCTTTTATTTCTCTGACCAGACATGTAAAAGAACTTGGTGGTATATGAATGGTGGAAATATAGTTTTTCTCTTTGATTTTATGGTTATTGCTGCAATATGTAGGATTTCTGAAAGTTGATGATGATCTGACATTTTGATTGTAATTCTTGTTTTTTAAGGGCACCATGAGAAGGTGTATGATAACCAGCTTAACTTGGCCTACTGTTTCAATGACTATGAGGACAAATGGTTAAGTAATTACTTCTATGAGAAATGCTTTAACACTGCTCAACTAATAAAAATTGATGGTGGGAAACGAGAGGCACAAGCACATGCAAATATGGGCCTCCTCAATGAGGAACAAGGTAAGTCAATAAGATCATAAAACTTCATTGTATCAGCATTGACAGTCATATTTTGCAATTTGTGTTTCATCGAAGAACACGGTATTCAATGTAAAATTGATTTGCAACCGTAACTTAAAAGAAGTTTTTAAACTGTTACAATTTTAATTTTTTGAGCAGCGTACCGGAAGGCAAAGAAGTCTATTCAAGCCTTTTTCCCTCTGACATTCTATCTACAGTTAGAAGTACTCAGATGAAAAATGTAATACAAGTTTAAAGGAAGCATTTGTTTAGCACAGATCCTTTGGGTCTGATATCATTTCATTTTGCTTGTTTTTAACAAGAGACTGGTGATGCTGCCTCTGGCCATAGGTGCTTGATTAGGAGGGCAATCTGTAATTACATAAACTGAGTGGATTTAAAAGAGGTATGAACTTATAATTCAGTTCAATCCCGCCTCCAATTTACACTTGGATAAAACAGCCATGTTTTTGTGTTCCTTTTATAAACTACCTTCTGGCTCTCTTGACTGAAAATGGCAACCTGTTTGTTTGTACCTGACTGCCATGTTGATGTTTCCTTCTGATTTACACTGACCACAAGCTCCACTTCTACATTCATTTACCTGAATCCTCAAACTGGGAGTTTGTGAAATTAGGAAACATTAATAAAAGTAACTGGAATCCATAACAACTTGGGCTGGAAGGGACCATAAATGGTCATCTGGTCCAACTCTTCACAAGAAAGGGAATATAAATGAGATTATTTTAGCAGCCTGTCCAATCATATCTTGAAAATTTCCAGCAACTGGGGGCTCTACCACATCATTGAGGAGGCTGTTCAGTGAATGATTGTCTCAATGTGAAAAACATTATTTTCTTTTATCAAGATGAACCCTATTTCTATATTTAAAGGCATACATTGCTTTTCATGGTAGAGGAATGTGTGTGTGTCTGTGTGTTATACATATAAAATATAGCAATCTGGGTATAAAAAGTGCTTTTTTCCTATGTTTGTATGAAATACTTTAATGTTGTAGGAAGAGAAGGAATGATTGAGCCTTAAGACACTGAATAAAACCTTCCAAACTTCCAGTTCTACTTCCCAAGTGTACTGGATGCCTAACCATTGCTTCAAATATTTGTTAAGTATAATCATTATGGTTTTGCTTTTAAGTGAGACTTTGAGGATTGAAACCCTAGAATGGGCACCTGTGGACCCTTGCCATGTACCTTTTTCCATATTGAGAGTGAAGTAACAATGTCTGTGTAAGATTTCCTGACTAATTTGCACTTGCCTAGCAATGCTTGCAGGTGAGCTGCGCCTCTCTAGTGCTTTACAAAGAAAGTTCTGTGACAATGAGAAAGAATTTACTAACTTAAATAGAAGATAGGTTTGGCATTTACACTTGATGTATTGCTGTTTGCTATAATATTTTCATGTTTTTCTCTAAATGCTTGGGGAATAAATTGTTTAACTACTTATTTATTCCAGAATTGTTCCAGGAATTGAAGTTAAGCTAAATCCAGTTTCCAAGCAGATGAGATAGCTCTTATGTAAAGCCACAGTCAGTCGCAACCAAGTCATTTTCAATTTGAGTGTAAAATGCTTAATTAGGTTGCCTGTCTGATAATGAGTAGAATAAAATGATTGAAAATGCTGGATTTTTTGCAACATTTTCACTTTGTCCTTCAGTTAATAAAAAATAAAATTATAAGAAGGACAGAAAAGCAAACTTCCCTATCTATTCGTAGCTTCAAAGACTTGTATTGTGACTCCACAGTTATCCAACCACTACCAAACAAAAATTTAACATTTAACTTTTGTGATGTGTTAAACAAAAGTTGCTGAATCCTGAAATATCTGTAAGCCCATTATGAAAACACGTAAATATAAAGATATGAAATATACTTTCAGATGCTCAGAGGAGAGTAAATTTCATTTTCCTGCTGTAAAATATTAGAAACTTCCAGAAGAGAGGCTCCTTACTTAATATTGACAAGGAGAGATAAAGCTAAGTGCATTTTCACTGCCCAGAGTAAGGCTCCATTGAATCTGTAGGATCTGGTTTTTGCAAATATTTTATTTCCATATTGAGAGGTGAAAAAAAGGAAGCAGCTGAGAGAATAAGTATAGGAATTGCTTTGAGGGACCACTGAGAAAAAGACAGCACATGTTTTCCATGCACTTTTTATTTTCAGCGGGTGAAAAATTAAATAAGTTCTCATTGCAGAAAAAGTGTAAGAGCAGACATTGAGTTGGCATTGTATAAAATTCCATGGGTAATAATGACATTGTAAGTAAAATTCTAAACATGCTATGTTTTTATATTAGAACAGATAGATGCAGTTTGTAAATTAAACAGTCTCTTCTTTTTTTCTCAGTAATTTATGATGCAATGTAATTTGTTTGTAAACTGAATGAGTCAGATGTCCACTTACTGTGTGGATATATACATTTCTAGGTGTGTGCATTAATATATATATATAGGAATATATATCTCTATCTGTATAAACACAAGGATGTGTTTAGGTACGTGAATGATGCCTAGCAATTACATGATGCTTTCATCTAATTTAAATAACCATATCTATTAACTGCATTTAATAATAGTGCAGCCAGGAAAACAGGAGAATTTAGAAGAATGAGAAATCAGTCTTATCGAAGTTCAAGTGTACATCCTTTTAGATGCAGATATCTTGTACCAGTGCTTTTCTGTTCTCCCAGTCAATAGTATGTTTTTTATTACTTGTGTGTGCAAGCTGTCTCTATATGCTTAGGACTGATTGCTTGGGAGGATAAAGTTAAACATGTACTTGCAAAGATTGTTGTTTGCCTTGGAAGCAAATCAATAAATTTGCTGAGTAATTTTTGTGTAATCAAATTTGAAGTTCTCTGACTTTCAGCCTGGTCCCTGTCCTAAAGGCTGGATATAATCTCATGTTCATTAATCTTCAGAGTTAAATATTAGAGGTGTTGGCAGTGTGGACTCCAGTCATGGTATTGGGATGCAGGTGGTTAGTGGCTGTCAGTATGTAGTGGCTGTCAGTACACAGGGGAGAGAAAAAAATTACAGTTGCCTGCTGCAGATACAAATGCAACATTCTGCTTGAAGCAAATATGATTCTAGTCATTCTTCTTTCCAGAATCAAATTTTAACCTCTTCTTTTAAAAACTCTAAAAAACTTCTGTTTACAAGTTACTTAAATTAGATGCTACTCACTGATTTTTATAGGAGTGTTTGGGTTATGATCCTGTTCAAAGAGCTGTACTTGCCTCGTAGTTTGTCTTTCCTTGAGGGACTGATAATAAATTTTAGTAGTTTTATTGCTATTGTTTTTATTCATATAGCTGTTAAACGTGCCGATGTCACTTTATACATGTTTGAAAAGCAATGTTATATTTTAATATTTTTTTTCTCACCTAAAAATCCAGCGCTACTTTTCATCGAAGTACAGGCCGTGTGACACAATCACAGTTAGGAAAAACTAAAAAATCTTTTAAAAAATTTTACTTCTGAAAATACATTCAAACCAAACAGATATTATTGGTTATAAGTGTGTGGATTTTTCTTCATTGAAGAGAATAAGAAAATTAGAGTCTGTGAAATTTCTTTTATATTTAGAATAAATTTTGCTGAAGTTAACTATGAACTTTAAGTTTACACTGTTATATCTTGCAGAAGAAATACAGTCTGAGTGTACAGGTAAACATACTGACTAGTGCTAGTTTGTATAGGTTCTTACATTGCTAGTGCTTGTCCTTATGAGGAGTGGCTGAGAGAGCTGGGGGTGTTTAGCCTGGAGAAGAGGAGGCTGAGGGGAGACCTTATTGCTCTCTACAAATACCTGAAAAGAGGTTGTAGAGGAGGGAGCTGGCCTCTTCTCCCAAATGACAGGGGACAGGACAAGAGGGAATGGCTTCAAGCTGCACCAAGGGTGATTTAGACTAGACATTAGAAAAAAAAAAATTTCACAGAAAGGGTCATTGGACATTGGAACAGGCTGCCCACCTTCCCTGGAAGTGTTTAAGGCATGGGTGGACAAGGTGCTGAGGGGCATGGTTTAGTGTTTGATAGGAATGGTTGGAGTCGATGAGCTGGTGGGTCTCTTCCAACCTGTGTGTTCTATGAGTGTGTGTGTGTGTGTACATACTCATCTAGAAACAGACATGTCTGCATGTATATACATGAAGTCAAATATAGCTGGTGTTTTAAAACCAGTACTTCAGATACCAAAATTTCAATACTAATGTCAAGCAATTTTTGTATTTGTGAGAGAAACTTAAAGATGATTGACTAACATATCTGATGGTCTATACCTAGTACAGGTGCATGAGTGTTCTTCTCTTAAGGGACAGTTTTACAAAAAGATAGGTCAGTGGTATGCTTTGTGCAGGACAGTGGAGCAGGAAGAGTAATGTGGGGAACTGTGTGGGAAGCAATGAAAACATTATTGCTACAATCTGATTATAAATATCTATCCACCCCTATTTGAATGATGCAAGGATCCCAACGTTTACCTATCAGATGTTAGTAGTAAAAGTAGATGCTCTTAGGCTATGGTTGCTTTACTGTATGAGTAAATAAGGCAGTGCAAGGGATGTCTGTGAACACTGGAGCACAGCACGGAGCTGAAATGGTGCTTGTATTCCTGTACGTGCTTTTAGTTTGTGCTAACTTGGACTTTTCTGCTCTACAATTATTCATGGGTACAATTCAGTAAATAGGAGTGTTGCAGGGGCTTTTCCTAACAGGCAGTTTGCAAGCAGCCACACTGTTTAGAAGGATAAAACAGTTTATTCCAGTAGATGCACCTTTCCACGCCTGTTGGTTACAGTGCTTGGAAACATTTCTGAATACGTTTAAATAACTAGTTTTGAGAAAGTATATAAGTATCACAGTGGAGTCCAATGAATAAAACTTTCACAATGAATGCCAAATGTAAATTGTGCTGGGCCAGAAGCTGTGTATCCCCTGGTATAAGATCTGTGAGATGTGTGGAAAATATGCCATTAATCTCAATGCAGTAGTGACTTTGAATTAGTCATTGGATTTATATTCGGCTAACATATAAGGATCAACAAAAGTGGAGGTAATACTTCTTCTGAAATGCATACAGACCAGAAAGGCTAAAAGCAGGCAGAACTAGTCATAGAAAGAAATAGAATGCAAAGCAAATAGCCATGTTGGGTATCTTGATGCTGATTCCGGTAACACATAGTTAATCCATATGACCAGTTTTCGCTCTCTTTTTGTGTTTTTTAGATTGTGATTCTTAAAGAATTCCTGATCAAGTTCCTTCTAAAATTAGCTTAGACATTTAAAAAAATTTGCTATATTCTGCAAATTAATGGAGAGGTTGTAAGTGTTCAGGCTTAATCCAGTTCTGCCTTGATTATGAGTGATGTTAAGCTCCTGTTGCTTTTCAGTTAAAACAATGTTATGCCAGAGTTCATCACTTATGATACCTCTCCCCTGCCCAAAAATATTCATAAATAGAACCTATTTTATGAGAAAGGTGTAATTATTCTATCTATAATAAATATAACATCTATTTCATAGTTTAGAATTTGATACAGATTTTTCTGATTGGAAGTCCTACTGAACACAAGGGATTTGTTAAATTTAATTTGTTGGGGGAGAAAAAAAAACATGAGGCTTTAGCGGACTTTGAAATGTGGATTGAGACTGAGGAGTACAATTATACCTATTGTTTTGCTATATGCTTGGAATTAAAGTTTTGAATTAAAGCATTATAGAAGTTTGTGGAATGGTTCCTGTTGAAGCTTAAAGGATATTTCATTCAAGCTTCTGAAGCCTAAGTATTAATTACTAGATACATTTGGTAACCAGCAACTTAAAACAGTTCACAACATTATCTTTTTGGTTTGGAACAGAAAAAACCTGAACTGATTGTTTTCCTGTTCTTAACAGGTCCTATTTAATCCACTAAGAAATTGTTGATTTTGTATTTTGAATTGTTTATGGCAATTTCAATTAAGAATTTAAGTTTAAAACTGTAATATATAAATAATTGAGAGAAACTTGGCATACATTCATGAGTGTCTATACAGAGGAAATATGCACATTTAAGCAGAATTTCCCCAACTGGTTTGCCTTTAGGCAGAAATAATTTATATTCAGATAAAAAGATAATGTTAATATTGCCAAATTATGTACTAGAAAGGTTTAAAAAGCAATCTTTAGTTCTGCCTTATGAAGTTTCTTATGGTTGTGTGTGTGTGCATATTTCATGACTTTGATTACCAAAAAAAATGTACTGTCTTCTGCTAGGAGACTCCTAAGTATAGCTAGAATAAAATTCACATGTGGGATGGATGGCCCATGTGTACCTTCTACAATATCTGTGTTGCAAGTCTGCAAAGCCCTCAAACAGACAGTCCTCATTGTGCTGTGTAATCTGTAGATGAAAAGTGCTGGTTTACAATATGATTGTAAAATTAAAAACAGCTGGTAAATAAAACAAACCAGTGGGGCAACATTTGTAAAGAGTGATAGATTTCTACCTTGCTATCTGTGGAGTTCAGAACTGTTACTGGTAATGGTATTGCTGCATCTGACCTGCCTATTTAATACTGGTATGTTTCTACCATAAAGTGTGTGGCCAGTGTCTAGAGGTCTCCGTGCTGTTGTATTTGCGAGTGCAGGTCTGATACTAGAAGGGAGCAACTTAAAATTAATCCCATTTCTCTGTTCAGGAACAAAAGCAACTTAAATTATCAGATAATATCTACCCAAGGCCTTTTTGGTTTTGTCTGACTGTGTCTGTGTTAGATATTCCTTTCTGTAAGCATCTTTTTTGTTTAATATGATGATACCCAGATAAGTTTGTGATTTTTAATAAAGTATTGGACTCTTAATTTACTTTGTCCTTATGTTTATAATGGGATTTTTGCTAATGTGGACCAAAAAGAGAAAAGACATAAATACCTATTTAATTTTTTTCATGGGAAACCTGAGTGATGGTCAAAATATGGCAGGGGTCTAGAGGAAAGTTGCAGTACTAGGGATTTAGAGGATATATATCCTTTGAGGCTGGACACTTCTGACCACCTCTTTTTTTACTGTGCTTCTGTAATAACATTTCCTTTACGCTTCCGTTATACTCATACTTGTTGAGGTTCAGTGTGAACCATGATAAACTGAAATCTATACATGAACATGCTGCTGCTGAACAGCCAGTGCTTAGCTGTTGGCTGGACAAGCAGTATGTTGCCCATCTTTCTGCCTGTTTGAAATTTGGATCAGCATCTGTGCTCAAACTACTATTTTTTTTAAAAAAAGTGAAGGGAATTTACTGTTCTAAAGACTTCTTACCACTTCTTATCAAACTTGGTTGAAGTCCATTCCAAATCTGGTTGGAGGACAGAACGATCTCATAGACTTGTTTCCTTTGAAAACTAAATAGAAATGTCTTTTTGTACTGTTCATGTTTGGGAAGGACCATATAGTGTTTCACTTGACTCTTAATTTTTCTTTAGATAACAGGCTTTTTCCAGTAGTAATCAAATATCATTGATTTATCATGATAAACACCCCTCCCCCAAGGTTGTATATCCCAGATTGATAACGTTATTTATTCCAAGCAACATTTTCAGAAAAAAAGAGTGTAGGAGTAGTCCTGACCTGAAAACTTATTTGTGTGTCTGCATATGTTACATCTTCAGCTACATATACCTGTTGCTAAATTTTGTCTTTTAAGTTCATGTAGAGACACATAATTGAAAAAACATTTGCACGTGAAGTAACTTTAGAAACAGAAAGAAGCTTTTCCTTAATGAGACATGGAGTTCTGCATATCCAGTCTAACTATTTAAAACACTTCCAGTCACTGATTTTCATTGTATCAACTGAAGCTAACTATTTTTTGTTATTCTAGACTTACGCTGTTACACAAAGTAGTTTTATTGGGGTTTCTTTTCTGATTGTTTAAGAATTTAATACATAAGTGAACTGGGGAAAAACCTGATTGTAGAGCATAATTTTCAGACTTTAGGCAGCAAATTTCTAGGACATAAAGTATTTCGATACGATGCTTTTTCTGTGTCAGTCAGTGGCAGACAGAAGCGGCCATAAATCCGGGACAGATTTAAAAGGATTATTAAATAATTGAGCTCCTCCTCAAGCAAATGCAGAATGTAATTCTCCTATAAATGACATCTTATTATTACAAGGGCATTGCTGGTATTGAACTAGCAGGAACAGTATTGAATTGATGTTATAGAAATTAGGTAGGTTTTCAGTTAAAATTGGTACACTCCTAAAGTCTGAAAGAAGCTTCTGAACGTGCAACACAAAAGCAAAAAGGATCTGTTGAGTTCATTAAAAATATTCTCTATATGAGTATTTTCTATCCTTATTTTAAAAAGGTTTTGGTAGGCAAAGAATTTCTTTTGAATAAGAGAAGTCGTGGAGAATTCTGTAGGGTTCTTATTTTCATTTCTGAAAATAAATACCATGAGAATGAAATTCATACTTTTTCTTCACTTGATTTAAATCTAAGTTTAATATCAAGTCCAGGGAAGTAATAATCTTCTTTACACTAGGAAAAAGTCAGTGGATTTGCCTCCCTAATCCTTTCACTGTCACTGCCAACTTCCTAGCCTAATTCTTCAAACGAAGAATCTTTCATTTCTGATATAACACCTGGGGAGAGGTCTGTATTCTTACCTTGTAATGAGAAGCTCTTCAAAATATTCACAGAAGTACAATAGTGCTAATTCTAAACTTTGTAATTTGCCTTTTCCTTAAAACTTATGACATATGCAAAAAAACCTTAGTTTCTCTTAAGTGATTGTAAAGTCAATTGTCAAATACTTAACAGTTATACTTTTTCAGTAGTTTTATGAACAACTATGAAATATATCAGAAATTTAGAGAAAGCATTTAATGTAAACTTGAATATAATGCGTAGGACTTGAGAATTGTTTATATGCACATTTCTGTAAGAGTCTCATTCATCCTTAATGTTATTGGTATCAAATGTTACTCTGTTTGCTTTATGTGCATGTTCATAAGCCTATGACACTTAATGAAGAGATCTTTTTAAAGTATTGATAGACATGGGTAAATTACACTGTTTGATCTGTGTTAAAGATTCAAAGTCCAAGGTCTTTGAATAGAACTTAGAATAAAAATGTAATTAGGTTACATCCCTAAAGTCTGATATATCTTTAAACAAGACTGCAAATGAAACTTTATTAAAACTTCAAATGAATTATTTCTTTGCTTTTTTAAATTCTTTTTCCCCCCCTCTCTTCTCTTTCATGTCTTTTCCTGACATTGCTGCTTGTATTTTACCTGTCTGTTCCAGGGTATTTTAATTATTTACTGATTAATGAGTAGTACTGAGATGAATCTTCATTCAAAGCTGCCTGCACACTAACATTTTTTTTGCTTCAAAGCTTTGCACAGTCTTGGACAATTGCAACTGAACTGGTAGTTGTCACCATAAACTTCGCTTGAAGGCAGTGTTTCTTTTTAGTAACTGAGGTACTGTTTCCAGAGATGCCTTCTCAGTGGGACTGGAAGATGATAGGGTTGCAGGTCCTCAGCCATTGTCCATAATCTGTAGAAATCATAGAGGAAACAAGCATTTTAAACTGTTAATAAAAATGTCTTCAGAAAATCATAGAATAATTCAAGTTGGAAGGAACCTTGGCAAGTCCTTAGTCCAACCTGCTTCTCAAAGCATCATTCTCAAGTAGGCTATCTGCACAAAAGTACAGTTCCAATGCTGGAGAGTTGCATCTGGTATTACATTTATTATTGGAAGCTATGAAAAATAAGGGAAATAGGGTAGAACCTGAATAAAACATAATTGCTACAAAAAAATTTTTTTAAATGAGGGAAACAATTTGTTGCTTTTATTGCTCTTCTAGAATGGGCTCTTCAGTTAATAGCAGGGTTTTTTTTCTCTTGATGGTCCATCATAAATTATGGCCAAAGCAGCTGTGATTTTGGCTGCCTGTAGGAAACACTTCCCTCTTTGTGGTCCAGTAGCATTGGCAGCACCAGGGAAAGGCATGATAGAGCAACCAGAGAAACTAGTATTATCTCTACCACGAAGTGACTCTTAAGGAACCCTTTAAGCAACGTCTTTATAGAGTATTTTTAGTATCATAATGTGTTGATGATGCAATATAGCATTCTGTGAACAGTCCTACTGTGAGAGCTACATCATGCATTGCCCTTGAGGTCTGTATAAGTATGTTTTGAGTATTTGAACTTTAACGCAAGTAATCCAGATCCTCCAAAGATAAGACTATGCATGTTCACTGTTTTTTTCTTTTCAGACAACAGATATTTGCTTAAGCAATAACAGCAGAAAGAACAGATTGTTCTCTAAACTGCAATAGCGTGGAATAGCCTAGCAGTTCTTGACCTAGACAAGGGTCAAGATACTTCTTTTTGCACTGCGATCTGTGTCCATCAATGCCTTATCACAGATAGCGTGATGCTGCTTCTTTCACCTTTATGACTTCAAGCCTTCTATTACTGGAGCATGCTTTCAGTTGACCCAGAGCAGCTTAGACTGTAGGGAGAGATCTAATGGTGTATTGTGTATTCTTGGAATAATCTGTAATGAACCAGTGTACTCGTTACAGCATTCTTACAAACAGTCTAAATCATTTTGCTAAAACTATGGAATCTTCCTGAAAAAATATTATCAGCCCCTGTATAGTAAATGAAACTAACTTTTTATCCTTTTTCTTAAAAATCACCTTGAATCTGGTGATTGGTTGTATTTTAGAGGCAACTTGTAGAGTTATGAGACAAAAATGTTTTGTCTTGCATCCCTTCCACAGTTTTTGTCATGCCTTTGCAGATGGCATGTGAACTTCAGCTCTTTCATCTGAGATCAGTCACTGTGACTTCTGTACAATCCAGTTTTACTGCCGGTTTCCAGGGTGGTTCAGCTATTTACTGATGGAGAGCCTTGTTTTATGATTCTTTTGAGCTTTTTGTTCGATCTCCCAACACATCTCTGTTAAAAATTTCCAACGACCTATGGAGATAGTGGCTCACATTGGAAACTGTGACAGAGTCTTAACTATTTTGATACAAGCAGTACTATTGTAATTATCATACTTGACCACAGGAAACTTAAAAATAATACAGGTTGTTCAATCAGTTAAACTTATATGTAAGCCTATATATCTTAAAATAGTAATAACAACATTCTTTTCCCCCAACAATTAACTGTTGCTTCAAGCGGAGTTTGTCTGTATTGTACAGTGAAATAACTGATTACAGAAGATTTCCTAATCTAGAAAGATTATAGTATATGTGAAGCTGTTTTGCTCCTTTAGGTTGTTGTTTTAAGTTAATGTGGAATATTATCTGAAGTCAACAGCTGTTTACAATTTGGAATTAAATGTGCTTTCTGCTTACACTAGTGCTGCTGAAGAAATGTACCTAATGAACCTGTCACTTTTTTGTGCAATTCTTTCTACTGCATTATTTTCATTAGTAAATGTACAAGCTGATAGAAAAAGGAAATCATTAGGTGTTCTCAGTTCTGCTGAGCCATGGAGCTAGAACAGGTCAGTCGCTGCTTTTTGCAGATTGTGACATTTTAAATTACCCATAGACTACTGAAAGCAATCTGTGGACCTAATTAACATCTCACCTAATTAGTGTCAGGACTGTATATGGAGAATTCTAGATAATCTTGCTCCACCTTTATTTATTAAATACCACATTATTCAAAATTGCTATCTTTAATTTCAGTATTGAAAACTTCAGATTTGTGTGCTGTTTTCTCAAGTGGGAGTAACTTTTTTTTTCCTCCTTCAAGTAATCAATGCACTGCTGAATGAGTTCATTTTAATGCACTCAATCATGCCTCTAATGTTTGTAGCTTACGGGCGCAAGCATCAGTAATGCAGGAATGTTATATGGCTTTAGTTTGGGCCATTTCATAAAATATTCATGGAATCAAAAATGTGCATCAAAATAGCGGCTGGGAGAATTACATTTATGTGCCTGCTTTTATGGCAGCTTCACATTTAAACCCATTTGTGTTAATATCTAGTCAATCTTTCTACTTAAAAAAAAAGTCAAAATAGTAGTCTCCATGTATACCCTTTTGGTTTGATATCTATTTTGATACAACAGATGTGTACTCTTGGAGTGGGTTTTAGGAAGGGGAATTATAAAGGAAGTTTTAGATAATGTAAGAACGTTTCTCCTCAGTGTTTGCAAAATTATATTGAGTTCTTTTGCTTGAATGAATAGATTTATTTTTTTCACTTCTAAGCAACTCAGTGAAAACTGTAGCACAAATCTTTGTGTGCACATACATAGTTGCTATGAAAATAACAGTAACTTCTAAAACTTGATTCGGTTAGTGGAAGAGTAATGTCTTATCATTGTTTAAAATTGATTCTTTATTCTCAAGATTATATTGTGGCTTTTACCTCCAATATTTAAGATTAATTGAGTACTGATAGGATTTCTCATGTTATGCCCTGAGCCTCATTGAACATTTTAGTAATGGTAATATATATGTTGCAAGAGTTATGTTTCTGGGGTTTTATTCCTTTTATAAATGGGGAATATATATTAGAAATTGTCAAACCCCATTTAGTATATACTGAGATAATCTCTGCATGGCAGTAGGAAAAGAAAAATACGCAATTGCTGTTAATGTTGCCAACTGAAAATAGCTATCTGCTTTGTGTAACATTTTGCAAGTAGATTTTGCAAATGCAAATTTCCTGGAAACACTTGCTGGATTTTCTCATTAAATTTCTATAGGTATAAAAGATACATTTCTACAAACTATTGGTTTTCCTCATTTTGCCTTTTTTCTTCTTTTTTGCTTCTTTTCTTTCAGTTGATAAGTCATTTAAAACTGCATTGTCACCGCTCAGAAATGTTCTCAAATTGGCTTACTATGTTATTTTAATGTCTGAAAATCTTGAAAAACAGCATCTTCTTATTTCTGTGCTTAAAAGTTGCAGTAGCGCACTATTTAAAAACTAGAATTCACTGGCCAGATTAGTTCCCACTGAACCAATTTACGACAATGAATAAGCTTACCATGCCCCCAAAAACATTATTTTTCCACAACGTTTGAGGTTCACAGAAATGTGGATTAAAGAAATAGGCTATGTCATTTGCCAATGAGAACAAGGAATTTCAGATTATTTTGGTGGAGTAATGAATTCCAATGAAGTCTAAAACATTTTATCGGACACAAATTCGAGAGGTCTCCAAATAGCTAGTGTTACTTGAGTCTTCAGTAAGCGAATTCCAGACCACGTAAGTGCTTTCAGGTCGGGGATTTCATCTATCTCATTTGGCAAACTAGTGGGTGTTTTGTGGTGTTTTTTTGCTCAGTATCTTTTCTGGTATTTCTGTGAGCAGACTGTATTACTTCATAATCTTTCTTGAAAGTTCAGTGAAGCCAAGTGTAGTTTGGCTCTGTTTGAATACTACCAAAGAGATTATATTGCTTTTGTATTTTGAAGCTTGATGTAAATTCATTGTTTCTAAAGAGGTTTCACTGAGATCTGGCAGAAAAGTTGTCAGGTTGCATCTCTTATGGTTAGGTCAACTTTTAAGAACTTTAGGGTACATGAAATATAGGATTTCAATTTCTAATCTGACAGAAACTTTCTCAAGGGGATATTGCAAGTGAAGAAGCCTGGATAACAATTGCCATACCTGATACTTCTAACAATCTAAACAATAGTTTTGAAGGCTGCGTGTCTTATTTACCTGAATGATATGTCTCGTTAAGAGATTATGTTACAAAGTCTTAGGAGAAACTCACATTCTGTGTTCAACTTCAAATTGCTTGTCCAGGTGATACCATTCACTTGTTGGCTTTCTATTCTTACTAGAAGTCTTTTACTTGTGTGTGAATCAAACTCTATTCTAAAGAATACATTACATGTTTAGTGAAACTAGCTCACAAATTTATGGCAGTATCCTTTCACAAAGATAATTGGTTGTTTAATAAATGTTGGGAGAATTCCAGGGAGGAGCCTATATGTTCTTATGAGTATCCAAGTGGGTCTGACATGAAATTTCAACTCAAGTTTCCATCATTTGTCACAATGCTAGCTTCTTCAATTAATTTCTTATAACTACATTATAACAACTTGTATAACTGAAATTCTGTTGACTTCTGAGTTGGACTTGCCCTGAGAAGTTATCTGGGCTGGATAGGCAGAAACTCAAATTCAAACTGGAAATGTTTAGAATGGACAAAAGTTTTCATCCGGGTTTACAAGTCTACATCTATTTCCTGCTGCGTGTATTGTCAGTGAATCCTTGATAATTTCACTTTGCATTTCTGTTTTTATGTTTGATATCTCTGTTGTCTTTGAAAGCATGTATAGATCTTTTCCTGTCTCTTTACAGGATCTGATAACTACTCTAACAATAAGAGTTTTTTTCTAATGCTTTGGGCCATCTCTTTAATATCTGTCCCTAGGTAGAGTGGAACGGGCTAAAGCTTGCTGTCATCCCTTTCACCTGGTACTCACTTTTCGGCACTTTGTTGTGTCCTCTAGGACTCTTACGGGAAGCATAGGTTGTAGAACCTTAGAATGATTTGTCTGTGAAACTCATTTAATCAGTTGCCTCTTCTAAAGAGAATTTTCTTGTGCTTATCAATTTTAGTTGAATTAATTTTAACCATCAGAGAAGCTTAATATGAAAATAAATTCTGCCAAAGAAAAGAATTACACTTTATATTGCAAAGTTGAAAGCTTGGCTATAAAAGGGTAACATGCAAAAGACAAATCTGAATTAAGTTCGTAATAGCAATTTGTCATAGCTGTTCTGCCTCTAGATTGGTTGGAGCCTTGGGGAACTAGCCTTATTTTCTGTTGTAATGCTTAAAGAAGGTCCTTTTTCCAAGCTTCTCTCCCTTCTTTTCCAAAATTGTTAAATAAAACTTCTTTTCCTACCACTGGGAATAAAACTCCTTCCTGGAAGTTTTTGTAATTTGAATGCAGCACTGTAAAAGTGGTCCACAAAACAGTATTTTTTCCTTATAAATCATGTTTCAGAAGAGGTGCAAACTGGGAACACGTTTGAACTAGCTTAGCTTATTGTTTGTTTCAGCTTTTAATAGAAATAGTAAATCATAGAATCACCAGGTTGGAAGAGACCCACCAGATCATCGAGATTCCTCCATCACACACACCTACTCAGATGCAAACTTACAAAGGAATGGTCACACTCAGTTCCCAACAGTTTTTCTGTACCTATAACCTATAAGGAAAAACTTTTCTGCTCTTTCAAGGGGCTTTGAATTTCTGTTGTCAAGAAAACCTGGGGGACTTCTAGATTGCATGTATACCCAGAGATAAATCCAGGTAATGGTAAAGAGGAGGGAGGAACTACTTTCATGTTAAAATTAACTGAACTTTACCTTCAAATTTTTCTTTGCCTTGAAGATGTTTGGGTGACTTAGACTTGAATAGTACCTTAAAGTGTATTACTTCAGGCTCAGTAGTTAATCTTCGAGTAAATTTATTGCATAAACTTGCCAGAGTAGGCCTAGTAATAACTGAATAAACTACTCTACGTTATAATTCTTTTTGTCAATTAATTTGTTGGAATAAAGATATTTTTCTTCCCCTACAGCTATTGTACCTATATTCTCCACATTTCAAGACTTTCAGCACAAAATTTCATTAGGGCAAAAGAAACTTTAGGGACAGTTTGGATTGTGATTATTTATGTATACATATGATTTTGAAACAAGAGATCCATAAAGGCTGTATTTGTGAATCTATAATAGAGGTGTTTTCTGAAAAATTTTGACTTCTCATCCTGGGGATCACACCCCCCCAATATTGTGGATCTGCAAAAGAAAGCTAATTTAAAATGTGAGAAGTTTAAAATACAGCATTACTAGTAACAGATTTGGCAATATTTTCAAGTGTTCTGTAAGTTATATATTGAAGATTTTTTTAAAAAATCTGTGAAATGAGTGGCTGCAAGATTTCTGTAGACTAATAACTTTAAAATGTTGTTGCTTACACTTATTGTAATTGTGAATTGCATTTTTTAGGTCATGTCATGAAAGCTGCTGAGTATTATGAAGCATTTTATGAACTAACAGAGGGCACAACATGGAAGGACGAGACAGGCCGTACTTACCATTCACTGGCATGTGAGCTTCTCTGGAGAATTTATACATTACTAGCAGACAACATGCTAGAAAATAAAGAACACCAACAGGCCATCAAAACGCTAAAAAAAGCTTTAAAAATGGCAAAAGAAGGTAGGTGGAAAATAATGCTTTCACATTCCTTTATTTGATGTGCATGTTATGATTTTCCCCAAGAGTAAAGTAGAAATTGTCAAGTGTTTGGGTGATTATTTCCTATAAAATTCAAAGACAAATGCTATCAATACACTTCCAGATCTCACTAAAGCAGAGATGCATGCCTTCTTGCTGACAACAAAGAATCTTTTAGATTTCTGAAAGCTTTATCTCTGAAAAAAGACATCCTCATGGGGATATTAGTATGAAACAGTGAACCTGTAATCAGAAAGCAAGGTCACTGATGGAAGCTCAGCTCAATTGTTTTGATTGGATAGTCACTGTTGATTTGGCAATTTTTTGAGTGATGCTTTCTGCTTGGTCACTACCTTTTTACCTTTTCACTGTGTAGTTATTTAGTACTTGAAAAAACCCTGTTTTCTATCATAAGCAAACAAGATTTCTTCTGTGCATCTTAATACGTGTAAGTACTTTCAAAACTGAAGTAAAAAACTACAGAATAGCAGAGTAGCTGTGGTAGGAAGAGAAACCTCTGGTGATCAGGGTTGGTTGGAGCAGGCTGTTCAGGACTGCATCCAGTCGGTGTTTAGTATCTCAGTAGGTGGAGATTCCATAATAATTCTGGAAATCATTTTCCCCTGTTCAAACACCCTCACAACAGGGAAGTATTTTCATTGAGTTCAGACAGAATTTCAGTTTGTGCCCATTGCCTCTTGTCCTGTTACTAAGCACCACTAAGAGCTGTGCTCTCTTCTTTGCAAACTCCCATCAGGAACTTTTACATATTGATGAAATCCACCATGAACCTTCTCTCCTGGAGTGTGAACAGACCCAGCTTTCTCAGCCTCTGCTCCTAGGATAGATGCTCCTGGTTCCTTGGTCATCTTTGCAGCCTTTAGCTGGACTCTCTCCACTATGTCCTCCTTGTACTGAGGAGCCCAGAAAGGAACACACCAGTCCTGGGGTGACCTCATCAGGGCTGAGTAGAAGGCAAAAGATTACCTCACAACTCTCTGCCTAATGCAGCGCAGAAGCTCATTAGTTGTCTTTGCTGTAAGCATACATTGATGGCCAGGAAAAGGAAAGCCAGGTCCTTATCTGCCAAGCTCGTTTCCATCCAGTCAGCCCACAGACTGGGCTGGTGACTGGGGCGATCCATCTCCAGGTGCGGGACTTTGCATCTTCCCTGTCCTGAGCTTCTGGAAACTATCATCAGCCCATTTCTCCAGCCTGCCGAGGTCTCTCTGGCTGGCAGCACACCGACTCTGGTGGGTCAACCATTCCTCCACAGTTTTATATTGCCTGCAGACAATGCTGAAGGTATACTTTGTCACAGCATCTGGATCACCAGTGAAGATATTAATTATCATTGGTGCCAGTGTTGATCTGTGAGTATACTGCTAGTGACTGGACTTCACTGACAATCCTTTGAAGGCCAGCAACTCAACTAGTTTTCGGTCTACCTCCCTGTCTATTTATCCAAGCTATGTTTTATCAGCTTGTCTATGCAGGTATTATGGGAGATGATGTCAGAAGCCTTGCTAATACTGAGAGATGCAATGTCTACCTCTTTACGTTAATCCACCAAGCCAGTCATCTTTATCTTTAAAAACTATGAGATCGGTGGAGCACGATTTCCCTGTCATAAATCCATGCTGAGTACTCCTGATTGCCTTCTTGTTCTATATAAGGGCTGTATGAAGCTTTGTCTATGTGTGGATGGGTTTAAAATTTATACTGTTCTATAGATCACTATGTTGTACTACCTACCTATGCAGTCATGGTTTTATTTGTGGTAAAACTTAGTTGAAAATTTGGAAAATATTTTCTTTTTTTTTGCTACTTTTGATAGTTTAATTCTATCTATCCCAACTGCTACTCAAAGACTGGCTAACAGATTAATGCTAGGGATATATTATTAAATTTAAAAAAGCCTTATGCATCTAGTGATCAATATTGAATTAATAGTATGTATTAAAACATGTTTTATATATAATGCAAGATGTTGATCAGCTAGAAATACTATGCTCTGGAACATATCTTACACAGGAGAAGGAACAGAAAAGAGAAGATAAATATCACAAGTTGAATTTATGAAAATACATGTAACTTTTCAGATTTTTCAGAAATCATCTTAATGCTTGTTTCTCAAAAGATGGTGTTGACTGTCCCCTTCTACAAGCTTAACTTTTCCTAGATGACTATTGGAGTGCTGCTCAGAGGTTGGATAAAAGAACTTGAATATTCATCTTTTTCTATGTGCAACAATTCAAGAGACTTTCATAGTATCCCTTCAGGGGCGTGTTTTGCATATGAATTGCACATACGATTAATTTATAATATTAATTCAATATTTATCACTAGATACATTAGTTTTTTTTAAATTTAATAATCTATGCCCAGCACTAATCTGTTAGCCAGTCTTTGAGTAGCAATTGGGATAAATAGAATTAAACTATCAAAAATGGCAAAAAAATATTTTCCAAATTTTCAAATAAGTTTTGCCACAAATAAAAACATGACTCTATAGGTAGATAATATAACATAGAGATCTATAGAAACGTACAAAAATTACTCAGTGGCACCAAAGCAAATTCCTAAAAAAAAAAAAAAAAAAAAAACAAAAAAAAAAAACCCACTTTACTGGATGAGCAAATACTCTTGGAGAAAATGAACAAGCTTTCAGGCATCTAAGCTTTGCCATTTATTATTTCAGGTATGGGAAGGTTGCTATAAGGTCTTCATGGAGTCTTCTCTTTGCCAGGCTGAACAACCCCAACTCTCTCAGCCTGCCCTCATATGTGATATGCTCCAGCCCTCTGATCATCTTTGTAGCCCTCCTCTGGACCCGTTCCAACAGCTCCATATGTTTCTTATGTTGAGGATTCTAGAATTGGGCACAGTCCTCCAGATGAGGTCTCATAGGAGAGGAACAGAGGGGCAAAATGATGTCACTCAACCTGTTGGCCACGCTTCTTTTGATGCAGCCTAGGATACAGTTGGCCTTGTGGTCTGGGAGCACACATTGCTGACTCGTGTTGAGCTTCTCATCAACCAGCACCTCCAAGTCTCCAGCTTCTCCCCCTTTTTAGCTATACTAGCCTACAGTATCTTGCTAAATAGCCGCAAGAATAATAAATATGAACATGATCAACTGACAGTTGTCTCTTGGTGTTTCAGTAAGATTCATGTTCGTGACGTGCATAGGTCAGCGTATTTTGTGTTTATTAGAGTGTTTTATATATTTGTAGTTATTTTTATTTTATATATGAATATATATATAGGGAGGCTACTATGATTTTCTAATGTGAAGACATTGAGTATTATTAAACAATTCGTGATGGAGAACATTACAGCATCTTAAACTGATCGTACTGCATTACTTACTGGAAGATATTTTCTCCAACTTTGGACTTTCTTGTTGAACTTTGAATAGCTGCGGGTTTAAATTACTACTTTATATTTTGGGAAAGAAATAAATGGCAAAGGTAAGGAGAGTGAAAAACTTACTGCAATATTTAAACATCTTTATGCTATTCGAGAATGTGGAAGAACTGTCTGTACTAATGTAATTTTGTTCAAATCATGCTAGTAACTTTAACCCTTTCTTTAGGAAGCAATGTGAAGATGGAAGGAGAAGCTGCATATTGTTTAGGTTTAGCATATCATTTTGCTGGAGAACAAGAGACAGCATTATCAGTAAGTTTCATTTTAAGTTGCTATAGCTTTCCCAATGCCTTTCTCTATCTCTTTGGCATTTGTTTAGGCATTTTGAAGAGTGTAAGAGACTTGGAGAGACTTTACTTGGCCTGTGGACTTCTTGTAGACAGAGATCTGTGGGACCTAAGCAATTGTGGTTCCAATATATTCCAGAACTGTTGTGGTCCGAGTTTTCATGCTTGCCTCTGTAAAAATTGTATAAATTAATGATTCGGGTTATATGTAACTAGTTTTCCTTCTCCTGTGGACCTACATATGTAGAACGGGGCGGGGGGGGGGTGTTTACTTAAATTTTTGTATAGAATACCACTTTTGCAGGCTAGTTTGATACAGTGTATTTGTGAGCAATAATTAAAAATATGTCAATTTAACATGTTACGCTTTTCAGAACATGAGGAATTTAGAAGAAATGTTAAGTATTTTTTATATGAAAAGCTGTAGGGCAAATGCAATCCCTTCTATTGCTACTTGAGTTCAAACTCCTCTTCCCATGTTTCCTTTGAGCCTCCCATGCGTAATTCTAAGGCAATAAGAATTCTACATATGTAATTCTAGTCTGAAAGGAGGGTTCTTCTAGCTCACCATAAGTCAGCATGAGGGAAAAGATAACCATTGACTTGATTTTTCTATGATGTCATCACAGAAGTCAGCCTTCCCTGATCCTCTGAAAAATGTTGTGTGGAATATTTTGTCCATGATTGCTGCAGTTTATCAGCTGGTTAATTACAAATTTTATTCTATTTGTTCCTTTAACTGCAGAGTGATTCCATTTTATTAATTAACATGTTTTATAGAGGTCATTTTTGGTGGTTATTTGTTGTGGTGGTTTATTTTTTCAAAAATAGACCAGTAGAAGTCATAAAGTAAATTCAGCGTGAGTTTGCTTGCTTGGCTTCTGCAGTGTAGGAGGGATTCTAGTTTTGAAGTATCACTTTACATGCTTTTAATGATTTGTGATATAATTTTTTGAAACTTTATTGACCATCATTATATGTAATTCTTCAATGCTAATAGACTTATCTTCTGTCTGAATCAACTGAATGCTGGATGGGTGAGAGCCTGTTCTCACATCAGTTATAGTCAAAGTCTATATCCGAATATGAAAATATTTCAAAATGTGAAATGTGCATATAACTTTATAAAATTATATCTAGCAGCTGCAAACAGAATGAGGAGAGGATATTTATCTCTTCTAAGAATACAGTATGACAAACTAGGCTAGAAGTTTTTGTACTGAAGTTTATCTATATTGGTTTTTGAATGGCAAGTGTGCCTGTTTGCTTACCTGATTAACTTTTCTGTTAAGTTTCTGAGTCACGGTAAGCTGTGTGAATGATGAAGCACAACAAGATAAAAATTGTGCTAAATGAAGAAGCCTGTATATGTATTTCAGGATAAATTAATAAATGGACATGATTGCACAGTCTCCATGCAAAGCAAAGGTTCAAACTACCCTTGAAAGTGTTAAAACTATTAGATGTCCTGGTATTATTTCCACAAGATCCATTTTGCTTTACATTTTATAGTTACTTCTTTTCCTTCATTGTTCCCCCCTGCCAAAAATTACAGCAATCATTTGGAAGCTTTTATCACATTTTTTTAAAGCAGATTCTAAAGCCTTGAATTTTGTAATGCACTACTACTAATTTACAATATATGCATAGTAGGTTGTGCCATTTTTTTCTTTGGTCTTACAAAAACACCTAACAGGTAAGAAAACCAAAGTACGTTTTTGTTAAATGGGAAAGAAAGCCTCTGTAGTACAAAACGTAAAAGATATGTTATGTTTAGAGTATAAAATGTTTTAACAGCAATGAAAATACCAATACTTCTCAGTTAATAATGTTATATTATAATATAGTGCTATTTCCTAATATAATGGCATTTCTAATAATATCACTGAAGTACTTTCATTCAGAAAATAGTCTGTTATGAGATTAAGAAAAAGGGGTAAAATTTTAGTTTCTTTTGTCCTTAATAGTGATCCATATAGACAGCAGTAAAATATCAGTGGCTGACAGTACTGTTTAGCATGAGTTGTCTTCACTCTCCAATTAGAAATCATTGCCTAAAATTTACCCTTCTGTTCTCAGTTTAATGGTCTCTGTATCCAAGGGGAGCTCAGATGCTTACAGAGATGAAATCATTGCATCCTGTTCCCAGAGGACTACTGGTTATCATTACACATAACATGCAGACAATACTGCTAGGAGCCAGTTTGCCTCATGGTAATATGTAGTTCATCACCAGCTTCTGTAGCATGCTAAAGAGGTCCTGCCACACAGCTTGGGACTATTCGGCTGTAGACTCAGGGGTCTCAGCAGTTATTTTCCTGCTTTGCATCAGTTTTCATCTTCTTTATCCTTTTGTGCTGTGGTCCACCTCAGGCAGTCTCCTTCTAGGGGAATCTGAAAGGAGCAGCTGTTACAGATACCATTTCCTCCAATTGTTGCCACTTGGTTCCTTTTGCTGTTCAGTGTGCTACTCCCTCCCCCAATGTGCACGCACAGTAGCATGCATATAAACTTGCTTCTCTTTCATTCAAGTCTTCTAGCAGAGTGGAGAAGCATATGTTCAAAATATTCATTATCTGATGTGGTAATTAAAGGTTGAAATGATTAAGCTGCAGCCTATTGTATAAAAAAAATTATGCAGTCACTTCATATCAAATGGGCTAGTTTTGTTGGAGAAGATTTTATTTTTAATTTGCTAGGCACTTGGTATATAATCTAACATGATTTGATTTGGTATATCATCTGTATAAACTGTTTTAATTTTATCTTATATATATGATTTATTTCAGTGGACGTACTCTGGTGTAAAAACATAAGTTTGTGCAGGTTTAAAAGCCTGAGAACTTATGCTCAATAGCAGTGTGGTATATTCATAATATTTTTCATATAGTCTAGTTTAAAATCAAGTCTAATGGCTTTTTCAAAAAATATGATACAAAATATTTATAGTTCATATTACATAGATTTCATCTTAAACTTTATATGCTTTGTCAGGGAGAGTTTCTCCATCTTGGCTAATTTTAAAGTATAAGTTACTGTTTCCTTGTTTTTATTCAGTGTATAAAAGCTAAGTATTAAGTGAAACACTTCTGCATCTTTAGAAGTCTTGCATAAGACATTGAAGCCTACTTAAAATCCCGTAAGAAGCATCACATTACAAAGATTTGGGCATCAAGGTTTTTTTTTCCTTTCAACTAGAGGTGCATCCTGATTTATCAGCAAAATTCCAGTACCTACCTCTTGTCTGAGCATTAGCTTTTTTCTAAGCATTCCTTTATTTTGGATATTGAATGCTGTGTTTCAGGTACATTACATGCTTAAATAATAGAGGCAGTGTTCATAAGTACTGAGACTCATGCCAGAATAAATGTGGTAATTTATGACATAAAACTATGTGCATGAATTGTCAGCATTACGATATACAAGCCACAGGCATACGATTATCAAGAAAATTTATGAACTTACAAAGTCATCTTCACATTCAAAATGACCCTATTAAAGTAATCAGAGGTGATTTATGAACGCAAAGTTAATTTCTGAAAAAGTCTGTCAAAACAGCTGAAGATTGTGTCTCAAATCAGTGGCTACAGAGAATATAAGTAAACGTATCTGCAGATATTCTGAAGTTAGTGTGCACTGTATATTTTATCTAATTATATAATTAGATATAATTACACTCATGTTTAGGTATGAATTTAGTGAATCAAGGAGTGTCTTAGCAAGTAAAAGAACTCCAAAAGGTAGACTGAATGTATTTTCTTTTCTCCCAAACACTGTGAAAGGTAGTTGAGAAGAATGAGCATCGTTCCTTTGAGACTTGCTTACTATTCTAGTGCTTTGCTAGAAGGCTGAACTTCAAGACACTTCTATCAATGGTGTCTGGGTAGACCACTGAGTTTAGGTTTAAGCTTTTGTAATGATTGCCACAAAAAGAAACACTTAAATGGAGAGTCACAAAACCACATCAAAAGATAACATTTCAATGGAAATAATTTCAAGCGTTCTTCTTTTAAATCAGCCAGAGTGTCCTTTGTTCAACTCTGAGAGATATTTAGCTATTAGTAATGAAGTATAACATTTTCATGCCATCACATGCTTGAAAAACATTTTAGTGTACCAGTTTTAAGAAAAGTTCTCATCATTCCTAAAAGCTTCCCTTTTGTTGATGTTATTTTTAGATTGTTAAAACTGTACTCATAGGGAAATTGTAATTTTCTTATCTGAGGGATAAGACAAAACTTTGAGTAACCTTCAAAGGTAGACACTCCTCTAATTGATGTTGACATCTGATTATGTACCGATAAAAGTTTTCTTCCTGACAGTCTAGAATTAGTGAGCTAATTCTGAAACTGATTACATCTTGTGTTTCTGAAAGGTCCCACTGCTGCTATGCATTGGTGAAGACAGTACAAGCAAAGTTATGCAAGAACAATTGGTACTGGTAGCCTACTTTGCCCTGATATAATATGCTGACTCCAGTACTGTTTGAATTTAGATATTATTTGTGTTGAGAATCTTAAAGATGACCTGAAACTTCAGGAAATACGTGAATGTCTGATCATTCAATTAGTATTCAATTAATTTTTTCATCGTTATCTAGCATTTGGATATTTCTTCCATTTCCAAATTAAAAGTTAATTTTTAAAGTGGAAGTTAGGAGTCTGGTACTGAAGGAAGGACTCCTTCTGTTGGTTTAATTTGAATAATCATTTTCCTGTCCTAACCAGTTTCTCAGAAGTGGGGGGGGGGGGGGGGCAAAAAAACCAAGAAAATTTTCCAAGTAGCCCTGAGATGTAGTGATGCCATTCGCCTTTAGTCTTTGTCTATATATCACACAGATTTCCTCCTTGGTGATATGGTGTCCACTACAATTGCCTTTGAGCATAGTATAGTTTTCAGTTTGAGTTGGTGATGCAAACTGCATTTTGTTTAGTTAATAGTCTTAGAATAACTCCCCTCAGTAAACCGGATTTTTGTCAAGATGAATGTATCACAAGAACATCCTTTTTAAGAAAACCCTCTTAAATGCAGTGCTGCAGAATTACAGTGGTGAAGTTATAAACAAATTATACAGCATGAGAAACAAACATTACATATCTAAAAAAATCTATTACTTGAGGACCAGCAAATCTGATAATCATCAGATTTCCATGTTTTCCCATAGCAACAAGGAAAATAAATGCACTAGTAACTTATTATCAACCTTATTCTTCAGGGGTCTTGTGTTCCCTAAGATTGGCTACCAAAACACCTTAAATGAGTGGACTTTTGTCTTGTCTGTTGTAATTTTAGATTTAATTATTCATACTTCCCAAAGAAGCAAGACAATGGCAGTGAGCTGCAGATTTGACTGAATGTTCCACTAGATAACTATAAACCACCTTTTCAGAATTTTAGGACTACCTGACCACTGCTGTTCTGAGGAATCTAGCTACGAGTTAGTAACAAAGTTCTGGGGGTAAGCGTGAAGGACATTATTTTGTTTGAATGTTTGTTTTTATTCCCAAACAGTATGAAGGTTGCTTCATTTTTGGATGTTTGTGTGGTTTATGTAGCATTACTTAAAATATATACATTAAACAACCTGAATTTAGAAGTCATGTCATTTTGCATACCAAATGTGGTTTCCTAAACTTCAAACTCTTTTTTTTTTATTAAGATTTTGACTCAGGATATCTGTTACAAAATGACAAGTTATATTACCTTATACACACAAGTACTTGTGCACAAACTTATAACCTGTATGAGTTTGTGAAAGAACTGGAGAGAGCTGCAGTGCAACATTAATATTTGCATGCTTCTGCATTAATAATAAAAATAGATACCATAAGATCAAGAGAATGCTTTGTATGATAGTCATTTCCATAAAATTGTTCCTAGTTGTTATGTTTGAACTTGAAGTAAATTATCCCTTACTGGAGGTTTACTTGGTTCTAATATATTGAAATATTGAGGGCAAAGCCACAAAAACTCCTTAAGCAGCTCTGTAAGGGAATAAAAGGATCTTCACATCTATTTTTCACCAAGTTGTGGAGGGCAGAGCAGTTGGCAACCATGGAGCCTTTGCTTTGGTCCTACGCTTTTAATGTATCTGATGGGATGGTCCAACCTCTGCTATTGCATATCTTTGCTAATTATGGCCAGTAGAAATAGCTCTTCCTTGTGCTTTCTCTGGCAAAGTAGGAGACAGATTAAGACTACATCTACAGTGTCTGTTTTGTGGGATATCGTGTTAGTTGGTCCACTTGTGTTGACTGAGGTTTCTAAAAGTGTCTTCTGTCAGTTAAAATGTGTGATTAGGCAGACATTTTCTACTTAATATATTGAAACTTTTTAAAAGTAATTAATAAAATATACTTCTCCTTTTAAAAACAAACAAAAAGAAAACCCAAAAAAAACCTGATAGATAAATTCTCACTCATTTCATTCCCACAGGCTAGAAACAAAAAAGAAAAAGCAGTATAACTGTATGTTACAGAGATAATTTACCTTACGGACTTAAAACTGGATTTCTGGCTTAGGTGTGGTAAACCTTAGATTCTAAATCCTGTGTCTAACTGAGGGAAAGCGATAGCGTATGCCTTAATTTATAGCTCATACAATCTGAGAAAAAGTAGCATGAGAGATTTTAAAAACTGTCAGTAGTGTGTCCATTAGTGAAACTGCACATATTATATCAAGCGCTGTAGCAAATGAGTGAAAAATTGTGTAAGAAATTTTCTAATTCTCTTAGACAATGTACTTAATAGAAGTCAGACTTTTTATGTGTTTTGAGAAATGAAACATTTGTACCCCCACTGTGCAAACCTAGGATTTTCAGTACTTTAATGCAAATATATGCATAATCTGGGAGGTTTTGTATTCCTTTGTGTACTTTAGTTCAAATGAATAGGATTTAAAAATATTTCTATAAAGTAAGGCTTTTAAAATTAGATTTCTCAAATTGATATAGTTCAAGCTACAGCAGTGTACTTATTAAAGGCAAGGAACGTTTAAATTTCAATTCAGTTATCCCCATTAACTTCAAGGGGACAACTCATACATTCAGGTATAAGCAAATGCTTAACAGCTTTTCTTAATCAGATCCATTGATGGCTAGATGGGCGAACAGGAGGTCTTGATTCAGGTATCGGATCTTCAGGAATTTAACATTTACCCTTTGATAGATAAATAACCTGAGAGGTTAAAACACTGAAGCGTGCCAGTATAAAACCTAGAGCGTGCTGCTTCATGGCTAGAAGCAATTTGTTTTGCTGTTTTGCTTTCAGCTTATGTATTATTTCAGAACTGATCAAAAGAATTGGTAGCAAAGTGTGAAATAAATTGTACTTCTAAATAAATCGATTTAACATTCCTTGGTGCTTTAAGTGATTTTAGTAATATTAATATTTAAAGTGTTTCTGTCTGAAATCTTTTTATGACTACATACAGCAATAATGGCCACCATTTCATTCTGCTGGGTTTTTTATATTGGAATATTACACAGTGCACATTGTAAAAATACTATCTTTTTGCACTGAAATGTATGCAAATGGTTTCAAATGTCTATTTGCATGTAGACGACTCCAATTTTACTCAGTCAATAAAAACAGTCTATTAATCCTTTTATTGCATTTCTTATATGGATTAAAACTTAAAGAACATGAGGTTTTCAGCTGAATGGGAACTTTTCCTTAACTTCTGTGTAAGTATGCAGAAAAAAGATGTTTTTTAACTAACTTAAATGGTTTGTATACTTTTCTAGTTTATCTCTGCAGCTTTACCAATCGTGTTATGCAGGTGTAAGGGTTTGCTTGTTTGCTTTTAACAAGGAAAACTTTGTGTAATTAAAAATATCTGTTCGTGGGTGGACTCAAGATATTAATAAGCATGAAGCAGAATATTTATAGCTGCTTTGTCTAAGAAGTAACGGGCATTTAAGCATGCACATGCATACAGTATGATATTAATGTCTTAGGAGGCTACAGCAATCTGACAGCCAGGTACATTAATGTAGACACAACAGTGTGATAAAAGCAATCTAGACATCTGGATCACAGTGCTATACAAAAACATTTCTGAGCAATTCAGATTATTGCACTTACCCAAATTTCCAGTCCTGTCCACCCCTTTATCCTTGTTTCCTTCTCCATCTCAGTCTTTGTCTTTTATGTACTTGCGGAATCTCATTTTTCCTTTACAAGTCACCTCCATCTGCTTATGTGTCAGAGTGGCCCTTGTGCCACACATCACATTGAGGAATTCTCAGGATGAAGGGCTGTATTCACATCACTACTTCTGTCTCAGCACTGTTTCATGCTTGTCGCTGCTCAGCACTCAGCGCCACACTGCCTTGTTTTGTCAATAACCATTTATTTGTTGCTGGAATAGTAGCAACCATTACATCTGACCTCCCTGTTTCATCAATTATGGATAGATTATTGGATGTGAACATCTGCAAAAGCTTGCAGTTGAACTTACCTCCTGGCTGGGATTAGATAAAGTATTAAACTGTTGTTTATTGTCAGGCCAAAACTCTACTGGGAAGGCAGGGAATTCCAAGGCTAGCAGGCTCCCATCAGCAAGCACCAAAAATTGTTTAGTATTGCCACCGTTTCCCATAAGATCGTAGCCATTTATTATTTACACTTATTACTAGTTGTTATAACATACTTGATAAAAGCTCTTGGCAGGCACAGTGTTTCCAGCTATTGTCACATCTGTCAGAATGGAAAGGATACATAAACTGTTTTTTCCTCTTATACTGCTGTTAAAGGGTAACAGATGAAGCTTCTTCACTCCAGACTGTTAAGCCATGCTTTGTTTTGAAGAAATATGTCAACAATTGCTGGTTTGGAAAACATTATATTCCTGTTCTAAACAAAGATTGTAACATCATTTACTGGAATAATGTCTCTTGCAGTGCAGATTTCAAATTGTACAATAATAACAATCTAAAATACCTGGTTTGATGTTTACGTGGGTTTTTGCTCTGAAAGGGCCTGGTTGATTTCTTTTTTTATTTACTTTAATAGAAACCGTTGTGAGGTATAGTAAATAATTAAATGATTAGTGCATTCCTACAAATTTATAGGTGTAGAGAATCAGAATTAATGTAATTGTTAGTCGCAAAGAAAGCCAGAATTAAGAACAGTAATAGAGAAGTAAATACAGAAGGAATATGAAGGGTGGGAGCAAAAGTTAACTTTTCTTCAGTCATCTTTACATTTCATCTCTTAAGTTTCCTGTGCAGCAACATGAAGCACACAGAGTGAATTCCTGACCTCATGGAAGCAAACAGGAGTTTTAAATTGCTCTGGGGGAAGGAACTTTTTTAATTAGTTACTTGTATGTTACATGTGCCCTATATTCAGAATCATGGCAGAATGTATATATTTTGAATATTATGCAGAGTATCAAGTAAGACTTCATAAAGGCAAAGCACTCTAGGTCTTAACTTGATAGACTGTCAAGGAATTCCTTCCTGTAATCCATCAAAAAGATGCAGAGAAAAGTAACATGAAGCCTGCATTGCTATGCAAGTTTATAGAGTTGCAGAGTAAACATGGCACTTGATAGGCAAGTGTAACAGAGAAGGGCAGAGCGTGGACTGGACAGAACAGTTACGGCTCAGTTAAGAGTAAACCACGCAGCACCTTAGTAGTAGCCAGGCCCTATCAAGAGCCTGTGGAAGAAGAGTACTTGAACAGGGATGTTTGATCTTGGCCAGATTTCTGCATGGATTCTTTTATATCCCTCCTCCTCCCCTGTCCCTGTTTCCCTTGCTTCAAGGTGCACACTTATGATATGCATTATTCAAATACCCACTTTGAAGTTCCTGGAATAACAATTCTGGAACAGACCAGATTGTCCTGTTCCAGACAAATTCTTTCTGTTGTTGTAGGAACAGTGAGAAAGTTTGTACTGGTTTGATTTTATTCTGTTTCTTTATCAAAACTGAGCAGTCCAGGGTAACTGGATGTGGCTAAGTGTGAGGAGTACAGAATTTGACTTCTTGAATTTCAGTAAAGGGGGAAAGAGGGGAAACTGACAGTTCTGGCAAATCAGGGACTCCTTCCTCTTTCCTCAGCATGGCATCCCCTTTTGGTATCCCTTAATTGTGAGCCTGAAGGCAGAATGCTGTATTGCTTCTACCTTGGATGCACGATATTCCTGAATATATTTAGCATTTAAAAAGTTGCAACCTGCCATTCAATTGATATTGATGTGTTATTTTCCTGGGTTCAAAGAGCTCTGCTTGTAATCAGTCGTTTAAAAACAACAATGCAACTTTCTTATTGCTATCCAACCTCTCACACTGTGTTTTGGTCAAAGCGAGTGTGTGTCTGGATTTGTATTTTAAACTATTCTTTGATCTTACTCAGGATGGTCGCAGTTGTGTAACCACTTAAACTATGCCAATGAGGACTGCAATTTTTAGGTATTTTAAAATAAGCATTTCTTGGGGACCTAGGGGAGAGAATTCGCTGAACTGCAGAATGCCTACACCTGTGGCTCTGTTGCCTTTTATTTTTACTGGACTGCATGGGAGTGATTATTTAGTGACTCTCAGAGCTCTGTGGATTTTTTTTCCTGAAAGTATTTAAATGGTAGTAAGTGGTATGAAACCAGTCTCACTCAATGGCATTGTCTGTCTACCAGCATCTATTGTTGGCTCCAGAAAAATATTGTCAGATGCTGCTAAGAGGGCTGGGCCCTTGCCTGCTACTGCAGAGCCTGTCAGAGATCGTTAGCTAGTGATCTGTCTGACTAATGTTCCAATTGATTGTCTGATTCATGTTCAAGATCTGTAAATGAGGCAGAAGCATCTTTACTGCTTACCAGCTGTGAAATGGCTAAACACAGCAAGATTTTCAGAAATCAAAATAAATGTATTTCCAATAAACTTTGACAACAGTATCAAGTGCAAAGCTGAGAGCAGAACTGTGGTTTTGTGTTTTGTAAAGTTACTGTATTATATATCAATGTTATTCTATCATGTTTTTGTCAAGTAATGTATTTTACCAGAATAATGAAATATTGGTAGTAGCATTAATCTTGTGTTGAGTTGGACAGACATTCTTTATTCAACATAAATTCATACCTTCCATTTATACTCTTTTGCCCAGTATCTCCAAATGTATCGATATGTAAGACAGCATATGTTTTGGGGTTTTTTTTCTTTGAATCTTCAGTATTTGCCAATGAAGTGTGTACACGTTTTTATGTATGTGTAAAAGAGGTACAGGCATAACAATGATAAAAAAACCCAAAAAAACATAAAGGATGGGTTTTTAGAGAGGGGGACTCTTAGCGGAAGAACTGGTGTATCTGTTTTATATTAATGGATTAACCCCAAGAGGGTCACACTGGCATAATGCTGAGATAACTGAGAAGCGGCTCTGGGTCAGAGATCTGACTAATATTTTTCTTGGCAAAGGAGGTAAACATTAAATTCACTGGTATGTAGAGAATTAGCACATGAGCTCTACCACAAATAGGCTCTAGTTTGAGGATTTAAGCAGAGCTTGTTACTTTACTTTATTTTTACGCCGTGATTAAGTGTACCTATAATAGACTTACAAAGACCCTGGAAGCAAGTAGGTTTTGTAAATAGATGTTCCTACAGTAGGTATCCTCCTTCCAGATGCACCTGCATCCACCTTTTAGTGCTAAAGCAAAAAAACAATATTCCTGATTTTTTTCATTTCTACTTTGAAGCCATAAAAACTACTACCTTTTTTTATTATTATTTTTCCCAGCATACACCAATATAATAGTGGATGGCATGTGGGACAGCTGACTGTAATGTGGAAGGTGGAGTTTCACACTGGCACCTTCCTAGATCCTGTATGAATGAGAACAAGTCATTGAAAATCACTGTTCATTTCTGTATTAGATTTTGATTTTATTTTTTTTTATCCAATATTTTCATTGTGAATCTACAGAAGTAGGAAGATTGAGACAGGCAATACCCAAACCCACTCCTTTTTGTATACATATTACCAGTGTAGGTTTTTATGTATCCCAATTCACCATCTGGTTGCATATTATGGTTTTTTATTTACATTTCCCTCACATGAAGAAAATTACTAAGATGACATTTTAATGTACAATATTTATTATAGAATCCTGAACCAGAAGCATGTTGCCTTAGTAAGACAACACCCATTCTGTTGTCTAAAACAATTTTTCTGTCCTTTTTGTTTGTGTGATGACAGCAGTAAAATCCAGCAAAACCATGTGTTTGTGTAGGAGTTTTAAGCACTAATTGTCAATGTGTTCCACCTCTTTCTTGGATTTCACTGTCCTTTGTACAGGTTGCCCAAAATTTATATAAAAGACCCATTTCTGTTAATACTTGTGTCTAACAGTAGAAAAACTTTCACAGGAGCCTATAAATGCCATTGGATCCAAATGATACATATTCTCAATATTTGTCCACTTGTCAGAGAGCTAATAGATGACTGACCCAGCCATGCCCACTCAGTAGTCTCTTGCCATATGTGTGTTGTCTTTTACATCAGGAAAGGACACCTCTCCAAAGGTGTCTCCAAATGTTGTAGCTCCTCTGAGTTAAATTATTTAATTACCATTGTTTAATCATTACTGAGAACAAAACATTGGATTTGTGTAGAGTAGTAGTAACCTGGGAACAAAATGGGCACTCTTCATCAATATGAATAAGTGGCCTTATTTATTGACTGACTTCTTACCAGTGGACTTAGCAGAGATGCTGTGGAACAACTTCTTTACTTTAGCTACTCTGTCTGTGGTTCTTCCTTGGTTTCACCTGTACTTTGTAGGGTTTGTGATACCTTTGATAGAAAAAAGTATGATAGCCTAAGCCTTAGGTGCCTGGGTAACCTTTCTGTGCTAGGTAGTAACCACTAGAGGCCCTGCGTCCTAGTTTAATGTTGCAGAGACCAGTTTAAAGTAGGAATGATTTTTCAGTTCAGTACATAAAATTCTGGATACCTCCTGACACTATTATGGCAGGTTTTCTGATATGGACACAGTTATTACAATAAATGGTGTAGGTCCTCTGACTTAAATGCTAAAACAGGAACTTCTTTTTGGACACTTGTGTGCATTTCTGTTACCAGCCTAGATTAGTAGATGGATGCACTGCAGCCTTGACAACTCTGAGTATGTGTTCAGTTTAAGGCAAGTTCTGAACTGATGTGACAAGTTCCTAACTGAGGTGCCTGCACTCGCTTTTTGTCCTGTCTTCTACGTTGATAACTCAATTGACAATGACCTTCAAGTATAGGATGCAATGCTGATGTACATGAGAACAAAACTGTTGAGCAAGTATTTGAGGGACTGAGTGCAGTGCATGTTAATAAATGCTCCTTTTTGTGCACATTGAGTTTGTGTAGCTAAAATAAAATGAGCCCTGTCCAGGGATCCTCTTGTATGTAGTATAACTCCTTCAAGAACTAGCAAGTCTTAGTAGTGAAAATAGTGATAGACATGGTGGCATCCATAGCATTAGCACACACAAGCTGTCTTCTTTTGAAAGATACACTTTAACAATGACAGGGGATGCAATCTCAACAGAAAATGCTTTATCTTTTCCCTTAGTATAAATAGGCATCTTGGGGCATGCAGGATACTGTCATGTGTCCCTGGGCATCTCCCATCCCCCTCCAGAACTGGTAAATGACGTTCACTACTCCTTCCTTGGAAATGTGCAAAAAGGATTTCCATAGATAGTCTTTGGAGATTTTCCTGTTTTCTCATGTGTGTAATAGGTTGGGTCAAGCAACAAAGAGGAGAGAGGAAAAAGTAGGATTTAATTTTGCATGCACATTTCCATCATCACCATTGGAAAAAAAAAAGATGAAAAGAGAAATTATACAATACGGGTGATGTCACTGTTAAATTACATTAAGATCATGTGTTTTTATGCAACAGCTGTAAGCCTTCAATTATGGGAAGGGTCATGATAATAGAGTACATTCCAAAGGAATGTTAACATTAATTACTGTTGTGTGTGAGTGGTTAGTCATAAAATAACAAAATTAAGTATGGTATTTTAAGCTAATATAGCTTAAATGTATATCCTATAATTTATTCACTTTCTGAGCATCTGATTTGTACTAAGAAAAGTTTTCATGGTGGCAGCTTAAGGAAAGGAAGCAAAACAGTATTAATTTGTATATCAGCATATCATTCTAAAACACTGTGAATGCAAAGGTATTGGTTAACAGAAATTCACAAAAGTAAAGACTCTTCTAAATTATGGATAAGTAAATTTATATTGCAAATCAGGTAATATCTCTTTGAATTTTGCAAAGTGCCAAGATACAGGCATTTAAATGCAAGTTGTGGGGGTTTTTATTTGTAATTATTGAGTAATTTCAAACAACTAGAAGTAAGGATCAAACATGTGGTCTTATTACAGGTAATTAAAGAAAAAATGTACAGGTGGGAAAACCCTGGGTTTGTGTCTCATATGGACACAGAGACTGCAAAAAGAAAAGTGGAAATTCTTAGCATTGTATTTATTAGTTTTTATTTTCTTGTTTCACAGATTTTGAACACCTCTGTTAAAATCTTCATGTCACTCAGTGATTCTGATGGCCTAGGCAGAGCATATGCAGCTATAGCCAAGATCCTGGTAAGGTAGGTTAGCATACCCTTGTCTGGCTGTCAGTGCAGATTCATTCAACTGTGAAAGACTCAAATTGTTAGAGGTCTGTCGCTTCCCATTACTGACTGCTTAAATTTTAAGCAGTGCCCTTCTTGTGGTAAGTGACCCTTTCATCGAAAGTTATTTTAAACTGGTATACGTTTTTTAAGTGTATGATCTGAGCTTTTCTTTACCTGTAAACTATAACATGTCCTATCTTTCCACATTCTGGGGGCTTTTTAATTTTTTTTTTCACAGTTTGGGAGGAACTTTGCTGGTAAATAGAAATCCAAGTATGTTTTCTATGTTAAAAAAGAAAATCTTGAAGAATGTAGCAAGCTTCAGTAGGTGTCTCACTGTAATCTTTTCTGGACTGTAACTTTCCATTTATCATACTCATTTCTTCTGTGGAGGTGTTTCTGCTTTGTGCATGTGTAACTAGATTTAAACCTGCTACAGATAAGACGCTTATTGTCAGTGGGTTTTTTTCAGCATCTGGCATTAAAATTTTCTTCTAGGTGAATTAGTCTGAAACTACTTCAACTTCTTACACAAGTAATTTTGACATGAAGTAGCCTAATGCAATTATCTTATGACATAGCAAAAGAAGAAATTAAGTGAAGGTTGCGGCTTATCCTTGATTCATCCTATGCTTTCTGTCTATGACACTTGATAGAGGTTAGGAAATTGTTTATGGAGGAGGACTTGTCACCACATTTATTTCAGTGCATGGAGCAAATTCTCCTGTTTGAATCAGATGGTTTGCCTCTTGGCCTTTTAGAGCACTGAGGGACCAGCCACAATCACAGATCTCTTCAGATCTGTGATACATAATTCATGGCTGTTTATATTCTGAGTATCCATGGTTCTCAGTGACAGGACAAGAGGCTATAGGCACAAATTAAAATATGCAAGATTACATTCAAACACAAGAAGATAAATTTACCGCAAAGCTAAGTGCTGGAACAGGTTGTGGAGTCTATGTACTTCAAAAGCCACCCAGAATGCAACTGGACACAGGCCTCATCAAGTTGATCTGAGCTGAAGAGGTGATGATTATCTCCAGAAATCCCTTCCAACCTAAACTGTACTGTGATTCTGTAATCTTTGTATTAAAGAGTCTTTTTGGATAATTCCCTTTTGCCATGTAACACTCTCTAATAGAATCTTTTCTATAACTCAGTATGTTGGATATTTGAGTCCAGTCTACTTTTCAAAATTCAATAACATAATTTTTCATGAACAAAATCATGCTCATCCAGCTCTACTGACCCTTCCTTGGAGGGGAAAGGGCATAGGAAAATGGTTTGATAAGGCAAAGGATGAGATTAAATAAAATGTATGTTTCTGTTTACTCTTGCCACCAAATTTTTGGATATTTACTTGTCTAATGTGTAGCAAACAAAATTTCAGGTAAGCTTGTTCATAAAATATGGGATAAATGCATGAATAATTACTGTTGATGACAGAATCTCCATGCTCAACCTGATCACTTTTTCTTTACTTGTATTTTTACCTAATCTAAACTAGAGTTTTTTAATTTGATGGATAACATCTTTACAAAGAAAATATTAACGTTTCCCTAAAATAATGCATGATTACCATAATATCTGTGAGAATTTACACTGATTGCCTTCTGGCAGGTTGGAGAAAATGTCTGAGCCTTCCCAAGTCACTCAGAACTTGTCCTTGGCTTTGGAATTATTTGTGAAATCTTTGTTGTAGATCTTTCCACGGGCCATGGGAAACTAGAATTCTGTATCATGTGCATTTCAGCATGTCATTTTCCAGGGAAAAATCTGACATAATAGCATCATGTTCTTGACTTATTCTACCAGTGTCCACCATGGTAATGACTTCTTGTGGACACATGATTTATACATCCAATTCAATCACATGAGCAGTCCTATAAAAGGTGCATATTTTCAAAAAAGCCTAATAGAGGTAAAAATCTCATAGGGCATTTTAGCATGAAAATGGAAAATGAGTTGCTGTAGATATGTAATCTCTTCTGCTGAAGTCATCATAACTGTTCTGTGGGATCATGAATGACTACATCTTTAGGAAATTACATTTTATGCATTTAGGAAGGTGATGTCTGAGGAGATAGAAAGTATATGACTGTATAAAATAACATGTAGATTTTTGAAGGAACTATAAAATATTAGCTCTTTAAGTAGGAAAGACCTGTTTATCAAGTTATCGCGTCTTGTGCAGGATAAAGTGTTTCAGTAATCCTTCTAGCATACTTTAAATATTGCAAGCTGTAGTGCTTTTAAAAGTACTTCCTTTGAAAAATTGTTAAGCAGTACCAACTGATTGCTAGTTGGCATAAGTGAAGTTCTAACAGTGAGAAATATCTTTCTGATATGTATCAAATTGATTTCTGTTTGCTTGAAAGAGGTTACATGCCCTAGCAATTTTCATATTTTCTATACGTGGAGCGTAGGGTTTTATGTGAAATAAGAAGTGGCCAAAAAATACATCAAAACATTTCTATTAATTCATGAAATTAAGAAAACCTTTTTACATTTTCTCCTGTCACTGATTCCATTTGCTTTATTACTTTCAGCCTCTGGCCCACAAACTTGGTGGCACAATCAACAAACCCCTTAGTGGCTGTTTCATCTCTGCTCTATTTGATTTCTCCACTCTGAGTAAATGATTAAGTTTTCATGCATTGGTTCAACCAAAATCTATGTTCACTCAACCACATCCTTTATTGATTACTTCTACTGCAAACAGTAGGCCATGTGTGATACACATAATTGGACAGTTGTCAGGGGATGTGGGTGTTAACAGTCCTGTTTTCCCAATTGGAAACTGGAATCACCTTGATACACAAATATTCTGCACTGTTTCATTCTCATTCCTTGGGCCACAGAGTCCTTTTCCTCAGAATATATGTTTTTAACTCTCAAAGGTCTGGTTGAATGGATTTAATGATTATACCATATAATATGCTCTTCAAGTTGCACCTGTGCACTGCATATAGAAAACTAGAAAAACTGGAATTAATATTTGTCTAACACTTTAACCTTGTCTGTTAACTTTTATAAATCATTTGCTGTATTTCTGCATGGAAATGTTTGATTTTCTCTTCTTAGGAAAAAAAAATTAGGTTTAAAAAAATTCTTTCTTATTCTAAAATTCAGAAAGCTTTTGACATTTGGCGGTGTTTCCAATAAAGTGTGTTTAGCATTCTGATGATATTAAAATACCTAAATTAGGAGGCTTTAGTAAATCTAACTACGCTTGTTGACAGCTAAGCTTTATAGTACCATGTAGTTGAACATTTCAGGCATGTTAGTTTGCAGTGGTTTAGCATCGTTTTGTAGCAGTCTAACTCATCTCTGTTGCATACCGCTAATCACTGCAATACTGTAAATTTGCAGACATGCTTTGCTGTGTTTCCTGTTCCAGGGCAGGCGAACCTTGTTATAATTATTGTGGTATCATAAGATAGAATTGCAGACTTTTGCCAGATATGGAAAGCATATATCCCTAATGTAGTTTATAATAAAAACTGTAGGGTCAGTAAACCAAATCAATCACTTGTTGCAAAAATATAACTTGATGGTGTTTTAAATTGGTAAGAAAACAAATCACAGTGCCTTATCGCTTATAGGAACTTCTATATCTGTGAGTTTCTTAATTAAGACTGGATTTTCTGTCTTGCTTTGTGGCTTGACATTTAGCATGCTACACTCCTGCATATTAGTGACTCTAGTTCATGGCTAATATTGAGGTCACGTACAGTAACACTTCAGCCTTAAAGGGAAAAGAGTGCAGTGCCTTACTCACAAGCAAAACCAGATGTCTATCCTATATCTTGTAGTCACACTGCAGAGATCTTATGTTGTTAATGTGACAGACTTTATTAAAAAAAAGGAAATCTGCAAATGTTATTGTCAAAGAACATTAGCCAGTTTTCATCTTAGATTCAGCTGTGCCCTCAGATTGCTCTGATCTCTCTGGGGTTTTGGGGGTGACACCTGCAACCCACAGTTTATGGGCTTGCCTGTGTGACTCCAGCAACCTTTGATCCACCCAGCCAAAGTGCAGCGTTACACTCGGGGAAAGGCTGTCAACCTCAGAACTAAGAGACCGCATCAGCACCATTACAGAGCTGCTCCTGCACCATCAGCATTCTGGAGCAAGAAATGGCAGGAGCACAGAAAGTCTTACTGAAAAACTAGCCTTCTTACCTCCTTTACCTATTCTGTCAGGATGTGGAATCCAGCCATATTGAAAATGTTATCAGCTGCTCAGCAGAAAAAATATTAAAATAATGAAAACTCCAAAACTCCAGTAGGATAATCACTTGCATTTTCATTCTTGGCCTTAAAATACAGCACAATATTCTGAGAAGAATTTTGTTTTCCTTCACTGCAAGGATCCAGTTCTGGCCTCAGAGATTCTGTGTGAACTAGTCTCATTGGTCTCAGGCAGTCCTGAGACAACAGTCTTGGAAATAACTTGTCCAGTAATGGGCAAGTCATCACAAAGTAAAGTGAAGGCAGTTAGACCTTCAGCATTTGGAGAAGCCATCTGAGTGAATGTTTAATTTTGTTCCTCTCCTATTCTTCAGTCAGGGAAAAGCAGATGAAACATTTAAGTACTTGGAAGAGTTTTTGAAGACTGCTGAGGACCCTCATCTAAGCCAAAGCCTGGTGGATGCACATGTATTACTTGGGAATATTTACAATTTAAAAGTAAGTACTGGTTGTAGTAATGATGTCAAACAGTTGGGTTTAATTCATGGTAAAAATCTGATTTGCATATTGAGATGACCCAGAAGAATTTGATCCACGTGTTGTATCTTACAAGAGTTACCAAAAGAGAAGATACTGTGTGACTAAATGAAATATGCCTTAAATTTTTGGGAAAGGTGAAAATTTCACACTGGGTTTTGTCCTAGAATGGATGATGAAAAAGTCCAAATTCAAATAATGAAAAACTTTCAGTGTTGTGAAAAATCTGCATCCAAATCACCATTTGGGCTGCATATGCCCATAGAGAGTCAACAGGTAGCACAACTGAAATTTTATTGCAGTATGCGTTGAAATTTTTGCTACTTTAAAAAGAATGTATACTATAAACACACTAATAAGCAGATTTTAATCTTTGTTTGTTTTCTTCTCTACATCCTCTCAGCAAACTTTGATATGGGTGCTAGGTGATAGTACCAAATAGTTTGGTGTAAAGGTACTGGAAGAGATTACTCTTCTGTATGTCTCCTTCCAGCCTGATGGCTTTGACTTGGCCTAATTAGATAGGCAGTGACAGGCAATGTTAAGCTAGAAGTAAATTAGAAACTCCCTTTATCGTGGTGTCTAACATCTTTTGAGGTGCTTCTTTCTGACCCACATGCTTCTTCCTCTAAGATGGATGCCGTAAAGGCAGCAGTTCTGTTCACTGCTTGTATAGATGATGATTTCTGTGATTACTGTGTCCATTACCACATCTAGAGACGTAGCACTTGCACTGAAGTAGCAGTTCATTTTAGAAATCACAAAGGTTAAAAACATTACCACAGAAATCAAAGATTTGTGTTAAGCCCTTTAACGCTTATTTTAAAGCTGAAATACTACGTGAAATTATTTAGATGCAATAAGTATTACAAAGAATTCAATCTGCAGGCTGGACAATGTGAAAATGATGAAACACTTTCACTATGAATTAAAAAAAAAACAACCTTTCTAAATCACCCTTTCTAGCTTCTGTTGCTTGTTTTTGTCAGAATTTATTCTCTATGTGTAATGTATTGAACAGGCTATTTGACCCTTTTCACTTATACTACCCCCAAATGCCTTTTTTAACCCCTCTTTCTCTTACAGAGAACTCACACTACTGAAGTTGGTGACCCTATTTTTTTTATAAGCAGCAGAAAATTTTTTTACTCTGTAATCTCTAAATTAACCTGAGAACCTTCTATTTACATATGTTCTTAGTATAAATGCTGTATTTTCCATTGAAAACTGTTTTAAAGTCTCTAAGAACTTGCTGAAGTAACTTTAAATGGGATCTGAAACTTAGAAGAAAGTAGGTTGATGTGGTGCTGTGCCTAATTATTCTACTCCTAACCCGAAAAATAATCAACTTAATTCTGTTCAACTACTTTTCTATCTCACTGTTTCTACCACCATTGCTAATAATTCTATGAAAAGTGACATTTTAGAATTAACTTTTTTCTTATGCTCTAAATTCTTTCTCAGTTCAGCTAAAAAAACCCATCTTAAAGTTTTATAGTTTCCTATTTTCTATAATATAGTTTCTGCAAGGTCAGCAACAATTACCAAAACTGAGTCTAAATTAATATTTCCACACTTGATTCACTTCCTGCTCGACATCAGCTGTCATTGCTGCTATCGTCTAAATTGTCATTATTAGGGTATTTTTATTCAACTTTATGTGTTCCCCAGTCATACAATTTGCATTAGTACTGCCATTCTTGTTGAATTAAAGGTATCTCTATTTATGTCCAGATCTATCCTTGGGGACCTTTTGTAAACCGAGTATATAACTTTTACTGTTCTTCCCAAATTCACTTTGCTCTGTCCACACTGTTGCTGTGCCTTTACAGCTCTGTCATCTCATTGTTCCACCAAAGCCACTGCTTGTCTTTAGTGCTAAACACTCAGTTCCTGCTTTTTAGCCCTTATTGGTTTACCCATATGTTTGTTTCTTGTTTCCTAAAATGCCTGGAATTGTGTTGTGTAAGCACTGGGTCTAATTTTTCCCAGTTTTTTAAGCAAGTTTCTTACTTCATATGCAAACTTTGATGGGGTTAGCACGATGCACCCCCTCACTTCCCTTTACTCAAGTTTCTTAGTCTGGTTTGCTGTGTTCCTCACCCACTGCTTCCTTTAACCCATTGCAATTCTTATGAATATGGTAGGTAGACATTTCTACTTTTTATCTATAATCCTACTGCTTATCATTCTTTATTCATTGCTGTGTTCTCATAGGCCTGATTCTGCTTTCCTGCTGTATTAAAAAAAGCCTAAATATTGCCTGAGTTTCTGTTATTCTTTTCTCCTTTTCTAATTACAGGCACATTTTAGCAGTCATACAAATTTTGATCCCTAAAAGTAGTACCAAGTGCAATCAATTGGAGTCTCTCTTCCTGTACTCTATGCACAAGAGACCTCTAATCCTACTAAATCAAGCTAAGAGTGAAAGGATAAGACAATTCTGAAAATGTTTGTCGTGAGGGCAGCAGAATTCCACACCAGCTGGGAGAGCTGGAAAGTGCTTTCCAGGAAACAAGCAGGCTATCCTTAATGTTAATGACAGATATCTAGAAACTGCCACAAGAAGTTTGTCTAGCTCTGAAAATAGCCAAAACTAATTCATTCAGAGTAAGGTAAAACACTAACAGTTCCATAATGACTTGCTTGCAGCAAAGCCTTTTTTTTCCCCTTGTCTTGCTTGTTGATTTGTCTTTTCACAAGGATACCCAAATTTCTGCTTAATAGGCTTGCCATCAAGATTTCCACCATAAACAATCCATTAAGAGGCGAGAGCTATCTGTAAGGGTTTTTAAATTTTTTGCTCTTCTGTTATATTTAATTCATCCTTATTCTTCTATTGTAGTTTGTAACAGTTTTCAGTCTATTCCTGGTTTGTGTTTGCCATTTGGCATATATTTGTCCAGTTTTATTAATCTATGTCTTATTTACATAGACTGTATCAATTTTAGCTTTCTCCATTGCACTCTTGATGTATCCTAATACTTTTTTTTTTGACCATACTAGATATTAGAGCTGGCTTGCATTTAGAAGAAGCCACTGCAGAGCTACCCGTGTAATTTCAAAGCCACTTTCCTGAGCTTGAGATAATTAGAACTCACTAAAAGCTACAAATAATTCAGGCAGTATGAATTACCTCTCATTTTCTAAAGAATTAATTCCATTTGCTATCACATAACCACTCAGGTAGTAGTATTAGGTCCCTTTGAAATTCCTCAAAGCCTTGCAAAAACATTTTTTTTTCTTTCTAACAATCTTGCCAAAATTTTCATCTGATTCTTTTTCCATAATTAAACATTAGACAATAGTGATAATAGAATATGAAGTTGTTGCACACTGCCACATAGAATACCAAGACAAAATGTGCTGTCTTTCAAGCCCAGTTTATACTACCCAGTTTTGATGGCAGAAGTAATTTATTTCCCAACAATTCAGTCTCTTTGTCTTTAGATTTCTTCAGACCTTTGATTTGTGCTCTGTTTAGGTCTGGTGGTATGCTGCTTTTTACATTACCATCCTTCTCTCTTGCTACTCTTATTTTGACTCCATCTCTGATGGTAACTCAGAGTAGCTTCATGGCAAAGTAGAAATATGCAAAAGATGAAGAAATGTAACAAGATTTTGGGTTTTAGCTTTTCAGTAATATTCTTCAGCCTATCATGATTTTCCCTGGTTTTCTCTTTGTTCTTCTTTGGTCAGGAAGTTGAGGAGTTTTCTTTCTATATCTCACGTTTAAAAAATTGTTCTGGATATACCTTTTTAAATTTCTCCTTATTTATTATCTGCTGTAGTTTGTACTCCTTTTTTACTGGATTCATAGATGTTGGATTTCTGTATTCTGCAGGACAAAGAGATAACATATTTGGGTTTTCTATTTAGCAAGAGTAGGCTTATATTTTTATATTTTAAAATTTAGTATCACTATAGTAAATTAGGACCTTTCCTGCCATGGAGATGTTGAACAATGAAACAACAGCAATAAATTCTAAATGGCCGGCTGGAATTGGTACTAACACTTAGCATTGATATACTTGGGTCTGTGCATTCAAAATGCTACACAGGCAACAAGAAAACAATTCAGCTCCTGAGAAAGATACGAGCAGTGTTATCTTGATTTTAGAGGTTAGGAAACGGCAAGGGAGAGTGATTGGCTTAACACCATGCTGTGAGTCATTCTGTGGGCTGGTATCTCAGCTGCAACATCTCTGAGGTGCCAGAGGAGCAGGCTCTAATGTCAAGGTAAAATACAGGTGACTACAAGTAGTTTTTACAATTCTTTTCTTTTTTTTTTTTTTCTCTCTTCTTTACTAGGGAAACTATAATGAAGCTTTTGAATCTTTCAGTCAGGCTTCTGAGGCAGCAAAAACTTTAAATAGTTTGCCGTTAGTGGATGAAACAAAGACTTATTGCGGCATTGCGAAAGCTCATAAACTGATGGTGGCATTTAACAGCCATATAGAAGCAGAAGATCCCATCAGCCTCAAGTACCTGCTGGCATGGAAGGATAACAGAAGTGACATGTGCAGTGACCCTCTTACAGTTGGTAAGACATTGGTTATGAAACGCATTAGTACTGTATTGTCCTCAACAGTTAAGTCATTTTTCTTGTAGAGTTTTATTAAATTATTTCCTGGATTTAATCCTTCTACTGAATAGAGGTTAGATTTACTTCTTTGTGTGCTTATTTTAAAGACTGAATTAAGTAGGTTTAAATACAATATAGCAGGGAGAAAGGAACAAATAGTAGTCTTCATGAATGGTAATTTACTTTTTTCAATGTTTTCCAAAGCATCACACATACGAGCAAGCAGTGATGTATTAGTTTAGTCAAATACTGTTATTTTTAATTTTTAAAGATAATAAGGATCTTAATTTTCAGTCAGTTTTTCAAAGTAAGAGGTAACTTCTGCTTGATATAACAGATGTAATTCTGAATTCAGAAGAACATGCTGGGATTTTTCAGCTTGTTTATACTTGACTTTGGAGGAGGGGAAAAAAAAAGCAACTCTGATTTCTTCACTTTGCTTCATTCTCTGATATAAAGAGAAGAGGAGGACCTCTTTTTCATGGGATAAATTTTCTTTATTTTTTTCCCCCCATACCCTACATTAATAGAAGACAAACTGATTTATGCATCTCCAAGTATTGATGCTATTAAACTGTAGGGTACTGGGGAAGGAAGAGGGATAAGTCTACTCCACCTTAAAAACTTTCCTCTCTGCATTCCTGTGGAGAATGTGGATCTGGAGTACAGTGGAAATAAATGACAACTGGAGCAAAGTCACAATATGGATCTTTAGAGTTACTGTGTACAAATTCTCTTAGTTATCATACTCTTAAAGAAAAAGTTCTACTTGTCTTGAGTTTTGTTGTGCGTGTTTTCCTTTCATGGAGTTGGTACAATTAAGTGTAAGTTCAGTTGTGAATTTTAGATATAAAATAAGTGGTTAATAGTATGGAAACTGAAGATGTTAGCGGTTTAACTGGAGCCAGGATACCAGAGGCAAGACTAGAAGCAACTCAGAATTGTAGAATGAGGACAGTCATCAGCATGCTGAAGAGATAATAAATTACATAGCTCTGTTTAGAGTTCCAGAGATGGTAACAGGGCAGTTCTTTCTTAATAAGAATACTTGTTGGGTGGTGATGTTAATTGAGTGCCTGCCTCCTTCAAGGGATATTAAGTTCCTAGGTCTGTAGCACAGATGCCATGAATTCCAACAGACATGGTCAAAGAACAATCCAATGTCAAGTAGTTTACATGCGTTCCATACAAGGATCATTAGCTGTAGATGATATAAACAGGAGACCAACAAAAACCAGCAATGGCAACAGCCAAAAAAAAAAAAAAAAAAAAATAGTATCTTCAACATGTATTTTGCTTCTTGGACCTAAAGAGATTTTGTGTATAACTTTTGTATATTGCTTTTTCCAGCCATTTGTGAAACTCATTTATATCCTGAAATGATATGTGCCCCTTTAAGCTCAAGTTTCATGCTCCTCTTTAGCAAGACTTCAGGGATAAAAAGAATATGATTAGGAAAGCCCTTTATGTCCTGGCAAGCATGGTACCAAAACAAGTTTTGCCTGCTGAGATTTTCTTCTGTATTTTTGCCTAGCATACCCTCTATTACTTTCTGCATTACAGTTTTCATTTTAGTTCCAGTTAACTACAGGAACCCTGTGGCTACTGCATATTTAGCAGCTCTTCCAGTTCAGTATCCTTCTTCTCATTAGTGCTCCAAGTTTACTCTCATGATACCCAGATTACATCCAGGAAAACATAGTGTCACACTGTCAGCGCAATCTGTAACATTCTTCATGTTTTGTGTGCCAAACCTCTTGTTAGTACTGGCGTTACATTTTTAATAGCTTTATCTGGCAGAACATGACCTGGCACCAATTCAATATTAGGATTTACCACCTTTGAGTTTCAGGTACAGCCTTTTTCCTACCTTCCAAGAGAGTGTCTGTGTATCCTATGAAGAACTCATCACTTTGGAAATTCCTGCTGTGATAATAGAACAGTATTTCTATCTCTTTCAAACAGCTAAACAGCAATAATCTACTAGATTTTTCTCAGTCTTTTTGAGGTTGAAACAGTGAAAGACAAGATACAATGGCAGTTCTTAATCCGCAGGATTAGTTTAATGAAAGGAAGGAGGAAGGTAATAAGTTTTTATTTTTAACTGTTCTGACTGATTTTTCTGCAAGAAAAAAAATCAGAGTAGTTTCTATATTCCTAGGCAAAAGAAATACTTAGGCTAGAAGAGGAGCAATGACATTTAAATTCAAGTACTGCCACATACCTTATGTCTTTCAACCAAGGCTTATTTTCTAAATCAATTGTTTCAATAATCAGGCAGAAAGAAACACATTCTCCTTTGCATTTATAAACACTGTTTTCTGACAGCCCCATCTCTTCTGTCCATGACAATTTTGGACAAAACATCCATTTTATTAATAAATGTTGAGATAAATTGAGTAATTAATGTTTCTATCTGCTGCATTTGATTCAGTCACCTGACTTCACTTACAATTCATGCCATTATGAGATGCCACAGCAAGAACAAATACACTTTTATTGATCTTTTTGTTTAGTCCAGCATCAAAAAATACTATCAGCAGAATCAGTGGGCAGAAAGCCTTGTGACTCCATGTTAAAGCCTGAAAAGGAACCCATAGTGTAACTAATGTGAGAAAATATTTGATAGGTCTTTTAATAATCAATTTCCTGACTTGCCACTTTGTGGATAGGAGAAGAATAATTAAAGGTACTGAAGGCAAGAAAAATGTGGATCAGATTTTGGACATTGGTTATGTGAAATGCTGACCAGGAAATGTGTTTTCTGTAAGTCTGATAACTGTAAGTCTAGGTCACTGCATCTGGCAGGGCTGTGCCTCAGAAGGAGGCCTTGGATGCTTGAAATCATCTAAACAGTTTTAGGAATAGACTTAAAATTTATTGGTTTTCTCATCCTATAAAGTCTTCAGTTGTTTTCTTCAGAAATATTATGCATTCTTGACCACAATTTAGATTTACATTTCTTGACTTTTGAAAATTTTGCAGAATTGACACATTTTCCCATAGGTTTTCTGTGTTTGGTTTGGTTTCATTTACTTATTATTTTATAGTAGCAACAAATGCAACATAAATGATTGTCTAACCCACATTGTGAAATCTTATGATCACTGGAATTATCCTGTGCCATCAACTTCAGTATGATCAGAACTATTTCTAGCACTCCACGACTGAGCAGCTTTCAACATAATTTAAAATACATGCATTAGCTAAAAACATAGCTTGGAAAATACAATCCAGTGAGTTTTTGTTCTTCCTCACGAGTGTGTAGTCCCTCAATATTCTTTCTCCAGTTCCATCTCATAGATGTATGGTACATTCTATATTGTGGAAATGTCCCTTTTATTACAGGAAAAGTTAAGTTGTCATTTTACCAATTCACATTTCTAAAAGCTCTTTAAGATGTTTTATAATATTTGTTCTGTAAAAGATGTGACTAGCACAAAAAAAACAGAGATCTTAACAGGTGCATTTTAGATTGAGCTTTTGTATGGCTTTGTTATTCATTAAGAGGATTACCCCTAAAGAACAGTAAAATCAGAAGCAAGAGATGAGATCAAAGATTACACTAAACAAATTCTAGTAATGTTTCTCCACTGTAACTTACCACAGCCATGTAATTTATGGGCCATTTTGGTAATAGTGTCCAACAGTAGAACAGTCAGCTTCATTATGTGATAAACTGCCTTTCTACTGTCTCTCCTTTCTGAAGTACAGTAGTTCCAGGAAAATTTCAAACATTACAATTCTCGTCTTTCCTCCATTAATAAATTGTGAGAGTTACCTCAATACCTCAAATGCATGCTAAATAAAGCTGTTATGGCATATCACTGTACCCAAAATACTTGACTGTACTTGAGCAAATCAAAACCAATCTTCATCAGAAATTTGCATCGTATGTTATACTTTGTATCTGCCCAGTAAATGCTTGTCAGTGGTAGCAGATTTTTTTTATCTGAGAACATTTAAGAGAAAGAAAAGATGCAGTGCATTGATCAAAAATATAAAGTTAGCAAGTCTTTATATGGTACATTGATATACATCCCTAAAATAGTTCTTCTATGATGTCACTGGAAAGATAGAGGCTTGTGTAGCAGATTCCTTTCACTGCATATTTCATATCTAAAGCTCTGTCATAGATTTTAGCATATCACAATACTGATGTGGGACTACTGAAATTGTGCATGTACGTGCACTCCCTTGAAGACACGGTTTGTGTGTCTGTTACATTGTTGGGCTCATTTATTGCATAATAAAGTCCACTCTGCAGTAGCATGTGCAGAAGGCAAATACATAGGCATACAAACTCAATACTTTCTTTTAACATGTTGCTTCTTGATAGTATGTCGTAGGGTTTTGTAACTAACTTGTTGAATAAACATAATTTAATGCATATGCTGTCAGTGATAAAGCAGCTAGACTGAATTCTAACCTGCCAAACTATGATTTTCTTCAGTCATTGCTGTAAAAAAAAAAGATGGCAATGATTCAGACCTTCATTTTGGAAGGAGGAGAGCATGCCTCTGCCTCCAATGACCTTCTGGGCCACTCCTTCCTCTCTGCAGTCTGTTCATTGTGCAAGAGTCTGGAGATAAGACCTGTAATGGACGCTCACTTAAGTTCTATATGCTTATGATTTATGTCAGAAGCAAATTATACAAACTGAGAGTCTGTTTAGTTTTTCAGAATACATCATCGACATAACCAAAAGTCAAGAGAAATTGGGAGGATTTTAGAGATATATTTTGGTATTTTCAAAAATGCAACTGGACATGACATAAGGGAAGAATTATACACTTGTTCACACTCTTAATTTAAAATCTTAGTTCCTATTTATGGAAAGGATGCGAGTGACGAAATACAGGTTCTGAGGTTGTCCCTGTGCCAGAGTCACAAAGGCTCATTTCTTAAGTGTGTTTCGAAAGTAGCTCGGATGCTTCAGTGTCCCCTACTGAAATTCACAGGATGGCTTCTGCACATTTTTATGGGATTCATCAAATAGAATAATTTACTCACTCATGGAAAAATACTGTGGTTGGAAATATCAAAATATATACATTTAGGAAAATGATTAGTGAAAACCTAGAATGTTCAGAGGTGGTTCTGTCAGTTTTTTTTCCTTAAAATTTTCTAAACTTGCACTGCCTTTCCTTACTTGCGTCACCAGCACTCATCAGTTGCTAAATTTTAGTTTGTCTCACTTTTTATTTTGAAAAACCTCAGTTATTTTTTTATACTGCTATACCTTTGATAATACTGCAGAATGCCTTAAGTAAATGCTGAAAAACAGCATGCTCATATATAGATGTTGATTATGTGGAACAACTGTGTTTTAGAAAATCGGTTCTTGTATCTTATTTATTGTTATTTGGGACTTGGTTTTAAGTATTTGATTAGGTCTGCTTAATGATATACTCTATTTTTAGAAAGTGAGACTGAGGGTCACAGGGAAGGTTTTCAGCACATTGTGATTAGTGGCTGGACGCATAAGATTCTCATTGAAGAGTCTGAGAACACAGTTTAAACGCTTCTGTCAGTATTGCCATGAGTGCGGTAGTTTGTTCTGTTTCCTGCTGATGGTTGATGTTAGTCTGAAAAAAACCCTTTTTAATTACTTCCTTAAATAATTAAGAATTGCTAGCCAGGATTAGATCTAGGCCATGTCTGTGGACTGGCAGTACCAGACTTGAGAGGAAGATTCATAGAATATTTTAATGTTTCATCATGGAGTACTATGTTAGAAATTTCTTCATCGTCTTTGCCGAGAGTGGTGTTATAACTACAAAAAGTTCACTATCATCCTGTCTAATATGATTGTGAGTGTTCTTGTCATCTGCTGTTATATAAAAATATCTTCATAGGAGAATTTGGATCTCATCTAGATTTTTCTCCCACTTGATATTTTCTATGGAAACATCTCATCTCACCATGTATTTGCTTTAGACACATCCTGTGCTAAACATTGTTGGCATCCAGCTGTGTTTTCTCAGACAAGCTTTCTAGATCAGCAGAAAATGTTTTCCTGAATAAGGTGAATTGTTCTTTCTTGTGGAAAAAAAATGTTGGGAGTGATGTTCAAACTGCAGTATATTGTCAGACCCTTTAATGTAGCTTTATGCACTGAACTAGCATAGCTTTGTGCACTGCGCTGTCAGTACATCTACCAAAAGCAAAGTCCCTTACTAGTTTAAAAAGTGAAGATTATCAGGACAGAAGCTGAGTCCTGCAATGATTCTGTAGGACATTTGAATGGTTAAAAAAAAATTAAGCTCTTGCCCAAACAGATTATTTAATTTCTGGAGAAATCCTTGACTTGGGAGTAATTAAAAGTTGCAAATTTGTCTGCAGTACAGAGCATAAGAAAAACATTGAAAAAGAGAAGAGTCATGAAGCAGAATAGCTATCCACTGGCAGTTCCCTCATAGTTGCAAAGGAGGAATAACCAGTTGGCATACTTCAGACTGGCCCTAGGGCTTCTCTGTGTGTGCCAATCATAGGCCCTTTTCCTTTGCTGCATATATGAGCAGAGATGTCTGCAGTGGTTTTAGCTCTTGTCCTCAAAATGGAAAATTGATCCTCAGAAAGAACCAAAGAGCAGACTTTTATGTTTTTGTTTAATATTGAGAGGGTTGTTGTCATCTAGACTTCATGAAGAACCTTTTATTGGCGCTGTCTACAAACATGCCAACTGAGAAAGATTGACCTAAAGCCAACATGAAAACACTTCTCTTGTGCAAGCCCTTCCCTACCAAAAGCTCCCCAAGAATCTTTGGACACAGAAAATCAATGCCAAGACAAAGGAACTGTATTCAGTGCATATTAGCTAAAACAGAACCCTTAGGTCATCTCAAGAGTCACAGTTGCTGTATCAAACACCTTCCTTCTCCTTGGTGTCCCAACCCAGCTTTCTTTTCTGTATCTTTGAGGGCCGTTTTCTGAGATGCCTTCCCCTGCCTAGACATAATCTTTTATGTTCCTCATAATCTTTTATGTTCCTCTTTTGCTTAAGTAACAAACTGCTGGTTTTATTAAGACTCCGTGGTCTGAGGACAGTCTAGATTTAAATTATTTACATTTAGAATGAGCCAATATATTTTAAACGTGAAGTGTCATAATTTATACTTCAATCAATGTATTTATGAAACCATATGACTTTTAGCAAAAAGTCCACCTCTTTTTATTCTTTTTCTGTAATCAGCAGGAATATTTTGTGAATTTTTTTAATGGTTTCTTAAATAGTTGTTTTCTTTTTGTTTCTCTTCATTCCTTGTCCTGTGCCTTTTTTTTTGTTCTCTTTCCTGTTCTTCACTTTTATATTGCAAATTATTCTCTCTCCCTTTTTTGGCACCACACCTTCAATCCAAATCCCGATTTTATTTTCCAGTCAATGTTTAAGGATTAAAAGTCAGTTACCTCTGTACCCAGTAGCTAGCATCTCAATCTACACCTTCATAGGTGTGTCTTTTGTGCTTGTTGTAGAATCAATAGGGTTTTTTTAAGAATGGTATTTCAGCTTTTTTCATGCTTATCATTTTGGCACTGTTCTTCATATTCTGTGGGTTTTATTATGTTGTGATCAGAGAATACACTGGAAAGAGTCACACTTCATATTGAGTCTCTTGGTAAGCTGGTTAATAGAAAATTGTGAAGTATCAACATAGCTTTTAAAGAGATCTTAATCACCTATGTGAACCAATTGACTAAGTTTAAGTATACAACCAGGTGATTAATTAGCTTGAAGATCCAAATGCATGCTTAAGTAGATGACCATGCCCTCAGGCTCAGCCACTTGCTTCTACTCACTCAGTTAACTATTCAGTATTATCTATAATACAGAATATTTCCATTTAAGGGCTCATACAAGTATTGCCACAGAGCCAAGTAATTATACAATGTTTTCAACAGTGTGTCATACAAGTACATAATTTTGGAGGTGCACCTACTCTCCTGTACTACTGACATAAATAAGTATTAGATAGACTAAGTGATTAGGGGAGACCAATTTGAAATTGGTTTGAATGAAAGTGGGTTTTTTTCATATTTTTTGCCATGGCTGCTACAGTGTTTTAATACAATTCCTTTTCCTAAAAATTCTGGCATATTTTTTAGTTTTTGAGATGTTGCTGCTACAGCTGTTAGTCAAACACAATGTAGCTAGTGTCAGCTCCTATGGGGAATTAATCTTCTGCAGCAGTTCTTGAAATGGGAACCGCAAGTGCCCAGTATCTCTCATATCTAAATCTTATGTTTATTCATATGCTAATTATAATGTCTGTGACAGCCGATACTCAAACCATATCTTTTTTGTGAAGGTGTACTTCATACTGTCTGATATTTACATATCACATGAACATAGGCATTGAACTGTCTGTGTTTACACATCTCAACTGATCATCTAAGTGATAGTACTCACTATCAACTCACTGCTCATATAAAATTGAACCTGAAAAATGGGAGGACGAGTGAGCCATGAAGTAGTCTTCCTCGGCTCATGTTGTACACCCAAAGAATTTAAGGAATAGGAACTCTGGATTATGCTCCAGTAGCTGGTGTCAAGGAAAATCTGAATATTATGGCCAGTAGGCACCACAAGGTAAGGGGGATGCATGCTGGTATTTCTGGGCTACCCGTTGGCTTCTTATCCAGGGTACAGCACTTGCAGCCCTCTGTTGTCCTTATATTTTTGTTCTGGTGGAAGATGTCACATCAGAGTGCTGTGGAGCCCAGTCCTGTGACTCCAGAATCTATCAATCTGCTGAATGGCATCTTAAGATGTCTCCAAGATGCAACTCTCCAAGAGCAAGCTTATCCTCACTGGTACCTCTAGCTCAGTTTTGAGAATAACATTAAAGCGAATAATGTTTAATTTTGTTGATATTCTTACAAGTATGCACGCTTATGCTGCCATAGGAAGATAACTGAGATGAAACCTTGACTAATTTAAGCATTAGGAAGTCAACTGATATATTGGAAGATAACTGGGTTTGTGTTCTTATCATCTCTTACACATCTTGAAATGGCTCACAGTTTACATAGGGGAAAGCAATACTTCCCCTGTTGTATTAAAACTATTAGTAACGACTGCAACAAGTTAGCTGTGATTACCAGAAAAAGATTGTTCAGGCTAATGACTATGAAATTTGATTCAGATAAATTTAATTTGGGTTTAGTTCAAAATAAAATATTTCCTTCTCTCATTTACTTTTATAAGGGTTTTTTTTGTTATTATCATACTGCAATTATATTGGCTGTTTGGAAGGTGAATGTGCATGGGGAGTGTATGTGTTTGTGTATATATATATATATGTTCATAAAGAGAGAAACAATATGGCAAAGAGGAAGATGTTGTAAATACACTAACAATTGTTGACCAAATACTGCTTTTAGTGATGCCCATAAAATATAATTGATTCAAGGGGGGTTGCACAAGTGTAACTATGAGCAGAATTTGTCCTTTTTATCCGAGATGCATTATTAAAAACTTGTAGCGAAGCAGAGGTTTAAATAATTTGGGAAATTTCTAGGTATAATATTAATGATGGGAAACATAACTTACCTAAGAGCAAGGTTCCAGTCAAAGGTATTCTAATAAATAGATTTTAGTATATTATGTTTTATATTTCTGAAGTGTGTTGCTTGAGAATTTGTGTTAAGAAACACTGGAAGATATATTACTCCCTAATCATAGTTGTAGTATGTTTAAAGAATGTCCAAGAAACTAAAATACAGAAGCCTCGGGAAGAGTTCCAACACGTTCATAGGAAAATACGGGGTTAAAGTGGACTATATTTTAAGCAGTGTTCAGTTGACTTGCTGTGTGGGGAGAGACTGAGCAGTCCTGGCTAATGACTTGTAGGTACTGAATCCTCAGGTCTCTCAGGTGGTTTCACTCGACCAGTTTCAGCAGAATGATGAAAAGGTTGAGATAAAATAAACTGACAGTTGCTACTCATCGCAGGCAGCAAGCTGTACCCTGGCAGATGAGACCCTGGGAGCCCTCCTTTTTAAACAAAGGCTTTCACTGCAGTGAGCAATGAACTCCACACAAAAAGGGAAAAGGAGAGAGAGATTGGCAGCTGGTGACCGACAGGAGGAGGGAAAGGAGGGAAACTGAGAAACACAGCAATTGTTGGCTAATTAGAAGCCATTCCCACCTACTTAATACCAACCCATTAAGCAGAAAACACTTTTCATCTTACTCTCGCTGCTACACATGACATTATACTCCAATCAATACCCTCCCACTGGCTGCCCCACTGCCCACAAATGAATACATTGCAGTTCAAGAATGCAGTAATTGAGTTGGGGCAGTGAAACTGCAGCTCACAGTCAAGGTCTTTCTCTGAAGATAGTAATGTAGTGTTTGTGATGCTTGGATAAAGAAATCAAATCCCTGCCATTGACAGCTGTCAACAATTGGCAAATGGATGAAGTCAGCAATGAATCCGTTTTGACCTTTGATTGAAGAGACAATAAGTGTTTATTTTCAGAGTATTTTTTCCCATTTGAGTAAGAGATCTAGGGGTGTTGCGCCTGGATGTTTAGATTTTCCAGAGCATTTTGAAGTCTGATCCTCAGATTTACATACAGAATACATATATATATGTGCGTCATTGTATACATGCAGGCTTCCTTCTCTTCTGGAAGGCTTTGAGGTAGCTGTAACGTTTTAAAAGCCTTTACAGATGCTTACTTTGGGGGTTTTGGGGGGTTTTTGTTTGTTTGTTTCTTTGTTTTTTACTAGGTTTTTTAGGCTTCACGTACTCAGGCTACTTTTTATATTTCGTTTTAAGCCCTACTGTGATTTTTAGGGTTTACCTTAAAGTGTATAGTTTGGTCTACAATAGTACGTTGTGCAGCAGATCCAGGATGCTATGTTTCAATCATTAGGATCTTACATTTAAGTTCTACATTTAGATTCTTGCAACTTTTTTTTTTTTTTTTTTGCATATTAAATCCCTTGTTCCCTGAGCCATCTGGAGTTGGTAATACTATGCACAATCTGCAGCATAAAGTAATACTGTGCAAACTCTAGTATAATCCCTTTTTCATGCCAGTTTTGTCACCATTGAATCAAAAGACCAAGGCACTATTACTCTCCCTCCTTGATTAAACTGAAGAAGACAACAATATAAGTCTTTTGGAAGCACTGAAAGGAGGTTCCAGTGCAATACCTGACACCTCTCCATCCCTTTCAGTTCCAAAGTGAATTGAGTACCAGTTCAGGAACTTGTGCAAGTCTGAAACTGTCTTTTTGATGCAGAGATATTGTGCACTGTGACGTGATAGTTGCAGAAAGAGGTTATCATCATATGTGCTGTTCATTGTATTAATAATTGTGGCAATTGCACTACGGCATTTCTTCAGATTGCTGAACTACCTCATGTGTACATTATTGTGTGACATGCTGAGCCTTGAACCTTGAACCTCTTAAGTTAGGCATTCTATATGTGCAATAAATTAGCCCGCTACTTGGGGCTGTCACCATTTAACAGCTTATCTACATCTGAGCAAGAACAGTTAAAGCTGAGACAGTAGCAGATGTGTTTTGCATCTTTTGATATTGTAAGTCAGAAAGTAACAAACTGTTACTTCATTGCCTCTTTCCAGTTGAATTACAATATTTTAAATTTATTAGTATAACTATCATTCATTTTCATGCAATTCCTGTTTCCTAATATTGTAAAGCACCTTTTTGTCTATGCTACCTGGACTTCTTTTGATATATATTGATGACACACTTAGAAAAAGATTTGTCCTCAATATAATGTGTAAAGAGGAAATAATCATCTTTTGATGGAGAAAGCTGTAATCTGAAGTAAATACCCAGAACACAGGAGTTGAATATGGTTTTATTTACCTAGAGATACCTGGATAGGTCAATGAACGCTATGCTCAAATTCCACATAGGTATAATCTACTTTTTTAAAATAATCTGGTTCTAACATTTGTTTCTGTAAACTATGGAACTTTGATTCATTTAAACACAAAGGTGTAGAAGTTCAGTCTTACTTTGACTGGATGCCAGTTAGAAGGATCAGAGGCAGGCTAGGGAAAACGTGAAGAGCAGTTGGCAGTCTTTCTGTTTCACGATGCCAAAGCCTGTGGGGTTAATTTGAAGATGCCCAAATCACCTTGGCAGCATCATCTCTAGTCTTTTCCAGAACTGCAGAATTTAATGAGCCAAGATAATAAGTATAGGATCATAGAAAAATAGTAATAGAAGGAACTTAAAGAATTCTCTAGCTCAAATGTAGAAGCATGACTGTATTTATGTTGTTTCTAAGAGAAATTTGTTTTGCCTGTTCTTAAAAAGTATCTGTCAATGGACCTTCCACAGCATGCATGTTCTAAAGGGTAAAATGATGCAGGAAAAAGAAAAAGAACTACAAAGTTTAGCCTTTATGTCTTAAATTGTCTGTAATTCAAACTCTGTAATTATTCTGTCCTATAAGAACTTCAAACTCATTCCTTTCATCTTTGCAGCAACCTTGGAGAAAGGAATTTTCTGACACATGCTGGAGTTTAGGAGAAAATTTTATATTGAAAAGAATGGTTATGAGGAAAGCTTAGTCTAATAATTAATTAAGTATGATGGAATGTAGTTCCTTATGAGCACGACTGATGGAAGGAGTTAGAAAGAAGATGCAAGAATCCTGTTTCCTTTTCATTTATTTTCTAGTTATATTGTCCAGTAGGATTAGTCCATGTCACTCCACTGAGCACAATAGATTGATATGTACTTCAAAAGGGCAGGAAGAACAAGGACTTCACCAACAAGACATAGAGCAATGCAGAGGGAAGGGTTGCTGCTTATTCTTAAATGGTCTCTCTAAGTGCTGGAAAGCTTTGTTATTCAAAGTCTCTTACATAATTTAGGACTACTCTTCTTACATAACTTTCTAAAGCAGGAGAGCAGCTAGATTTCTGAATTTGTATTAGTGAGTTAATCCACTCATACTTCAACTCTAACTGGAAATGCAACTGAATCAAATTAAATACTTCAGATCCTTATTTAAGACTGAGGGTATTTCTTCTAGAAACCCAAATGTAGATCTGAACAGTTTCTTTATCAGTTCTAGACAGTATGTTTTGATACTTCAAGAAACAGACTCTGATTTTTCTCCAGGTTCAGACTTCAGTAACTGTATCTATATCCTCAAATAAATAAAATAACAGTATGGTTATGTGCCTTCACGACTCTCAATTCTCATAAAGCTGTACTGAGTCCTTTTTGCTAGTCTTCCGTAAAGAGAAATCAAAATATTTACAAGCTGAATGGCTAATATTTTGAACCCTAACTAAATCTTTTCATTCCCTTGTAATCAATTGATTTTTTTTCCTCCTATGGCTTCTTAATTAAGGCATTTTTTTTTCCCTGATGTTGGAGCCCCTACTAACAGTTTTTATCTGCAATAGCTCCCCAGCTCCAGGTTCTCAAGTTGAATAATTTTCTAGAAGTCACTTCTCTTTCATGATAAAGATTTATCCATAGCTGCCTCTGTTGGTAAGAGCTTTCTACAGAGAAACTTCTACCCAAGTTAGATGCTGGGAAGTCTATTGTTTACAAAGAACTCATTCATGAAGAACTCTGGGGCTATATTTGTCTTCTGCAGAAGTTATAACTGAGGGAACAGAGTACAAAAAGCATCAATCTTCAAATAGATCAAATGATCAATAAAACCCACTCAAACTGCATCCAGTAAGCATTCTGCTCAATGAGACGCTGCTTCAAGAAAATGGCTTCATCACAGCTGAACAGGAAGAGTATCCTGTGGATGCCGTAAGGCCAGGCAGTTAGTTGTTCTTCAATACATTCTTCCACTCCATGTGAAATAGAGGAGAGTTTGATTTTTGTCTGCCAATTGCAGTCATTTTGCTCTATTGTGAATGTTGCAAACTGAGAGATGGAACCTCTCTGGAGAAAAAGGATGTTTCTTTCCCCTGCTTACATGTACATCAAACACTGCACAGATGTATACTGGTTTGGTTTTTATATTATGAGGTGCCACTGTATTTGGGGGTGTTTGAGAGACGGATGTTCCTAATGGAAAGAAAGAAGAAAATTGTCTATAAGCATTGCCTACTGTCAGATTTACAATGAGATGTGTTGTCCATTATTGATTTCTATAAACTTGACCTTTGTGTTCAAGTTCTCATAATCATTGAGTCTCCAGTGCCTCTCTAGCTGTAAACTTTTTCAAATATTTATCTCTAAGGATGCATGTGTGGGACCTGCAAATGTCCGGCATAAACAGTCACATTTAGTTACAGGGAAACATGGTTTTCCTGACCCTGTAATTTCTGTGTATGCAGAACTTGGTGCTTTAGATATTAAGGAGGCTGTTTCATGTTATTCAGACTAGGCTGAGGTTTCCTAGTGCCTGAGAATCTCAGTCTCCCTGGATAAAAGAAGGGCTTAAGAGATTCTGAAGTAATCATTGCTTAGACAACTGAAGGATTGTGCTCTAGAGCTTCTCAGAAACAGATGAAAACAGTTTCACTGCACTGGTATTGTTTTAATTGTGATTCTGAGATGTTGGTGTGTTTGGTTGCTGCAATAGTTAGCTGAAACTTTAATTTTTTTTTAAATATTTTAAATTATAGTTTTTATTTTAAAATTTATTGTTCCCCCACACCCCTAAATACAGTTTGGATTTTGGATTAATCCCAACTCTTCATAGTTCTTTTTCTTATTTCAAAGTTATCTTCTTTGGCTGATTTAGGTGCAGTTCTCCAGGCTATACCTTTAGACTGCACAATATATATATATGTGTGTGTATATATATAAGTATATATGTTTGGTAATTGCCGGTGTGATATCTTCCTGGTTTCCATACCTGCAGGAGACCCACCTGGGTTCTTTCAAGTTTACTTTGATGTATACAATTTTATTTCTCTAATGTGAGTGTTTAGCCAACAAATCATTATTAGCAAATAGAATCAACTAAAAAAAATATTGTCCTTAGAACAATCTCAGATTAAACCATAGTAGCTCAGTCTCAGTAGCTGCCTTGAAAGCTTAGTTTTAGCTGGCTGATGGTGCACATCTCTGCGTGGGGCACCTCCGATGGTGTATTTCTCCGTATTGGCACAGTGTGAGATAGAAGTGAGCAACACTCCCCTGTTGCAAAGTCACTCTTTATTCCTTGTTTTCCTGTCATATTAGCGGTATTGTAAGCAGAAATACTTGGAACTACAAAGTGTGCTTTTAAAATCAGTTTTTAACTGAAACTGCAGCCACTAATGGTAATTTTTTATGTATTACATGTCACTACAAGGAAACGGGGTGTTTCTCAACCTTCAACAGCAATATTTCTGTAAGCGTGGGATTCTTTTTAATTTAACCTTAAGGTAACTCAGAATTTCCTGGCTTTATTATGCTCACTGGGGAGATAACTACTGTTATCATTTAACTGTTTTTATACACAAATTCCTGACACTAACTCAGCCTTGATTATATTAAGTGCAGTTTTATACATGAATGACTGCAAATTTGTACCTGAAAATTTATTCTGCCTTGAAAACCAGAGAAACCTATGCAACACTTTGCTTAGACATTACATGTATTTCTGACCAATACACTGTATCTTTTTGAAAATCACCGTTTCTATTCATTATTATGAAAAATAAGAAAATTGTTTCTTAATGAACAGAGTACTGTCTTGGAGCGCAAAGTGTAAGAGAATATTGTTCTGAGGGGAATTGTGCTTTTAGGTCAATTCATCGTGAAATTTGTAATAGAAAAAAATAACTTAATGCTGTTCTTTCCCTTAATTAAATGAAACTAGTATTCTTTTACATAGGTGTTTTAATTAGCTGCAGTGAGATACAGCATGATGTGAAATATGAGAAAAGAAGAAATAATTTAATTGTAAGCTGAGGAACGAGGTACACAAGCATAAGCCTAAGAAGTAGCCTTGTCCTACCTAAACGACATAGCACAATTTCCATTCAGGAGTCACTCTGCATAATTTCATTGGAAATAATTTATATTAAGAAGTTGTCTTTGAGCAAGAACCATGTGTTATTGAATTAGTATTATATATAGACTTTTTTTTCTTCCTTAAAACTGGGGGAGCAAGCCTTTTGACTGCATTTTGCTTCCCTACATTTATTTGAAGTTATTATGAGCTTCATAATGGATGAGTGAGATGTGAATGAGTGAGACGTGGCCCTTGCTGTAGGCAGGGGTAGGAAAATCTGATTAATCATTTCTTTTGCACCCCTGTGCTGTCCTCAACAGCAACGCTCCGCAGGATGCACTTGCGAAGGAACGTTCCTTGACACATTTCAGGTCAAGGCACCAAGGCAAAGCTGGTGTTTGACGTACCCTTCTTGTTTCCAAGAGGTGGTCCAGGGCCCAACATCCCCGCTGGGGCAGGGCTTGTGGCGAGGGGGTGTTTTGTCACCGTTACCGGGTGTTGTTTTCTGCCTCTAGAGGGTGCGCGGTGACAAAAGCAAGGGAGAGGGTGGATGGTGCCACTTATGCATGAACAGCAACATCACACACAGACACTGCTGAGGCAAAGCTCTCATCTTATGCAATAAACCATTTCAGCTTGTGTGTACTCTTCAGAGATGGAGCCTGCCTGTTGGGTTTTTTTTTTTTTCCCACTGAATTGGATGTTAAGCATTCAATCAGCATTCAGATTTATGCTTTAGATGCTCATGAAAGAGGATGCTTTGCTTCGTGTGCCTGTCAGTGGTGATGCTTGCATGTGGTTTTTATATTTTCAGAGTTATTTCCTTAAAATATTAACACAAACATCCTGCCACGTAGACAAATCTGTGAAGATACTGAAATCTGAAGAGTTGCTATATATATATATATATATTAGCCTTTTACTTCCTTAGAAATCCCCCTTTTTCTTTTTTCTTTAATGTGAAAGGTGTCTTCAGGAACATAGATTATCATTTCGCTGTGATATATGTGTGCTTTAAAATGTAGTCTAAATTTGCTCAGGGAAAATCGCATTCAGGATCTAGTAATATAGTTGCATTCCAGGCAGAATAAAAGACTTATATTGCTACCTCTGATTCAAAACAATGGCTTAATTGGCCAGGAAAATGTAGTTATCAGATGATAAAGATATTAAGTCAAGGGCAAGATATGCCTGAAAACAAGCATTTTCCTGCCTAAAATTAGGCAAAGTTAATAGGTTAAATTTTGTTTATTGAATAAGAGAACCCAAAGTTGATTGATATAGTAATTTCAGTGTTTGCTATGGCAAATATTTAGCTCATTATCAGTTTTAATAGCATTTTGCAGAACAAGCCTTTTCTTGACATGCAGAAAATACTATTAAATTTCCCTGCATAGATACATTGTTATGACATGCAATAACTACTTGAATATAAAGGGGATTAATAATTTAAAAGGTGTTAACAAATTAGGGCCATCATTAAAAATAGACTTTGAACCATTTTGTAGAAAAATCAGATTGAGGTAATGCTCCGCTCTTATGATAAAGAATTACAGCATTAATTCTGCAAAGTGAACTTATTGCTCCTATTCGTCTCCAAAACCCTGGAGCATTAAAAGACAGGAAGAATGAAATGATCACTGCGTTTTTTCAGGCACAACAGTTCTAATATTTCCATCACGGTTTCACAGCTCAGCTTGCATGGTTGTGCTAAGAGGAAAAAGCCCATAAACGTCGTGCTTCCCTTTGTTTTGTTTTTGCTGGTCTTATGAAATTGGGTCGAGTTTTTTCAGACAGTTTATATTAATATACTGAGAATTTTGCTTGTACAGCATCTGCGCAGAATATAAGGCAAGCACTTCTTCTCTATAGAAGCTGTTCTTTTCTTGATTTTAGAATGTAATCCTCGGTGTTCTTTTCCATTTTTTTTTCCTCTTTCTTGCAACAATTGATGACCAGAGGGATTTCAAGGTTGAATCCTTGTTGATTTGCAAATTATTAATTTGTTTTCTTTCCAACTTGAGATAAACAGAAATAAGATCATGTCTGAGCCCTTTTCTTTATTGTTTCATATTGCATCCACAAACATGTGGAAAGATTGAGCTAATTTGTTTTGGCGTAAGTGTATTAGGAAACAACATTTGTGATTTTTACTCTTGTCAGTAATCCCTGCCTATGTAAGTAGTTTTGCTGCAATAAGGGTCAGTAATGGACCCTTATTCTAGAAACAGTTCAACCGAAAGGCTTACACAAGCTTTATTAGTCTAAGCTTTTTTGTTGTTTTGTTTTGTTTTTCTTTGCTTCGTTCCTCATATTGTTTTCTTTCAGATACTTTTTGAGAAGAAAAATTAATTTCATGGATTTAAGTAATAAATTTTGCATTTGAAGGACAGAGATACTAGGAGGTCTTTCAGGTCCTGCAGGTAGCAAAATATTTGTCCACTCACTCCCTCTTATTCTTGCAGTCACCTCCTTTCATAATATTTCCTCTCACCCCATTCCTCAGTGTTCCTTCCCCTTCTTCTTGCACTTTCTGAGGCCACAGAACCCAGATGGTGCCCTCAGTGTTGCTGGGTACTGGGGGAATTGTTTGTGTTATACCCACCTCTCAATAGCTGTACTGAGAAACATGCCAAAAGTCCAGTACTGAGGCATGTTTAATTGGGATACTATTTTCTCTCCAGTCAATTTGTTTCTCAGCATCAAATTTTATCCTTAAACTCAAGTCTCCAATATTGGCAATGGTGCAAAGCTGAGTTTAAATAAAATGGCTTTCCAGTCATCTAGTTGTGATTTTAGCAGAGTCAGATGTTGTTAAAGCACCAATCAATAAATGGTTAAAGCATTGTTTATATAGCACCTCTATTTCTTCTAATATTGAAAAATTCATAAAACCATGACATTTTTCAGGCAGAAGTGCATATGTTGGTGCAGACAAAAAAAGAACATCTCTTTTTATGTACTAATATACCAGTGTTTGATTTTTTTTTTTTAATCACACAGAATGAAGTGTGATGGAGAAAGCAGAACATGTAGCAGAGGAGAGAAGATTCATGTTCTGATAATGTATAAAATAAGAGTAACTGTGGCAAAGATACAGTTAGCAAGGGACATCAGGGATAACAAACTATTGGTATGTTATTAGCCAGAGGAAGATCAAGGGGAGTATCAGTCTGCTGTACAACAGAGGGGAGAGACTCTTAATAGATGACCTAGGGGAGGCCAACGTGCTTTAATGCTTTTTTTGCTTTAATCTTCACTGAAAAGGTCAGCTAGGATCATGTGGCAAACAGAGTTTATATCTGCCACAAAAAAAAACCCAAGGTCCAAGGCTAGAACAGGGAAAAGTAGGCTAGAGAATACTTAGAGGAGTTAGACCTTCAAATCATAGGGGCCTCAGAAACTTCATCCTGTGATGCTTTAGAAACTGGCTGTAACAATCTTGAGGTCATTAGCCATTCTTGAAAACTCATGGAGGTCAAGTCAGGTTCCAGAGTAGTGGAAAAAGACAAACCTGATGCCTGTTTTTAGAAAGGGAGAGAGGAGGAATCACCAAGGAATTTCAGACAGATAACTTAAGATCGCATTTTGGAAAAATACCAGATCATACAATCAGATTTTTAAATAGATACCTGGTATAAAACAAGGAAGTGTGCAACAGCCAAAATGGATTTGCCAAAACTAATTATGTCTAACAAAACTAATTAACAGTGAAATGGGACTTTCAGGTAAAGAATTTAGAATAAGTAGAATAAAAATGGTATGGTCTCTCTGGAGCTTTTCACATAGTGTTGTACACAACCTTTTTAAGTGAGTAAGGAAGCATGCACTACATGAACCTTCTGTCTAGTGGGTAAATAATGATTATAAAAAAAACTGACAGTGGCTGTGAAACTGAAGGCTGTTTAGCACATGCTTCTGCAGGGATCTGAGTCTATACTGTCTTGTATTTTCATTCCTTATCTGAGGACTGCAATAGAAAGTATGCTTACTACATTTGTGGAGTACTCAGACTAGGGAAAGAGCCATTCTGGTTCATGGTATTGCAATTCAGGAGGATCTCAACAAATTGAAAAGCACATGTAATGTTCTTGGCATTAGTGTGTGTATGTACGTTTGAGTACATATAACCAAACACATAGTTACAAAAAGTAATCAAGTACCAATTCTGTAGAAAGGAAAAAGAATATTTACTTGCAGTAAATCACAACATGAATCTGAATCAACAGTGTTAAACTGTTGTAAAAACTACAAACACCTCATTAGAGTATTAAAAATTATGACTAGTCAAGTAATCCTTCTGCTCTACTCAGCACTGATAAGGTCTTGACTTAGTATTGTAGGAGCTCTGAACATCATCCTTTATGAAGGATGACAAAAAAGATGACATTAATGGTAGAGTTTGAGCTTTTGTGACACAGGGAAGACACAATAGCAGATTTGAGATACATAGATATTCAAAAGGTGAGGAAAACATGATCTTTTCTCTTTATCCATGATAGGTTGAATTAGAAATAGTGTGCTGGAAAAATGCAACAAAGCTGGTGAAGTGTTTGGAGCACAACTCTTATAAGGAATAGCTGAGGGAACTGGAGTTGTTTAGTCTAGAGAAGAGGAGAGTGAGGGGAGACCTTACTGCTGTCTACAACTACCTGAAAGGAGGCTGTAGTGAGGTGGGTGCTGGTCTCCTCTGCCAAGTGAGTAGCAGTAAGATGGGAGGAAATGGCCTCAAGTTCTGCCAGGAGAGGTTTAGATTAGATATTAGGAAAAATTTCTTTAGCAAAAGAGTGATGAAGCACTGGGACAGGCTGCCCAGGGAAGTGGTTGAGCTCTCTGGAGGTGTTAAAAGAAAGTGTAGATGTGGCGCTTCAGGACATGATTTAGTAGGCATGGTGATATTGAGCTGGCAAGTGGACTTGATCTTAGAGGTCTTCCTCAGCCTTAATGATTCCATGATTCTGTGATTAGCCATGAGGAAAAACTTTATAGTGGTTTGAGGAATGTACTGTGTGGTGTTTACTGTAGCCACATTTCAGTGGTTTATGTGTTGCCATTATGATGAGGGTGATTTTTGTATACATTTGTTCACTCACGTCTGACTGCAGACAGCAGCCTTCTCAACGTGTTGTAATTCTGGAAAAAAAAGGCTGCAAAAGTGACAGGATCCTGTGGCCTAGCAGAGTGAAAAAGAAATTATTTTCTGTGAATAGAGAAACTTGTATTTTGTTTTTTTTAAAAAACACTCACCTGCTAAGAGAGGTTGAGTAAATAATTTCTTTGTACCTCAGTTTGCTCATCTGTGAAATCAGCCTTAAGATTATGTTATTGTTTTATAAAATACTTTTCCAAAATACCTCTTGACTTAAGAGACAGATATTTCTTGTCTACTCTGATTTATTCTCTTCTCCTTTCCTCCATAGAAGCTCTCCAGTTCTATCTTCTCTCCTTATCAGCAACCAGTTCAAGGCTACCGAAAAAATATTTAATTTTGTCATCGCATAGATACTATGGGCATCAATATTTAGGTTTTGCTGTTACTGAAAAGCCTGGAATCAGCTTCAAATTCAAGTTTAATGTCAGGGCAGGCTCTAAAGACTGAGAGGTAAATCCACTTTTGCCTCTTGGGAGTGAAGTTCACAGCTGGAGTCTTACACTCTTTCCTCCTTCCACTGCCTGTTTCTCCTTTCTCTGGCAAAAATAACAAACCAACCTTTTCATCCTGCTTGAACAGGCATTAGCATATGTCCCTTGTCCACATTCTAAACCAGGACCATTTCATTTCTTCCCATTATCAGGCTCTGGGCTGCCAAATCTGCAAGTAGTAAATGCAGTCTTGCATTTTCAGCTTTCATCTCGGTGTTTTTTTTCCAGAGCATCATCTCTTGGGGATTAAGCCATGTACATGACTTCATATCAAGCTGCAATTAATGGTACTTCTATGAACATACTGACTACACAACACAAGCTTTTTGGTGGTTTTGCATGGTTTTTATCCTCAGATACAGGCATTTCAAATGCAAATATTTAAGTGAACATACATATTCTAAATTTGCAGCTTCCCTTTTTACTATTCCCTGCGCTGTATGCCCCAAACCTGACAAGCCTGTCTTAAGGGAGCAGCCACATACAGCCTTCAACATCTTTTCTGCATAGAACTAAGGGCTAATTTTAGCAGCTTTGGATAGAAGGGGTGGGAGAATAGAGTGTCTAGCAATGATTCAGTATATTCCTCAGGGCTTTTTTCGCATTAGTGGTTTGATTGTAAACCAAATGGGAACTATAGGTACTTAGTTGTATATGTGCATGCGTTGGTGAATGGTTTTTTTGGCAAGTACTGAAAAACTTCCACCATGTGAGAAACGGAAGCAAAAACACTGAATGCTTTCTAAGACTTGTTAACTTTCTAAGCATGTTAATTCGACATGAGGCATAGGTAACTAACAAGGAGGATGCACGTCACAGGAATTCTGTTGGGTCTGTAGTGTTTTCTCCCTCTACTCAATACTAAAGGATCTATAACCCAAGAAATTAAGGCTTTTGAAGATAAACTAAGCAAAGAGTAAATAGGGGCAAAGGGATGCATATTGTAAAATATTAAATATTTGAGGATTTGTCCATGTCTTTTGGCCTCTGGAAATTACAAATATTTATATATTTGAAATTCAGACAACTGTTTGAAAAGTGGAGTATGATATTTGATGCTTAAACTGTACCTATAATTTTACCAGTTTCCTACAAGCATTTTAACTATTTGATTGCTTACATTTTGGAGAAAGAAGAGAAGGAGAATAGGGCTATAGAATGCTGGAAGTTGGTTCAGAGTATGACTTAATAAATGTGAGGATCAAATATGAGGATTTTTGGAAACAGAAATAAGCGATGGTAGCCTGAAGGCTGAACTTAATGTCAAAGAGGGTGTTCATGCAAAGTAAAACAGTGTATCTAGTAAACTAAAGAAATATCATCTTTAGAGAAAATAATCTCTAAAGATTTTATGCCACTTAGTCAACAACAAAAAAGCCCTAGCTGTACCTCAGGATATGATCAGTCTTTTTGAACTGAATTTGTTCAGTGCTTTTTTGTTCTTCAGTGCTGTCTGCAAGCATTCCCTGTCTCAGTCATAAGGCTCAGAGTTTGGCAGTGTTATTTCTTTGTTATATTTTCATCCTGTGAGATAAAAAGTCATGGATGAGTGATATAGCAGAAACAAATGTTACCTGTGTCTGAGCAGGGAAAAAAAGCCCTCAGTTGCACTGAATCTGTGCTCTTATTTTTCATTAAATTGTTTGAGGTTTGGGGTTTGGTTTTTTTTAAAAAAAAAAAAAGGAGAGATGATTTTTTTTTTTTTTTTTTTTTTTTTTTTTTTTTAATTCTCTGCTTGGCCAAACTGCCTCTCTACCAGAAATGAAGTTCGGTAGCCACCTTAGGAATAGCATTTCTCAGAATAGCTGAGGCTGAGACTGACATAGGTATGGTATCTTCTCTGTAGGAGGGGATAAAGGCTGCATCACTCTTGAGTAGCCCCTGGAGGTTAGCTTAGAGCAGCAGTACAGCTTTGGAGGAAGCTGTCAGCCCTCTGGGCTACAGGGATATGCTGGTTTTAATAAGTACATTACACAAGACACTATCTAGGAGTTAAAGTGTATTTTCTCACAATAAAGGCTTTTAAAAATATATTAATAAATCTAAAGCTGCATAGTTAATTTCTGAAGAATATAGTGTGTTCAAATGACCAAACAGTCCTAGGTGTTTTAAATATGAGTAGAGCCTATATAAAATATATCCTACAGCTGACTCATTGCTTGCTCAGAGATTTAAATTTGAACTCTATTTAGTTTTACCAGTTGTGAAGGAGTCAGAGAAATTAAGATCATTTAATGCAACAGTGGTTCTTCAGCAGAAGTACTATTTCTTTTGATTAGTCAGCATATTTATTTTCCTGGGGGAAGAACTGAGAGGAGGATAAAAACAGTAGGGACTATGAATAAGTATGCATTTTCTAGATATCACAATGCCCCATGTATTGCAATAAATTGCTTTTCGGAACATGGACTGCAGCATATTTGAAGCAATTGTATATAACCTGTACTTTCATTTCTTGCTTTAGTATGAGCTGATGTTAAACTTTTGATACATCTCTTGTTTTTTCAAGTCAGCTACTTACATTCTTCCTCAATTAGTTACTGGAAGAGTAGGCTTTTTTATTTTTTTTGGGACACATCGTAACTAAACACTTAAAGTTACTCAAAAACTAAAACTGAGCAATATGTTATCAATATATTAGGCAAAACTCATTCTCATAACCAACAATTGAGTGAGCTAAATGAGACAGTACTTTGTGTCAGCTAGATCTGAGACAAATCAGACGATACTACAAACATAGCATGAAGTGAAAAAAAATAAGAATAGTGTTAGCTATTTTCCTGTAGAGGACACGAAAAGTGCTGTAGCATTCACTGTTCTATAGCTGAACAAGTTCAACTGCATAAGTGAACTGCAACACCTTTGTCCTTTTTCTGCCTTTTTACTGAACAGTAAGATAATTTTCAGTGAATGAACAGTAAAAAAAAATGCTCTGAATTTCTATTTTATTTCACTGAATGCTATTCAGAGAGGAAAAGCCTAACAATAAAAAGTAGTCTAACATGGACAAAAAGTGATGGAGTCTGATTTTAATACTAAACAACACAGGAAAGACTGAGACTATCAGAAAAGCAAACAGAGAGTAATATCTGGAGAAAATAAGACATTGAGGCTTCTGCAGTATGAGATGGCAATTTATTTCCGTCTTTGACACCAGTTTGCTTTGTACGTGTTGAAAACTTACTTTTCCTCTCTGATATGGGGGTTTTTGTTTCTTAAATAATCACAGAAAACCACAGTTATTCATTAATTCTTATCTTAATCTTCCATTATTCAAGGAAAGAGGTTACTGAAACATGAGGTCAAATCTCTTTAATATTGGCTATTTATAATTAAGCAGTGAAAGCCATACCTAAATATTTAAAGCAGTTTGAGAAGCTGATTACCCTTAACTCCCAGTGGAAATGTTCACTTTATTTATAAGAAGCCTAGGGAGAGAATGAAATATCTGTATTCTTGGAGGGCTAGAAGAGTATGTTTGAAAAGTGTCTCTCCGAAATTGTTCAGGTTGATTCTGATCAAAAGTATTAATTCAGGCCCATGGCTTTATTGTCTCGCTTTTCTTGGGTTTCAGAAAAAGATGTGGCATGAAATACCTAAATGTATAGTTCCGGTTCTAAAGATGCTTTCTACAAATTTTAGCTTTTATATACTTTCTTATATAAAAATAACAGAGATTTTGGGGAACCTTGTCTACAATTTCCCCCATCTCATCAGTAGTACACAAGGTTTTGTCAGAAAGCTTTGTATAAAGAAGAATCTGTGAGAATGTGCTTATACTAGGTCATATCCAAGTTTCCTTTAACATGCAAGTTTCTGTAGAAGAAATGTGCACAACATGAGTATTTGCGCGATAGTAGATCTAGCAAGAGAATTTCTTATGCATGAGTTACATTGGAAATGGTTGCTTCCATTTGGTGAATTATTTTAGTTCTGTTAAATTTTCATCTGCAAATGTGTGTTGGAAGACAACAGATCTACCACCAGGTTCTCATTACTCTCTAGTGAATGTAGTATACAATTCTCAGTTTTTGTATCTGAAAATGATTAAGAGAAAAAATTTCCTCACCCCTGAAGTTAAAAAGCAATAATAATACAACTAAAATTGTATTCTCTTTATTTTCTGGTCTTTAGAATAGACCTCATAGTAGGTTTTTTTTAATAGAGTTAATTTTCCTTTAGGATTATGTGTTTAACAGATATCTACTGTGTACCTTATCCAGGGAGCTGATTCTTTGTTTAGTATAAGTAGCATTGGGATCACAGTAAAAGAAAAGCCTTGGCTCCTTTGCTGTCTACAGACTAGATTGCCTTAAGAGACATTGAGACTAGTAGAGAAAAAAAGAAATTACACTGATCCAATAGATACACTGCTGAGAGGTTTCCATTATATTCTTACCTTAGACATTGTACCACCATTAAATTAACACTTTCAGGCCCTAGGAATCAGGTCAGCATGACAGAAGTTTGGCTAAAATGAATCAGCTGTATTAGTTTTTGTGAAAATGATTAAGCTCTGCAGGTTCAAGACCAGTACTGTTTTTCAAGCAGTCATTGTTTTCATGCTAGGCAGATAAAGCCTAATATAAAAGAGAAAATCATAAGGAGCCAAAGATGAAATTGAGTAGCAGAGTAAACAAACTATCTGAATACATGGTCTCAAGTAGAAAACAACACAAAGTCATTCATTTGGCACAGTTAAAAATCAGCTGGCAGGCAAATTTTTCTTTTTTTTAAGTATTTTAAGTAGACTGCCCATCAAATAAGCATAATTATAATCAAAATTCTTACAACGCTTTCAAAATTCCTAACGGCAATCAGCTCCACTCAAATTAGTAACTTGGATAAATCACCATTAATTAGCTAATATAAGCCAGCAGGTGGTTTTGAGCCCAGAGAGATTCCCTGGTTATTTAAATTATGTATACTATGCTGAAGATAGAATAAGTGTAAGGGGAACAACAAGCACAAGTCTGTTTGGAAAGAGAAAAAATACGAAACCAAAAAAACAACCAAACTAAAACAGTTTAGGGATAACACTCAGCCACAGTCCTCTCCAACTCCCACATCCTACCCAAAGGAATACAAGGTGGCTTTGACCCTCCGATCAGATAATATAATCCAGGAGCATTCTACATAGTTCCTCTTTCTGCACCAAAATACATGCAGGAAACAAAGTCTACGCTGGAAGCTTGCTTGAATAGTTTGTCCTAAAGATATTGTGATTGTTAGAGAATGGACATAGCAGTGAAAGGCATCATTGAAGCCACAAGAATAGCCCCTGTCAGCATACACATTAATAAAAAAAAAAAAAAGCAGGGGGCAATTATTTTTTGTGAGCTTGTGGTAGGCATTTCATATAAATAAATAAAATTAAAATTACATCATTTTAAGAGATTAATGTCCAGTCTTCTGTGACCAATGCTGTCATGCTCCATTGTGGACAGTAGCTGTTAGAAACCAAACTGAGCACTTCTACAGTGGAAGAAAATCAGAATTTTTTTAAAACACTGGTACCTGGAGATTCTTTGAAAAATCTGGTCCAAATCAGATGTACATCTATCAGTTTGCAAAAATTTCCATTTGCATGGTGTGTTACCCTAAAAATTCCTGAGGTCTCCATAAATTTTTCTTATAAATTACTGCCACTCACAGGGCTTATGCTTGGCGATCATGCAAATTTGAGAGTCAACTATATTTTACTCTTTAACTGAAGCTACTGGCATTGTGTGTGTGGAAACAGCAAGATCAGTACAGATGTTTGTATTTGTTCCAGTGACGGCATCTCTGAAAGTCTGGGCTGTAATGCAGTAACAGTAGTTTAAAAGATTAAAAATCCTGCCAGGTTTTACAGAATGATGCACAGGTCTGGTGGTAACATTTAATCCCAATGTGTGCTCTTGGATCCTGCATGCATCTCACACTAATTAATTCAGTGTAGTGCTCTGTTTACAAAGAGCTAGGATTGCATATCGCATGGTATTACTGCCTCTGTGTCTGGCAGACTCATTGCTGGCATAGACTTCGTGCTGGGTGATGTATTTGGCTGAACTTCTCTTCAAGCATTTATGCAGATTTCTAGTCCATCACATTTTTTAAAGTAAATTATAAATGTCTTATAAACATATTATCCAAGAATTATTTAGTTTATACAAGTTTCTATAAATTAAGTCTATTCAATACTATAAAGAATAGCATAGAAAGATGTTTTTTTCAGGGCCATATTATCACCCAAATATGAAGTCCTTATAATTTCCTTAACAAGGAAAACATGAAGCCTGGACCTACCTAAGTACTCCCCAGTTCAACAATAAAAGCTTAGGAGTTGGGTTTATCCCATGTAAATGGGGAGTCAGGCTGGTTCTCAAGTACAATGTAGCAGTGTCAAGCCTCAAGACATGTTGCAAACCCTTGCTCAGTCTTCATATCAACATTACAATTAAAAGCACTTGCTACTCTGTGGACTATTTCCCATTACCTCACAGGCCACCAGTTCTTCTTTGGTGGATCAAAGACCCTCACAGAAGAGCACGACAAAAGTAATAATTGAAAGCTTGAAGATAGATGCACATAGGTCCTGCACTTGGGGCACAACAACCCCATGCAGAGCTATAGACTAGGAGAAGTCTGTCTAGAAAGCTGCCTGGAGGAGAGGGACCTGGGGGTGTTGGTTGGCAGCTGACTGAACATGAACCAGCAGTGTGCCCAGGTGGCCAAGAAGGCCAATGGCATCTTGGCCTTGTATGAGAAACAGTGTGACCAGCAGGTCCAGGGAGGTTATTCTCCCTCTGTACTTGGCACTGGTGAGACCACACCTTGAATCCTGTGTTCCGTTCTGGGCCCTTCACCACAAAAAGGATGTTGAGGCTCTGGAGCAAGTCCAGAGAAGAGCAACAAAGATGGTGAAGGGGCTGGAGAACAGGCCTCATGAGGTGGTTGATTCACCTTCCCTGGAGGTGTTTAAGGCATAGGTAGACAAGGTGCTGAGGGACATGGTTCAGTGTTTGATAGGAATGGTTGGACTCAATGATCTGGTAAGTCTCTTCCAACTTGGTTGCTCTATGATTCTATGATTCTGACAAGTGCTGGCAGGTTGGCAAACTATGGAAAGATGATACAGACTAGGGCTTTGTTTTCATGTGGACTCCTTTACCCATCTCCAGTCTCCGTGGTCCTGCCACTGCTAGGTGCTTGCCAGGAATGAGGGAGCCTGAGCAAGAGCCGCTGTATGTGTGAAGGCCTTGACAGCACAGGAGTTTGCCAAATTTGAGGTCAATTCTTCCTGCTTTTTATGAGGTTTTTGCCCTAGTCTTTCACTCTTCCATTAAAATAAAAATAAAAAAAGGGAGCATAAGGAATGGTTTCAGAATGTATGTGATGTATGTGGAGTCAGATTGAAAATATGTAAAGATGGTAACAAACATAATTATTCCAGTAGGTAAAATTAATTCTATTATACACCAAAGTAATATCAGTGGTTTAAAAAAAATGTGTCCTGCATTATATTTTAAACAACCTTTAAAATTCTTATTTTCTCAACATGGTATAGAAGTATACAACTGTTGAGGGAAAAAAATGCAGAACTTGTTGCTCTACACATGCAACAGTGCCCTTTGATATCTTTTTTTGGACTTTGTAATAATGCTGTGACTACTGCTGTTCACAAATATTTTATTTATAAAAACTGTTGTCCCACAGAGCTGCTGCAGATGAACTGCAAGCTGAAGACTAGCCTGTGAACTCCACTTGCTCTAAGAAACAGTGTTTCTGTTTTTAAATATTAGTTTATTCTGGTTTTAAATATGGGCTGGGATATTTGGTAACTAGTAGCTTTCAGCTCCCATTTTCAGTATTGTAGCAAGGGATCTGGCTCTTGTGTAAAGTGCAGAGATAATGGTTTAACATCTCATCTTTCTATGACAATGTTGCTATGCTCTGTTACTGAAAAACAGTCTGAATGCTTTTACACTAGAACAATAGGTAGAATTAGTGTTGTTTTTGTTGTCGTATATTCATATGATATATTGGAAAAATCGGTGCTCAAAACCCATCATGTATTAGTAACTTTTGAACAGAAGCCAAATATGCTCAGAAAATGTAAAGTGTAATAGAATGAATTTTAGTGGTAAAAATATAGGAAATTTAGAGTGATGAAAGCCCTGGGATTGTGTTTGTCAGAAGCAAGTGAAGTCTGACTTCACACAACAAACAATTGGAAGAGTTCCTATGTAGGTTTTTTTTATGATGTCTTCTCTAATCCCCACTGTTAGTGATCTTTTTTTTCTAATAGTCATGTGATACTCTAAAAAAACAGCTGTTGTAAGCTGGATCAAAGGCCTATACAGTCTGAATCTGCCTAGCAGTGCCTCATAGCTTAGGAAAACATTCAAGAATATGAAATTTTGAAGCAATATTTCTTACCAAATCTTCAGCAGCCTGCAAGTTAGGAACTTTATGAAGAAGTGGAGTGTAGATTGCTCCATGTTTAAGTAGGCTTTCCTGTACTTGTCTATGAACTTGTCCAGTGTATTTCTGACTGTTGAATAATTTTGGCAGCCAAGACACCTCACTGAATTTCGCAGCTAAAAAATAGCTTCTTTTCATCTCTCCTTAGCCCATTGTTTTGCAGTTTTAGTTGTTGTCCCTCAACTTTTTCTCTATGAGAAACAGTGAGTTATAATTTCTTACACCTTTTCTTCATGGTGCTCATGAGAATCCGTACATCTCTATATCCCACCGTCAATCATCTTTCTATCACCCTTGAAGCTTGATAGAAATGCATAGAAGACTGATTTCCACATGCACGTTAATTTGCATTTATAAATGCTGAATTTTATCCGATGCTTTATTGTCCAGTGACAAAATCTTTTTGAAGTTCTTAAGTTTTGATTTTGATTACCCTCTGTAATTTCGTATCAGCAGTGGATTCTGTCACTTTGCTGTGTCAACTAACATGTTCTTTTTTTAATGTTTAACTGTACAAATTCTGCCTTAGATCCCTGCTGGATTCACTGCTGATCTGTCTTCATAGAGAAAAGCAGTCCATTTATTCTTACTTTTATTTCCTACCTTTAACTAGTGATCAATCCAGAGAATACATCTGAAGTATTCTGAGAATGTAATATACCAAGTAATATTCATCCACATTCTCACACGTCCCTCAAAAGAACAATAATCTCATGAGACTTCTACAAAAGCTATCTTGATTTCTTTTCATCATTCTAACACGTTAATTCACTTATCTATCGCTATATCCATTATTAGAGTTGTAGCTAATTTACCTAATATGAAAGTCAGATTTTTACTGGTCTCACCTCCCATGGAACGTTCTTGTTTTTAATTAATGTCTTGTTTAGCATTTCCTATTATTTTAGTATTGGGACTGATTTAAGCAATAACTATGTACATGTCCTTTAAACCTCTTGAACAAATACCATTTTCTTGCTCAATTCATTTCTCAATTTGTTCTTATCTTCCTCCAATGGTGTTTCAGTTTGAGACTGTTCTCACTTCTGCCTAGGAAATAAAACTGCTCATGCAGATCTCACCTGGAGGTCTTTCTTAGTGACCACCATCCCAAGAATACATTTTGCCTTTCTGCTATTATCCTTTAATCCTTGAGTTCTCTTTTAACTTTCAGATTTTAGCTTTTTTTTTTTTTTCTGGAAAAAAATTCAAAAGAAGTATGCAATCATAGAATCACCAGGTTGGAAGAGATCCACCGGATCGTTGAGTTCAACCATTCCTATCAAACACTAAACCATGCCCCTCAGGACCTCGTCTACCTGTGCCTTAAACACCTCCAGGGAAGGTGAATCAACCACCTCCCTGGGCAGCCTGTTCCAGTGTCCAATGACCCTTTCTGTGAAAAATTATGCTTCTCAGCACTGTTTCATTGTAAGGACATAAACAGAAAAAGGAAAAGACCACAATGAGATGTGGTACCTGAAGCCTGCTCTCTGTAATCTTTGTGCAGTGTTCATAAAATAACTCAATCGACTACGTTGTATTTCCATACCTACACTTTGAAATCTTTCAGCTTATCTAGTTTCAAAAATATTCTCCAATATTTTGGCATCATGAAAGTCTAAACATTAGAGTTCACATTAAAAACATTTGTCAGCTATTAGTAGGTGCAGTGAAGGCATTCAGTTGATAGGTTTGGGTTGTAACAGTGAGCAGGATTCTGTGTCAGTGGCAAATGAACAGGATACAGTGATTGCAGAACAGCTGCACTCTGCTGTGCTCTACAAGGGAAATTCTGTCAGGGATATCAAACTACAGAGGACCTAATTCTACTTTTAGTTAAGAACAATATGTTAGAGACATCCATATCTTCCTTCCTATGTTCAGGGGAGGCTTCCACAATAGTTAGTGGCAGAATGCAACCTTGTGTGGCAACTAAACTTTTAATAACTTACTCTTTCTTCACTGCATTGTCTTATTCATTAGTTATTTGAAAAAAAATTGCTGTATTGTTTGTGACCATTTCTAGTCTTTCTTCCTTCATCCTTGTTCTGCTTTGAGCTAAAGTAAAATCAGTTTTCTAACTTTTCAGCTAAATATCATCTAAGTAACTCAATTTTCTAAAAGTTCCCTGATAATCCTTATTTTGACATTTTTGCTGTCTTCAGGGTTTGACTCCTTCTTTTCCCTGCTTTTTTTTAACCCCTCACAGGAATTTCAGTCTTCACTGCTAGTTCTCTCACAGCACTGGTTAAATAATCAGAGTAAGTTTGGCTGTCATTATTTGAATTTAGAGATAATATCTGAATCAGTCTGGGAGTGGAAACAGCAGCTTACTTCTCAAGGGACGTTTAAGTTGTCTGCTGACTTAGGAAAATAGCACTGCGTTAGTTATTGGTCAGTGAATGGAGGAAAAAGTTGAATCTCTTTGGGGAAACAAATGGAGGGAATAGTTCAGTGACACTATCCTAGAAGCTGTTGCGTACTTGAGAGAAAGGGGGAGAGAGGAAGAATTTGGAATGCATAAATGCAGTGAAACAATAGAAAGAATCGGAACTCAAAGAAGGAAAGATTTGTGTCTTCTAAGAATTTTGCCAGGTCACCCAAAAAGAGGGGAACAGGAATTTGAAAGAAATAAAAAAGCCAGTTTCTGATCCTTTACTTTAGGGTTGGTTTGGGTTTGGGGTTTTTTTGGTCTGCCTGTTCATAAAGGAATCCTGAAAGGTTCTGGGCTTAGTCACGTGAAAATTTCAGATGATGTGGTGCATGCTCTGTGGTATGTCATGTGACCTTTTCAAAGTTGTCTTTAAAGGTGGCATATTCAATTTTTGCCAAATTACATTTTCTCACAAGTGTGTTATGTGTGCTTGAATTAAGATGTCGTGATTTGTTTAAAGGTTTGGAACAATTCAAAGAATGAAAACCAATGAAAATTCATGTCCTTTTTTCAACAGCTTAGCTTTTAATCTTCCACTTTACAGTATCCTAAGCTTGCTGGGTTTTTTGTATTTACCTTCTTTACACGGTCAAGATCTACATTTAAAAGAACAATACACAAAAGTATGTAAATAAAAATTTAACCTTAGGTTGGTATTATGTAGCCTTTTTGTATTAAGGCCTTTTCTGTAGACGTAAGGTCTCTCTGCTTTCAAGTTAGTTAAGTAGGATCATAATGCAATGTTTTTTTAAAAAATGCTGGTGTATGTCCTGTAATGATTATTGGTTAGAAATATCCATGCAGTGAACTACTTAATGCATGTTACAAATCCTACTATACTTAGCAGAGTGCATGCGCAGAGATGAATAAGCACCAAGTCAGAAGACCTTTTAAATGAAATAGTGACGTTGACACACGAGCATACCTTTTTTCTTATGAACTAGCTCATTATTAGGTTTATGTCAGGAAGCAAAAGTAGTGAAATTTTGAAGAAACCCTACAGATAAATTATTAGGACCTTCTGTTAAGGTAGGTCTTTAATGAACAAGATTATATCACGTGGATGTTAGAGTTGGACTATGATCCTAAAAATTCAGAGGGTGTTGATTCAAGCTTGTAAACTGGGAAAAAAAAAACGCTGAAAAATAGAGATTATTTAGCACTCCTTGATACCAGATTTAGTAATTCAGTTTTGGGAGAGTAGCTTATTATTCTCTTCATATCTCCTTTATATTCAAGATAGCTCCTTATGGTCTGTTTTAAGATGGTTGAGGATCTAATTAGTGTGTTTTCTTTTCTTTTCCCCCTTCTTTTTTTATATAGCATCTTTAAAAGTGAGGTTCAACCATAATCTTAGTATACTTGGGGAGAGATAGTATGCAAACATAGTTTTAAGATTAGGAATTCCTTTGGTGACTTTGGTAATTGTTTCTGTAAAAACCTTGACCTAGCATTTTACAGAAAATGTCTAGCTATACAAAAAATGTTCCATTTACAGTCATCAGGTATCTGTTGCCATTAATGGAAGAATTCTGTTCAGATTACTGAAATTACAACCACTTAGTGCCAATCCCCCCAGTGGTTAATGAAGAGACTTGTGAAGTTTTACAAAGTCAGGATTCAGTCCAGACTTGAACCACTAAACTGGCAGTGATGCAGCTCACATTAAGTTGTTTGTTTACCCTTGCTTTCAGTGAATAGATATTTCCTTAGCAAACGTATTATATATAAAATAATTTATTATCATTGTCTTAATGAATTTAGTTGTCCATAAAGAGATTCAAAACTTCAAAATAAATCTCTCACATTTCAAGCTTCTCTACTAAAACTACTTTTAAAATGCCAGTAGATGCAGTCTTTATTTATGTGTAAATCCTTCGTGCATGTGTGCAATTAAACTTCAGAATAAGTTATAATAAAATACCCTGTGTTGCTACAGCATTACTTAAAAGCTCCCAGGAAACTGAGTTGTAAATATTGCTCTCTGTGACATGTTTTTCCTATAAAATAGGAAAACCTATTTCATACTAAACTTACCTTTTCCACATAATTATTAATTTTGAAGTGGGTCTTGCCATTGCAAATAATAAAAATAATATGAATGTAAATATATCATGAAGCTGTATATCGAGATACTCTTAATGTAGGTGAATTTACTTAGTAATCTTTAAACTAATGGTGTCCAAGAATACCACAGGATGATTCCTCTTTCTGAATTTCACTTTGACATCTAGAATAATGAATAGTAAGAAAGATAGGCCAAAATTCAGAAGTGATTTAGCTAATGTGCGGTTACGCCTCCGTGGATGTAGTCATTCTGGTCTGAATCAGGCAAAATAATAACATAAGTAACACATGAAAATGAGACATTCAGTTATTTGATTCAAATCAAAGTTTCTTGATCTTTGCATGTCACTCTCATGGTGTTGGCATTTGGCTTTGTCTAACTTGGTCTCTCCACAGCTGTACTCAGGTTTTACAAAGAACTAAACTTAGTCCTTGTGAAACTTCCCGAGTAAGAGGGTTGATGCTGGGCTTGTGTTACTCAAAAAATGCTTGCTTTTGGGAAAGACAAACTGTGTTAAAGTCTCACTGTTGCCTTATTGTTGACTCCATTCATCTTGTTGAGGAGAGGCAGCAATTTTTGATGGTGTCAGATGTTGATGAGCAGTCCAAAGGAACAACTTCTCTGTCTTCCATGTGTTGATAAAAAGAAATCTGACCTCACTGCCTCACAAGTCCTTTTGGTTCCATGCCTTGGCTTAAATTTATACTTCAGATCTCTAAGTATAGCTTCTGATTAGAAATTCCTTATAGCAAGTCTTCAAATATGCCGTTTTATGCTAACTTAAGAAAAGGTTTCAGGGAGAATAGTACTTGGCTACAAACAATGTATGCAAGATGAAGATCTTTAATGTCAGGGAAAAAAATAGTAGAGGATATGCCTTTTTTGAAGAGATTTTCCTTCTTCCATCTGCACTCAGGAAGGAGTAAAACCATACAGAATTAAATGCCAATAATAATACTATGATTAGTGTACATATTGATAAGGTGCACAAAATGGTGCTTAGATTTAGATTAGTATTAGAAAACTAGTCATTGTGAAAATTATTTTATTTGCATGTTAAAGAATTGCATTGATGAAGAATGTTACTGTTAAAGCAAATGTAGTTCTAGTTCAGAACTAGAACACAAAAAACCTAATACTGACTTTGTTTTCTATTATTTCAGGCAAACAAACTTGTGGGTAGGTTCACAATATTTAATTTAATTACTATTAAAAATTAAGTCAGTGACTAGAAAGGGCATCTAGTGAAAATGTACATTACAGCTTACCCTAAAAGAAGAAATATTGAGCCAATGAAAGCAACCTATAGAGAGTGTGAAATAACAGGCAAGTGCTGGCATTTTAGGACTGTCCATAGACGTGCAAGTTTTATTTCACATTGTCCTCATCCTCCTCAATAAGAATGACTGATAGCTTCACTTTGTGATTTCCCAGCTTTTAAGAGTCTATTTTTATTTATTTTTTATGACCAACCTTACACTTGTTAAATGTAATTTTTGCTTTATGTAACATAAAAAAAGAGCACATCTGCAGTCTGCTGTCCCATGAATTAACAAGAATGACTGGACATAAGACAAGAAATCCTTTAAAAACATATGTTCACATTAAATATCTGGGCTATCTCAGTAAAGGAGGTCTTGTGGGGTCATTTTTGATGCAGCACAAGTAAACCATTTCTACTCTTCTGAAATAGTTTCTTTCAGGTTTATATTGAGCTTGTATAAAGGCACATTACATAAATAAGGGCTTAGTTTGTACATTAGTCTTTTACATCTTGAATTCTTACTAAATCCTTGTTTTTACCAACTTGATGCATAAGAGAGATTGATTTCTGCTGCACATGTCTATGGTGTTTATTTTGTTATGTTTGGGATTAAAAACAAAATTAACACGCATAATCAGTTTTCTTAGAATTAAAAAGGGTGCTTTGGTACCTTTGGTTACATTCTTCTGAAGAAAAAGGAGAATAGAAGAGATGTGATAGTAAAGGGATCGATTTATTCAATCACTGGGTATAAAAACATTAGCCCTGGGAAAGAGCCTCCCTCTCAGAGCTTTAGCTGCCCAGTCTCACTCGTGTGGCACAAACTAATTTGCATTTTTAGAGAAATTTCATGTCTTCTGTGAGCTCTAGTGAAACATGAATAAATTGCTTTCTTTTCCTCTGATTTTATAAAGCTGAATCCATTAGGGGTTGAGTCAAACTGTAATGAAAGAAAGGCAACAACTGAGATGATGGAAACCCTGGATTAGATTTCTTAGTAGTCCAAGCTCAGCTGTCATGGCCTACGTGTCAATTTAGTGCTCTTTGGGGAGGCCCGACAGTACATGTGAATACTTTTTTAACTGCTGTGTTACAACAGGTCTCTAAAGCAGCCAGGAATTAAAGAGAGAGGCAAAGATTAAGAATTAAATGGAGCCACAGCAAGCAGTTCACCAGAGAGATTTGCAGTCAGGCAAGTAAAGCTTACAAGCCTGTTAGCCCCGCTGCCACCTGCCTGACAGGCTTGCATGCAAACCCACCGTGCTCCCTTTGTGCATGCTGAGTCGGTGCAGTCGCTGAAGATGCATGCTAAGGATACAGGTTTTGGTGGTACTGAGTGCACTGGCCTGGTGCTGCTCTAGCACACTGGGTCAAGTTCACCACAAACCAATTGTCAGTTCGAATAAGGCCCCTGCAAAGAGTTGGTACTTTTATTCTATCTTGCTTCACATAGCGGGTTCATAATACGATAGCTGCAATCTATGCAGAAACCAGAAAAAGCTGAAGTACAGTTTCTAGGTTTATGCTTAATAAATGAATTTGCACACCAGGATCAAACTACAGCTCTGTTATTGGAAAAAGGGCAGTCTTCAAGATTTTTGTCTATGAAATACTCTTTCTGATAGGACAAGGCTTTGCTTGAGGACTCTTTAACTTCCAGACAGGGGTGTCTTATTATTATTTATAGCAAGAAGTTTTGTCTATTATATATTATATTATATTATATTGATAGGATATATTATATGGATAGGAATGGTTGGACTCGATGATCCGATGGGTCTCTTCCAACCTGGTTGTTCTGTGATTCTATGATTATGAGCTTTGTGATTAGGTTAGAACATGATGTGATCAGAAAATACCAGTTCCAGCAAGGATTTTAAGGAGAGAGTTAGAATCATAGAATCACTAGGTTGGAAAGGACCCACTGGATCATCACATCCAACCATTCCCATCAGTCACTAAACCATGTCCCTGAGCATCTCATGCACCCGTCTTTTAAACACCTCCAGGGAGGTGACCCAATCACCTCTCTGGGCAGCCCAGTACCCAATAACACTTTCTGTGAAATATTTTTTCCTGATGTCCAGAAGTTGCATATGTATAGTTTTTATTGGAAAGCCCTGCTCTCCCATCAAAGCACTCAATGTTCATCTGAGTATAGTCTGGTGTTAAATTATCAAATTAGTTACCCAGAGTCTTCTACCTAATGCTTGGGATTTATCCAGCTTCTAAAGAGACTGTCACTTCCTCCCATAAAGAGAATGATGGCACAGTCAAGGGGTCCTAGCTCTACAGCAGATTGATATAGCTGAAATCACCTTAAGTTTCACATTCACTTTGTGAATTTTGGTCAACTGTGATATTTTGAAAGCCATGTTACTTTTAAAGCAGGTTTCCTGGATTGTGAGAGCAGTTTAAAAAAAAAATCTACCAGAATCTCAGACTTGTTCCCTGGAGAAAAACTCTTTCCTTATTTCTCAACTGGTGACTTCCCATGATTTACCATGTCTTAGGAAGGCATTTCAAACTGACCTCCAGAACAGACCCTATGAGGAGCGGCTGAGAGAGCTGGGGTTGTTTAGCCTGGAGAAGAGGAGGCTGAGAGGAGACCTCATTACTCTCTACAACTACCTGAAAGGAGGTTGTAGAGAGGAGGGAGCTGGCCTCTTCTCCCAAGTGACAGGGGACAGGACGAGAGGGAATGGCCTCAAACTCCGCCAGGGTAGATTTAGGCTGGAGATTAGGAGGAGGTTTTTCACACAGAGGGTCATTGGGCATTGGAATAGACTGCCCAGGGAGGTGGTTGATTCACCTTCCCTGGAGGTGTTTAAGGCACGGGTGGATGAGGTATTGAGGGACTTGGTTTAGTGTTAGATAGGAATGGTTGGACTAGAAGATCCGATGGGTCCCTTCCAACCTGGTTGTTCTGTGATTCTGTGATTCTGGCAGGAACTGTAACTGAAATGGTGCGTGCCCCCACTTCCACTTATACCTTGGTGAGGGACAGAACTGAGAGCCAAACCTTCCCTTGACAGCCTAACCTATGGCAGCAGCACAGAAAAAAATCGTACTTCTTTTTTTCCACTTGCATTGTGGTTGGAGGAAAGGTCCAAAAGAAACCAGATCACCTGTTGCTGCTCTTCTTCCCTCAGGCCCAAGTGCCTCTCTTCAGCCTCATTAAGCCTCTGCTACACAGACAGTATCTGGTGTTTCTCATCTCAGCATTGTCACTGAAGTAGAGGAGTGGAGTGGCAGGGTGACATCTTTTACTTTATGAAGACATTTGTTTGCCTGATGGATGTTTCTAAGCTCTGCTGTTCCTAAAGGAAAACAACATGATTGGTACGGCACAATTCAAAGTGAATTCAAAATTACTGAAGTCAGATGTTTTCTAAAAAGACCTGTTTTGAAGCAATTTGGCAAAGCTGCCATAACCTTGCAGACTCTAGGGAAGGTGCATTGGTTGCATCACTTGAGGATTGTGCCCAAACTAGCCAGAGCATTTATTTTTAACTTCTAGCTTCTACTGGCACATTCTTTAAAATCTCTGTAGTTCTACAACTTTCAAAAGTAGCTCACAAGTCTTATGCTGACTACTAATAAAACAGAAAATCCATTTTTCAATGTAATATTTTTTTCATGTGAATCTATTTCTCATCAAAAGAAGTGGATGACTGGCTTGAAAACTGAGTTCTCTATTTATCTGTAAAGACAGAAGAAGACAATCAGTGGCTTTTCACATTGTCCAGTGTTGTTTGAAAGAACACATTCATAAATCAGAAAATGCAGAGGGAGAAACCAAACACCCTGTGTTGCTTTGACCAAGAAAAGTATTGTTTCCAGTGCCTGGTGAAGAGAAGTAGGTCTAATCTCACTCAGTTGGTAAAATCAGCAAGGAAAGTTAAGACAAACCAGCTCCTCCAAGGTGTCCATGGGAGAGGTATCTCACCTAGCATTATTTCCATATCACTGTATGTGAATGCAAAGACCCTGCATTAACCTGGACCTTATTTTCCAGCTGCTGAGTTTTTTTGTAGGTTTATTTTAAGAATCAAGTAGGAGCACTTTGCATCAGTCTTAGAGGAGGACTTTAGCTGCTATGGAGAATGGTATTCTCCCCAGCAAACCTCAGTCACAAGAAAACTGATATTTCCACGAGGGATTCTGTATCTTCTTTTTAAAGAGCATAATCTTCCAGATGCTTCCCCTACGTCTCCTTACCCAGAGAGCATGCACTCATGCCTAAGATGCATTAGAAGATGTAAAACTAAAGTCAGATAAGGAGAAAAAAAATCTGCCTGACATCCTTTTTTTTCGTAGCAGATGCATTGCTGGATTTTCTCTGCTTCACTGACTTCAGTTTCTGTGCCCAGAAGATACCTTTGGCTGAGCTCTTGGAAAACAGTTTCGTAGGCAAAAAGAATCTGCTTTATGGAGACTTCAGATGATAAACAGTTTGCGAGCCACCAGGCAGAGTAGTCACTGTAGATGCTGAAATAAAGATGTCTGGACGATGAAGAAGTACTCTTACAAAGAATTATAGAAGAGTGAATAAGTCTTTAGAGCCCAGAAAACAACAGAACCAAATCAAAACATAAAGAATTATATCTGCAGAACAAGAAATTCTCAAAAGTACATAAAGCACTCATATAAATATAGAGAAATAAAAGCAAAAAGAAATAATATTAGAGATACTTCTAATCAGAGCAGTCTGATAGTGTATTTGAACCTTGGTATGCTAATGGCGTGTAATTAGGCAAAAGGAAGTATTTAAGTAATCTGAGCTTTCCAGCTTTCCCTCCCTTTGGGACACCTTTGAGGGACCTGAATTTCAGAGGAAGAGGTGCTAAGCACTCTCTGACAACCAGGTCCTTTGAAGGCACATCAAGCTGCATATTCAGAAATGAATATCACAGACTACTAGTGATTTAAATACTGAGCTCCTCTGTTCAGCGGCGTATTTTGCTCAATGGGTAGAAGACAGTGTTTACAAAAGGCAGTTATGAACTGTTCTATCTTGTCTTGCAATTTTAATGGGGTCTTTATAACAAGAACTTAACGGACCTGATGCAGTATGTCTACTTGAGTAAAGGATAAGGTACGAGGTTGTATGTGTAGCCATGCAAAAAGGTTGCATACAAAGGAAGTTCGTAAAGTAGGCTCTCAAGTTGGGTATTTGAACAAGGATTGTAGTAATTTGCAAGAAGACAGCAAGAATTTTTCAGTGTACTGATTTTGGCATTGAAGTGGTCTTAGAATCATCACTATGCCTGAAATCTGTGTTTTCGCCTCTACTGTGTTGTAATTAGTAAATTAGCACTGAGATACAGCAAGCACCTGATTTACCTTGCTTTGTGTTAAAATGAATTTATCACTGATAATTCTGCACACAAATTTGGATTAAATGTACTGCTTCTGTTATGATCATTATGTTGTCTGAAACATCACTCTGCTTACTGCTTTTCTACCCTTTGCAATGAGATTAGATTTCATTCCTAAAGATGTCTGTTAAAAACTTCTGTGCATATGTCATTAAGATACACACAGGTTTGTAAAAGCCTGTAGAAATATCTTTTAAAATGCTGGCAGAAGTTCTCCAGGACTATAAAGCACCTGTTCTGTGAGCAAGATAAGGATTTGTTTTCATAAGAAATATGCTCGGTCTTTAGTGGTGACTCATTGTGGGAGTGGTTTTATGCTGCTTGTATGTTCTCTGCTTGCCAACTCCTCAGGGTAGCCAAGGGTGAGTTTGCCTTCTACCACGAGAGTGAGCAGCTCCTCTTTCCTTAGAATTTTGCTTTCTTGGGACGTTCCCCTGGAGTTTGACATGTCTTTAAGAGAGACCGAGTCGGTTCCAGTTGTGATCTTTTTTCCTGCATCTAATTGTGGGATGCAGGAAAATAAACCCTTCTCTGAGCTGTCTGTGAATTCTCATTTGCACTGTGGAAACTTTGATTAACCAACTGGGCAGGCACTCAGTCTGCTTTGTGTTGCTAGAAAACTTTGCCTTGGACTGAGAAAGTTTCAAGATGCTGAATCTGAAATGTTTTCTGAATATCATCCTACTTTGGATTGGAGTAGAGCCAGAGATGAGATGCTGTATGGAAACTTCAAGCTAATAGTTATGATTTCATGTAAAACTTGTTGACAGTAAAGGTAGAATTATAAACTAAAAGCCGGTGGCTATTTTGTTTAAGTTTCTTCATGTTTAGAAGTTATCTTCTTGGTGACTGTTTTTCAAAGCTGATTTCTCTGGTTACAAAAATTTATGTAGATTGTTTGTGATGTGTCTCTAACTTCTGGATACACAAAAGACACAGTTTCATATTTTGAACCTTTTTTTCTACCTGTATTCAAAACTTTCACCTGTGTTATTTCAGCTTCGTATTGAACATCTGGTTTGTGCAAAATATGTTACTATGCTGTATTGTCACAGACTTGTGTATCCTTTTCACAGTGACCAGAACTGAAAAATGTAAGATCAAGAGAGACATTTCCATTGTTGTGCAAATGTCTGGCACATGCCCAAACTATGTCAGAGTAGAAGATTAACTTGTCTGAGGACTGTTGAATATGAATAAGTAAGCAATGGAAATTATTAGGCAGGGAAAAATTCATGTTCCCGTTAGGATTTCTCATCCAAACCAGAAAAAAACTTACACTTTCCTTATAATGCCATAGTCCAAGAAGGCTCTTTAAAAGCATAGAAAATAAATTCTGCTTCTCATTCATAAACTTACCCATTTGGGAAGACTTTATTCAGGGAAACCTACCTGTTCAAATGCTTACTGGAGTTCATTAAAGACTCTCATTTCTACTTCTAAAGACTCATTCATTGTCCTGAATAATATATATGATGTGCCGAAGAGAGAACCAACTCTCACTTTTACAATCTAAATTAAACAACTTTATCTTAAAAAAAAGGAGCACTGTCTCATTTCTAACTGGGCTAGAAGCCCTACAGGTCTTGCAGGTGTGAATTTATTTATTTATTTATTTATGCAAAATCTTCCTACAAGAATCTGAAAGCTAACTGAATCGAGCTAACTAAATTGTTTCTCCTTTTCTGCCTGCTTAGAAAGACTGAAGTAGGCAATGGCACAATTTTATTGAAGCAAACACTCATCCATAAACAACTTCTGAAATGCAATTGGATGATCTCCTGTGCTTTTCTCAGCCCCACCTTCTAACCTCTCGAATCTGGAGAGTTCATCTCTATTATATGTGGTTCTTACAAATGTCCATGATTAATAACTGCTGTGATTCATTAGCCTGTGTTGTTGGTATTGTTTCCCCAATGGAAGCATTTACTGTCTAGGGATAGTCCATGATTACTCTGCCTTGTGGAACAGTAAGATGCTTTCAATCTAATGTGCTGTCCGTGTTTTAGCATAAAATAATATTAAGGCATCCACATAATGGAACCATCTAAAGATCCATTTTATTAAGCACTGAAAGAAAATGTGTGTGTGTTTGTATGTGCAAGGGAAACATAATCAGCAAATCTTTTTCACCAGAAACATAATTTCAGTAAGCGTTTAGCATAAAGATACAGCTATTTTGAGGTATAGTTCTTCAGATCTGAGGTTGAAAAATTCTCTGTAGCCAATATACTACCTGGTACAATTAACTTACTAAAATTATATACGGCCTATTCAAAGTAGGAAAAATAGGAAACAGGGGTAGATTTATTGTATTTATTCCTTTTTGAGAGTATTTATTTTAAATGCAATCTACCTTCAAGTAAAAAGCTGTAATGCTCTTAAAAGATTTCTGTTTTGAGTTACTTCACATACCTTAACAGAGCATGTAACCTTTTTACATTATATGATCAACTTTTTGACAGTGCAGGGCCAGCGCAGCTAATGGAATAATAGCCTGCAGGGTCCAGCTAAATGATATACGAATATAATCAACCTTTGTGATGACTATTCAAAAGTAATCCCTTTAGCTTTCAACTGCAACATATATTTCAACCGGGCAAAGCCATATGAAGAAAATGTCTGCAGACTCCACTGATACAATATGGCCTTCATATCCCCACAGTGTGTTTGCTGCTCACAGTGAGTTTTAAATTTAAGGTAATGGCTACTGTATATTCATGCGAGTATAGAACAATACCTTTGATTTGTTGGAGAAATGTTACATTAGCTACCAAGGGCCCTATTCAGTAAACTTTGACACAACCCTTATATATGGTTTACTGCTTATTCTAAATGGAATATGCCTGATAAAAATGCTTTGCATGCCCAAATTGTACAAATTCATTAATCTTTATATTCATGAAACCTCCAAGTACAACTACCTCCATTCCAAGTGAACCTAGTCAGGATACGTGGCTAAACATGTAGGTAGGTCCAGTCTGCTTTCAAAAAGGCATAACATCAGTTTTCATTTATCAAGACAGAAGAGAAGTAGGAGGATCTTCTACAAGTGTGGGATGCCCATGTCGTTGGCAGTCATATTATTTGTCACTGTATCTTTATTCCTGCTCCATTACATCATTCTATGTATTATGTAACTGAAAACAGTTGCACGACCATTAAAAATGCAAGCAATTTTTAAATTGCAATGATGGTTTATGTCTCATCGGCTGCCTTATGCCAGCTTGATAATCTAGCATACCCTACTTTTCACTAATCACTTGTGCAAAGGACTAGCTGCTCTGCTTAGATTTCTCCCAGGAATGTAAAGAAACAATGAGATTTTTAGAAGTGTAACAGTCTTTAGATGGACACACGTAAACAGCAAGAACAGAGATGACAATTCTAACTGCACTGAAAATGGGGAGGGTATAAAGGGTGCAATAGTCTTGCTTTCTCACTCTTTCTTTTGTGAGAAAAGTACAGTGTTGGCTAATAGTGAGTCTGAATACATGGAATTAATTGTATTAAAGGAAGAGAGAGATAATGAAAACACTGCATTACCTTATATTACCATTTATATATGTTCGATTTAGTTGAGAGTTCACTCACATTAACAGCACTTGCAAATATGGTTTTGTTTGCATATGTTCGCCTCAGTAGGTATGAAAACATAATAGTACCATTGCTGTGTTTTGTTTGAGGTGTTGTATTACAGGATTTTGTGCCACTTAAGCAAGTTAGCTATAGTAGAAAAGTAGGGGTTTGGTTGGTTGGGGGTTTTTTTTGTTTGTTTGTTTGTTTGCTATGTCACTTTTTGAGCCTGTAGAAAACTAGGGCATCCTCAGCATCCTGCAGCAGGGAGTTCCAAGGATGAGTTGGCAATGCGCAAAGAACCCCTTCCTTTGTCTCCAAGCCCATGACCTGCTACTTTCAGTATATCCTACCTCATTCTTTTAATGGAAGAGAGAGTGAAAATTTGTCTCTGGGTCACTTTCTGCATGCTACTCTCATTCTTACTTCTGTCATCTCCTCAAAATAACGTCTTCCCTTTTTTTCCAAAGCAGTTTCAGCTCTCTGATATGGTATTCAGTAGTATTGTGATTCTTCATCAGTTTATGGAACTTTCAGTGGAGTTCTTGTTTAATGAAGTCCAGCACTTCCAGAAGAATGCAAAATTTGGATTTGGATGCTTTCCCATTGTATGCATGTGCAAGCACAGGAAGACAGGTGTTGCCTGCTTAATTTTCCTTATAATCTTTTGAGAGACTGGTTCCTAAAATTCCTGCCCTCCTTGGAGTCACAGATCATTTTGCTTCAGGTTTTGTAAGTGTGCCTTTCATCCTTTTGTTTGACTTTTCACTAATCACTTGTGCAAAGGACTAGCTGCTCTGCTTAGATTTCTCCCAGGAATGTAAAGAAACAATGAGATTTTTAGAAGTGTAACAGTCTTTAGATGGACACACGTAAACAGCAAGAACAGAGATGACAATTCTAACTGCACTGAAAATTCAACCAGACAATTTTAATTATATTTTATCGACAGCAGTGGTAATATGTCAGGAACATCTTATTATGATTAATTATATTTACATACTATTAATACACATTAATGTTTAGTTCTGCATTTTGTGCAACACAATAAGATAGAAGGAGAATGCTTGATGGTGTGATGTGTGGTGGTGTATATGTATTATCATTATGAATATGAGATGCTTTTATTGTTCCCAAATAGCACAGGCCAAACAAATGCCAAGAAAACATTTATGGCTCTGTATTCCATCAGTTATCCTTCATATGCTTCATATTTGCGGGGAGGGTAGAACTGTTAATCAGACAATAATAGCTTGGTGTCCAAGTGAGAAGGCAGAAGGCCAAAAGGTGCATGAGAAAAGCAATTTATGCTATAATTTCCCATCTGTCATGCACACATCCCCACCATTTCTTGCATGTGTCAGCGTATGCTGTCAGGAACACAATTTTATGTGTATTTACTTGCAAATACATATGTCAGTATATATAACTTGTCACGTTTTGGCCTTGACTCACCCACCTGTCTTGTGCCATTTTTTCAATAGCATTGATATAATACAGGCAATAATGCTGCACTGGTATAAAGCTGGAGTGGGGCAACAGAGTTCAGATCCCCTGCTGGTCTGCCAGAATTGTATAAGGCACTCAGCCACTTGAGTTCCTAAGCCAAACTGAGAAGTTACAGGCTGTGCACTGGTGAGCCAAACCCCGTATAGTCAATTGGGGATTTTGTTTGGACATGGTTTGCTAGTAAAGGAATTTCCGTTGAGGTACTTTACATGTGGTTTCAAAAAGTGTTATCTGGACTAACTACATTGTTAAGTATAAAGTAAACCACTAATATACATGTTGCCCTTGTACCAAATGAGACTTCATATCCTAATCCTCAGATATTCTTCACAGATTTACTTATCCTGTTCTAACTTGTGTGCAATTATGGATGGAGTCCTAGTTAGCAACTGTATTTAAGAAATGACATGATATGGCAAAACATACATTTTATTGAATCTTGAGTGTTCCAGGAGTTTGCGTCCAATCCAAACCTTGCACCAGCAGAGACATTGCTTTGAATGTTATTTTTCATCTCCACCAGAACTGGGTTAGTGTATTTATTTTGGACATGGATTGAATTAGGATGCCATATAAGCACCATTGTTATGGCCGTGACTGGAAGACAGAGTCTATTTTTAGACATCACAGTGAAAAGAGGTAGTGACAAATTGAGGAGGATCCAGACAAGGATTTTACAAAGGTCAGAAAACATGAGCTCCCTTCAAATATTGAAGAGTTTGCATTTGCTTAGCTTCAGAAAGAGGAGATTAGGGGGAAAAAAAATAATCCCTCAAGCTATAAGGAGTTACTATAAAGGAGGATGGTATTCCTTTGCTCTTCCTGTCCACAAAAGGTAGAACAGGAAAACGATCAGTTTAATGTGCAATAAATATTTATCTTAAGTATTAGGGAAGAAACTGAGCTATAAGATTGTGAAGCACTGGAACAGAGAAATTAGGGATGTTGTGAAACAGCCTTCATCAGAAGCCTTTGAGAATAGATTTGACAAATAGATGTCAGGGATGAGCTAGATATATGTGCACTTTCATGATTTGAGGAGGTGAACCAAATCACTAGTTCCAAAATAGGAAGCAATTCCCCAGGGTTGGTGTGGTTGTAGCTAGGAGGTGGGAGGTTGCTGGAGAGCCACTGGAAACAAGAGCAGCAATTGCGGCTAAGAGATGTGAGTTTGGTGCGGCAATGGAGCAAGGAAGGAACAAGGCTGAGCATCACAAGTCACAGGAGCAAGGAAAGCGTGTGGCTGCTAGAAGCTGTGGAGTTTGATCACGTCCCATTAGGGGGACCCAACTGAGAGATGGCAACCTTCCTTACCCAACCTCCTCACTCTGCTCTTGCTTTCTGCATTGCTTCTCCTGGAATCCACTTCTCCTGGATAGTCTTCTATCAGTACTGTTTCCCATCATCTTCTCCCAAATGTATCTTCCTTGTTGGCTCCCCTGCTGGTCTCACCTGGACCCGTCCTGCAAAACTGGCCTGTTTGAGAGCTACTGCACAGGAGTGCAAGAAATAAGAATAGAAATCCCTGTCAGCTCTGTATTTCAAGGGTTACTTCTTATGTGGTTCACCTCTGTGTTGTCTTAGATTTCCTTCTCTTGTGACTTTCTACTGCATTACATGTTTTTCATATAAGCCTTCTTGGCTTTTTACTATTAAGACTGTTGTAAGTCTAAAGCACTAATGTACTTTTTTTTTTTTTTTTTTAATAGCAGAACTTGATAAAGAAACAAGTGCTTCAAAATCGCCATGAGCCTCTTCCAAAGACACCAGTTCTAGATACTTCCTGGTACAGTATTTGCTCTTAATCCATAGTCTTTATACCTATCATTATGCTGATTTTCACAAAATCTCATTGATATAAAAATTTAAGCAGATTTTGACAGGCACTTGCATATCCTCTCTGGTTTACTTTGTCCAAACAACAGTATTTTTCTGGCATATAAATGAACAAATCCACACTTCCTTCAGATTTTTTACTTGTTTCCCCAGTTTTAGAATTTAATTGCCTTTGATCATGTAATTGATTTTAATTTACAGAAATAAGCCTTTGAGATAGAAACAAGTCTATTAACCAGATGCTGAACTCAAATGTAAAACAAGTAGATATCAAAGTGTATGTATAAATTTGCAACGTTTATCCTTTTTTGGCTGTTTTTCATTATAGATAATGACTGCTTACTTACATAGAAGCTGTTAGATGTATAATGAGTACAGGAAGATCCTTGAAGAGTCATGCGACAAAGTAGGAATTTCGGTAGGAATTTTGTCATTTAAATGTGAGCGCAGTGTTGCAATATAAACATCAGAGAGCTCTAAGTTCTTTTATGATTGAAATGTGGCTTCAATATGTGTTACATTTTTTCTTAAAAATAACTGGTGTCATTGAAATAAATACAGGAGGAAAAGAGTAACACGGAGTAGAAAGTTTGCATTTTGTACCCCTAATGCTTTTCTTCTGAAGTGTTGAGGTTCTACTGTAAAGATATTAAACATCCTTTATGCCTATTGAATAGGAATCCAAGATGCTGGACACGTTGTAAAATCAGATTCTAGGTGTTTGTCCCTTTCAGAAAAAATAAACTACGAGCTTTATGTCTTATTCATTGGGCTATTGACTAGAATACATCCAGCCGGGGTGGCAAGCTATTGCAATTTTGACCTATTCTCTAACACAGGTTGAACCCAAAACACAGCTAAGTTTCTTTAAAATCTAGTGGAGACCATTCATGTAACTGTTGAAGGTCTGTACCGTCAAAGTATTTGAAATGCCAATGGTTTCCTCAAATGCAACATCAATCTATAGGCACAGCAGTGATTCTATGATTCTAATAATGGAAGTGCATCTGGTAGAATACCTATATGTCACATTTTCAAAATTTAACCTGAAGTTTCCCTTTTAGCAAAGCCTGTATTCATTCACATGCTCAAGTAAACTAAAATTCTGCCTAGATTCTTTTTGACAAATAATCGGAAGCGCTGATTTTGGAGTCAAGGGGGGAATCCTCTCCCATTTTGAGCTGATGGAATTCTTAAAGGTGGGTTCCCCACATGACCCACAGCGGTCTAATTCCTATGGTCTTCACAGTCCTCGGAGGGCATTTTTCCAGCTACCATCACTGTTGACTCAAAGAAGAAATAGAGGACGGAAGATGGCAGTTATCACTTTGCAAAATATACATAAAAGCAGAATTTGGAACCTTTGAATTTTATTTAGGAAAATTGATGCAAGCTTTCATAATTTCATGTCATAGAAAACCTGTTGTTTCAGACTAGATAAACAAAGCTTTATGAATCCCACTAGTCAATCATTCCTTTCCTTATAAATGGAGGTTCCCAGATTCAGAGTTCGAAGCAAGGTCCATTAGATTCGTAATCAGTTTTTATTATAGTCTTTGAGCAAGCTGTAGTTCTTGTCTTAGTAATAAGACAGGCTTTCTTCAGGACTGTAATTTGAGGAACTGGTTGACATGTGACAGCGAAAGTTCTCCCTGTTAAGATATGGTAAAAATGTATCATTAACTATCTCTTATTAGAAATTTTTTTTTACCAAGATGCTGTGTACATGCAATGTAAATACGAATACCACAATAATTTTATTCTTTTCCTTAGAGGTCTTTGTTGTCTGAACATCAAGCTTATCTCAACAATATTAATTTAGAATGTTTTTACAAGTCTGAAAAGTTGTAGAGGAGTGTTCCTACATGCAATTATGCACACACATAAGCATACTAATCTCTTTACTGGGTGTTAAAAAGAAGTAAACGTTTTAATAAAACCAGGAAGAGAAACGGGACCATGAATTAAATATAAATAACAATAGTTACCACTTTACCCCCTATATTTTAACACTGTATTTAATAATATGAAACATAAAAAAACATTATAAAACCAGGAAAATGTTGCAAATAATATCTGAAAATTACATTAATCTGCAAACTCTTTTAATCTGAATGAATATAGCATGACTTCTTGTAAGAGGCTGCTATTTTTAGGTATTTGTAATTTCTTTTATAAGAAAGTTGTCAATAAAAATGGAGTATTTTAATTTATCCTTCATGGTAAAAAATTATGAAATAACATAAGACAAGCAGGCATTCTATAAAAGACAACCATCAATTCTTCAAGGTCAAGTTTCTAAATCCTTAAGGAGTTTGAACCTCAGGTACATTTCTGCAGCAACTCAACATTCTGTGTATGAGCCCCAAAGTTATTATGCAATTATATTAAATAGCACCCATAATCATCACTATTTTTTTACTAATCTGCATTTGTTACTAAGTGGTAGCTTTTTTTTTTAATTTTAAAAACAAGGTCACAAATTCATCCTCTAGAGATGAGCTCTCCCATACTTTTTAATAGTACTTTTCAGTCATAAAGCTCTTAATAAATATAAAGGGATTTTTATCATCCTATAAATGTAAATGCAAGTTGTATTCTTCAAAGTCAGGAAGCATTGTGAAAAAAATATATTTATTGAGCTAAATGTCCCTTCCCAGTAAAAATTTGTCTCAGTAACTATTGGTCTGGCAGAACGCAGGCGTTGTTCTGCTCCTTGCAGACATTTTCAGTGGGAAAAAGAAGGCTCTGCTTTCCCCTTCAAATTAATGGGGCAAGGAGGTTAGGCAGAATGTCGTGCCATACATTATACTTTGGACAGGATCCTGGAATAAACCTCTTGGCTGTTAGGAGCCAGACCCCCGTGGGTCGTAGGCAGGACTCGGTGTAACGCTTAGCATGGTCCAGCTGAAAGCACAGGGCTCCCTGGCACTTGGCTGCAGTTTCAAGTCAGTATTTCTTCAGAAGAAAAATCACCACTTTCTGAATTACCAGTGCTGCTTCCAACATCACTTTTGCTGGTGATCTCTTGTCAGATATTGTATCACTCATGAGATCTGCTGAGATCAGAGCTCAAAGTGGTATAATGGAACTTTTGGTATTTGCCTCTACGTGAGAGATGCTCAAATTTCTTTAAGGAACTCCACGTATGGAACAGAATTATTCTCCACTCTGCCTGGCTCATTATCATTGCAATCTTTCCTCCAAGTTATTCCAGAAAGCCTCTAATCCCTTGACCCTGAAGACTTCAGTCATAAAGGAGGACTCATGAGAGAGTTGCAAGATTTTCTGTGCTCTGAAAAAAATTGTAGGCACAGTTGACTTTAATGAATTTAGGAAAGTAGGTAAATCAATTTAGCCTATAATGGCAGTTGTCTGCTTCAAAACAAAGATTTATCAAAGATATTATAGCAGATGAATCTCTGAGCAATTCTGAAGTGTAACATTGATGTCTCTAAAATCTATGTCTTGTGGATGCCTAACCTTTGTGAGACTGGCAATTCAGACTGGTTTTTGCATAGGGTTTGAGTAGGTTTCACCATGAATGTGTCAGATGGTATTGACTAACAATTCATAACAGAGGGGAAGGTGGTATCTCAGAAAGGATTCTGTTTATAATTATGAAAAGCATGTTTTCTGACCATTAATAGGGTATATCTTGTTAATTATGATGATATATAAGGTATTTCACCTGTGAAGCCATTTAGAAAATTAATGTTTGAGTCACAGAAAGGTCATTGCCACTCTGGAAGGAATCCATTCATCTCTAAATAGGCCATCCAAATATAGACTAAGAAATACATTATATATAATTACCTAGAAATAGATGGAATAAATAAGATTAATGATAGGTATTACTAAAGGCCTGCTTTAGGTTCCTGCTAGGAAAAAGTAGAACCTAACTCCAAGAAACAATAATATACATGTAAAAATGTAAGAAATAGGTTGAAGTCTTTAAGTAGTTATGTGAGATGGAGCTATTACACATGAGGTGAGAACTCATCAGTCTTCAGAAGCAGTGTACCTCAAGGACTTTGTCCTAAGATTCAGTCAGGTATTTCTGAAGATAGCTCCTACAAAAAGAGAGAATGAGGAGTTGTTGTTTTTTTCTTTCAAAAACGTGTCTTGTTTGACAGCATTAACTTCATGATATCTTTGTATTTGCCACACTTATGCTTACGAGTATATAGGGTGTATGTGCTGTCCTTGAAGATAAACAAATAAATACATCAGTTAATATTTCCATGTGTGAGTCTTTTTTTTTAACGCAGTCGTATCACTGAACAGTGAGCATGACAGAGCCCAAACACCATGATGGTAAAGCACATTGCCAGGAGTTTAACCTTAGGAGATAAACTTCTCTTTCTAAACATTTAAGGTTTAATTTTGTAAAACTATAGAATAAAAGCCCAGACTGGCTGTTGGTTGTGAGCTCTCAAGTCCATCTAGGAGAGGAGGAGAAAGAGAAAAAGGTGCAAGTTTGCCTTTAATTGAAAGCCTGCTGATTGTTCTTAGCTCATCTGTGGGATGGAGAATGTGAGTTCCAGATTCATACCCGCTTGCTGCAGTGCTGGCTTGGAAGAATTAATCTCCATGGGTGAGAAAGCTTTTCAGTAACTAAAATACCCCCTCCTTGTCCTTGCTGAATGAGTAGGTTTGTTTCACTGAGATTAATAATGAAGTTACCTGTTTGTTTCATTACCGCATGAAAGACAACTTGGCAACAAGAGCAGCTTTCAACACAGCTAACCTGGGTGAGACCAGAAGTGATGGCCCTGCCTGAAGTCTCTGGATGCTGAGAGTGTTCTCAGCAATTTGTAGGATCACAAAAAGGGAGGGAAAAGTTTCAAGTTGTCCCAGAAACTACCCATTTTCCAGCTCAGTTTTGCTGCTTGGCCACCTGCAGTATGGTTAGACAGAAAAACAGCAGACAGCAGATTTTCAGTAGCGCAGAAGACCCAGGAGGTGGAAACTTGAGCATCCTAGAAGGAGCATCTGGAAGCAGCTCCTGGCTCCCACTCAGCTCTGAACCCAGCTAGGATGGAGATCTACCCCAGACAAACTGATGAGAGGTAAACCTTGTCTCCGGGAGGCAGCTTCATTCAGCACCGGCTTTCATAACTGGTACATTTAGCCTCCAGTTTGGGGAATACATATCTATATACAGAGGTACATCATTTTTGAAATGTTGCTGCCTCATACACTGAACTACTCTATCCCTGGCTACGTTGCTCCCTGGTCTTCCTGGACTGTTTCAGAAAACATTGCCCCACCTGGCCACAAGCTTACCATTTGTAATTGAAGTGGCTTGAATCTGGACTTAACCTCAGCAGTGTCTCTAAAAGCATCTTCAAAGAGCCCTCCCTGAAGCATAGTGGTCGCTTTTATTTTCTCTTGTTTTCTTTCATAAGAGTTGTCTGCCTCCCGGGTTCTCAACATCGGCTGGCTGAGAAAATTAGGCACTCTCGCTTTCCACGTGAGTACCAGGAAATCGGTTTTCCTGGCGTCGCTGTCTGCTTTCTGGGCAGGCTGTGCTCGTGCCAGGCTCACACTACAGATTAAAACAAAATTTATTTATGACAAGGGAAGTTCAGGATTACCCAGCTTCTGTCTCCAGGCCCCACTCTCTCTCAGCAGCCCCGTAACTTTCACATTCTGAATTGCAATGAGCTTTCATGTCTGCTGAGCCCTGATACTCTCGGAGGACCTCCGGGATATTAGAATATTTTGATGAATTAGAGCCTTTGCTTTTACTTCGCCTCTACAAACCTCTGTTCTGGGAGAGCAGCATCACTGATGCATTCACATTTTTCAGTGAATGTGGCAGAAACAGCTAAACAACTGCTTGAGATGGGGACAGTTAAGCAGAAAGGCAAGGATTTATGCCACTTTGAATTCTTCCTGTCACACTGAAACCCAGAACTAGCATACCCTGCTCACATGGGGGGCAGGGAGGGGTGCATCTGGTCTTGACAGCAATAACGAAGTAGATCATGTGCATAGAGCCAGCAGTGAGTGGACACCTATGCAGTCTTGTAAAATGCAGCTGCTCCTGCATTGGTCTTAACAGAGGCTCTAATAGCAGCCAGCAGCTTCCTTAGGTGGTAAGTCATAGAATCATAGAACAACCAGGTTGGAAGAGACCCATCGGATCATCAAGTCCAACCATTCCTATCAAACACTAAACCAAATGTTTGGATTTCTTTTCAATTATGGCTGTAGGTCAGCCAAGCAGCTGCGTACCTGCCATGCCACCAGAGCTTGCAATACAAGCAATACAATCCATGTTGGCACCGTGTACTCCGTATAAGTAATAGGGAACACCATGAGCAAAACTTATGGATGTGCCTGCAGAGGAAGTTCTCATTATCCAGAGCTGATAACCCTGAGAGAAACCAGCCTGGATCAAACCAGAGCAGTCTTCAAAAAACCAAACCTGTGGGCCAGCAAAGGTGACTTTGGCAGGGGCAGGAAAGATGTCCAGGATCTGTATGAATGTTTTAAGTGCAGTAGGAGCCAATTAGACTGTAAGATGTTAGGACTAGGAACTGTCTGAGATAACTCGTGTGTACTAGGCTTGGCACAGAAGTTGGGAACCAGGAGTGATGTGTTGACACAAGCTTTGTGCATACACACACACCCCAGACTGCCTTAGAGTAGGTGATAGTCAGTCAGTGTTGCTGGTTGAGATCAGTTGTATAAGCCATTTTTAAGGGGTTTTTTTACTCTTTCCTTCTGGTTAGAAAATTACAGCATAGTGGAACCTGCCTAAAAATTACTTTCTGAGACGTTTGTGCCAGAAAACTTGATAGTTTCTGGAAAAAAAAAAAAAAAAAAAGCCACAAGCTGTGAAGGTGAGTGAAGTAGAAGAAGAGCTCTAATTTATTTGCAAAAAAATATGCTTGCCTTAGTCACCCTCTCTGCTTCTCCCAGATCCCACATCGTACTGTAGGGAGCTGCCGTATTTCCATCAGTGAGACAATGTGCTTTCCCTTGAAAGCTGCTGCGTTTAATCTCACCATCAGATGGTATGATTCATTTCTGCAGTCCCTGTTGTACGTTTCTTAATATCAGACATGAGTGAAATATCTTCAGGACTGTGAGTGAGAGTAGACTTAACCACTTTTTCAAAGGAAAAAAAAAGATGCTGGAAATATATAGTGGCCTTCATCAGCTGAAAGAACACATGAAGCTAAGGCCAGACTCCTGGTGAGCCTGTCATGGTACCAACTAAGTGAGCCAGAAAGAGGCTCTCACAAGCCTCGTTCACGAGTTCACTTTAGCCAAATCCCAGGTGTAGTTCAGAGCACTTGACCCAGCACACAGCTGTCTGGAGGTGGCCACATCTGATGAGTAACAGCTACACCCCTGCAGAGGAGAGGACCTATGCTGGCTGCAAGGTTCTGCTGCATGACGGTTCTGTCTGTGTGAATTGATCCTCCGTGACACAGTGAAGCTTTCCTCTGCCTTTTGTGGCACTACGGTGGCTCCACAGAGCTGTATCAATGGACAAAAAGTTTCAGATCATAGTTTAGAGTTTCTCTTGTCTTCTGTGAGACCAACGCATGTACATAGTCTGCTTTAAATATGGTCATCATATGTTGTCTCACATCACTGTTTAGGTCAAGAAGTCCTCCTGAGAGCTGCATTCAATGAGGACAGGATGATGTCCTTTTACTTCTTCCTCTGGTTCCAGAGCGTGTGCTAAAGCTCTTTCCTGCAACAGCTTTCCTGCAGTGGAAGCTGCAATTTTCAGGTCATCAAGTGACTTCTGAAGCAAGGGCTTCAAAGCCTCCCTATGTTGCAAGCTGAAGTAAAAATCTCCATGTAGTAGCCCTGAATCATATGTCTTTACACCTTTGCTTCCCTATGGTTGTACTCAGGCGTTTTGAATTTCTGCTTGTAAATCATCTCCAACACCTTTGAAACCCAAGTGTTTGTAATTGGTTCTATGAGCTGAAAGTGTTTATTTCGCGGTTTAAAGTGGTCTTGCCATCTTTAGCTGTTCTATTGCATCTCTGCATAACGATAACCCCCCATCTAGGGGGAATTACTTTCCACGATTTTGTCTGGTTTGCCATGACTGCTTCCTTACTTAGGAGCTTGATTCTCTTTTTTCGCCTTTTTCCACATGCAGCATTGGAGCATTAAAAAAACAAGCATGTTCATTAGGTGGATGGATATTCATATCAGAACAAAGTCAGAATCTCACACCCCAGCAGAAAGACTTTAGGGATCCAAATACAAATTACAGTAAAACTGAGATTTCTAAACCTGCTGTATTCCTTTCCCATTTGCACTTTCTTTGTCACTTTTCCTTGTACTCACTTGTTTCCTTCTTCTCCTTCGTTCAAAATCCCACACACCCCTCACCCCCCCCACCCCCTTCACAGTTTTGACTGACTTCCTGTTCTGCAGGAGCTCGTTCACCCACCCCTCACATCACCTGCCAAAAATTTGGCAGGTGCAGTTTCTTCCACAGTCTCTGTTGGTCCGAAACTGCCTACTAACCAAAGGTAAATCACATCTCCAAAATGATCATGAGGTTGTTTATGTTGCTAGGAAAAATGAAACTGTTCTGTACTGCTGAAAAGTGAGTAAACTCGTTGGCTTTGTGCCTATGAAAAGTGGACAAGTTCTGTTTGTCTGCATTGGTTCTTGACTGCACAGCTGCTTTCCCCAGTTTTTGGGATGTTGGAAACCTTTGAGATAGCAGGATTTGCTCTGATATACTATAGCCTGGGAGTTTGATCTGTCTACTTTGCTTCATGGCCTTCCTTCACTGTTAACCTCATATGCTTGCAGAATGAAGACTTGACACAGATGAGCAGTAAAGATGATGAGCTACTTCTAATTAAACTTCACTGCAAACAGCTGATTCATAAAAGTCTCGCCCTCAAGAAAAATGAAGGTACTTCAGCTTAGACTATCCCTGATCTCTGTACACCAGCCTGCTGCTAAATACCTGCCGAACTCTGCCCTTCAGAAACTGGGACCTTATCTTCAGGCCTGGCTGTGGGGTGCACTAGCAGATCTGTATATCAGCACAACTTAATCAGTTGTAAACGGATAGTGCTTTTACCCAGTATCATCCACAACCGCCTCCCCATTAATTCTCTCAGCCTGGAAGCACCCTGATGTCTTCCTTAATAGGGGTTAGCATTATTTATAGCAATTTACAGGTGTGCTGCTAAAAGACCAAACTGTAAATCACCTCAAATGTTGTTCCATGATGAAGTGCCTCTACATTATTTAACAAATTGTCCCAACATGACTAAATGATGCACACTGGAAAAACTTGCCGTGGAAATGTGATATTGAAAAGGCCACAATACTGCATATTTAGTTTAGATTTGTAATTGCAATTGATAGTCTTCTCACAGGACTATTTTCTGCTTCAGAAGAGTAGAATATTTCTGACCTGGGGGTGTCAGCAGGACAATACAGTGACTGATACATGTGACACTTGTGCAGCTGGCATTGCAGAGGTATTTGGCACAAAACAAAAACAAAAGAAAAATAAAAAAAAAAAAAACATTGGGATGCAGCTGCATGTTTTAGTTACAGTTTACTGCCTAGAGTGTAAGGTAGCAACGTTGTTTTGTGGTACACGTGAGTGATTCTGCCTCAGTAGAAAGAAGATTGAGGTGTGATGAAATGTCAGCCAAAAATGCCTACATATACCTCAAAATAAAGAACTATACATGTTCTGAAATGTTGTTCTATCACATTTGACCTTTATCTGAGCACAGTGCTTTCCCAGATCAAGGATAGGCTTGTAATTTTGAAATGAGAGGAAAGGTGCAGCAGCATCGTCTTCCTAGAAAGCCTGGATTGAAAAAGAAGCGCATAAATTGTTACACTGGTCCTTTTTCTTGCGGGTGATTTTCCCCCTTCAGATGTGCAGAGTCCCACCACTGCGTGGTAAATGGTTTCTGTTTTTTCTTTACTCGAAAGGACACTTTGAAGATTGTCGTGCCGAAATAACACACCCAGTTGAAATCTCACTGGGTGAGTGAGATCTGGCACAAAACCTAATGGAGCAGCCTGGCACCAAGCCCCTGATTTCCTCTGGGCCAAAACACTTGCTCACAACCAATTATAGGCATATTTAGAAGGGCAAAGGAGATAAGAAGGGATCCAGAGGGGTGAAGGAAGGATTGATGTCAGTGCTTTCTTCCCAGGGATTCAGGGTTTGGAGATGTATGAATTAGTCATGTCTAAAGGTAAGTACTGAACAGCCCTGGCAATGCTGCTGTTGCTTTTTAAGGAGTGACTTTTTTTTCAATTTAACTTTTTGAGTTTTCTCAGTTAAATCTTAACATTAGTCAGAGCTCTCTCAGTGTGAAGTCCAAGATCTTTTGAAAGTGTTGGTGAGGATATTTTAAATGGTACTACAGAAATGAAGTGTCTGTTTCCATGTGGAACCTGGAGCTGTTTGTCTTTCTGCGTCTCCGCATCCAGGAGGACCCATTTAATTAAAGCCAGCCTCAGACAGCAGAGCTGCGTTCAGGCTGCTGGGATGATAGGATGAGGATTGTTGCATCAGAAGTGGTCTGGGGACCAGGAAAGGGTGACGTAGGTACCCCAGGTGTTGAAATATTCATCCGAGCAGCGTCTCTTCCTCAGGTGACTCAGACCAAATGGGACAGATGGGAGCCTGGCTTTCTCAGGAGAACCTCAGGGACCACACTTCACGTCACACTGTCCCTGTCTGCTTGCACCTCTGTCTCTCCCAGCCTCGAAATGGCTTTAAAACCCTCAGCTCACTTCAAACCAATGGAACAGATAGGGAAAGGGCTTAACTGTGAATATATCCCCACAGATTTTGTGCAGTGAAGCAGCTGACAGAGGGGACAGACCCCATGTGTGTCCCACACAAGGGAAAAGGCAGAAAATCACACATGTACCAGAAAGCCTGCCCCAGGCAAGAGGTTTTATTAATGCTCCATCCTTCAGAAAAGCATCAGTCAGAGTTTGCACCTTATTTGACACCGGAGAACCCAACCAAAAGACCTGAATCCAAGGGAAGCCAGCTTTCACCATTCCACTGCCATTCTGCCTCCCCACTGCGGTACCCCGAGGCCAAGCTTTAAAAATGACTGCTGTGCTGCTGCTGGGGAAATAAACCACTTCTTGCTGTAATTTGAGGTGGACGGGTATTTTGTTGGGCATGTCATATTGCCAGCATCCTAGGAATAAGATATTCAAGGGCATTACTGGTTCAGCTTTTTAGAGGTACTATGAGATTGGTCAGCGTTGGTCTGAGTGCTCTCCTAGGGCTTGAGAGATGACTTTGCAGTTTATCTATCTCAAACATCTCTGTTTTCCTCTGCTATAAGGTGGACAACAGCACCTCCTTGTCTCCTGGGGATGTTGTGGGGGTCGGTGTGCTAAATACCATGAGGCATTCTGATATTAATAGATGGAGGGGCAAAAGCACTGAATTGCAATAAAGAAAGACTTGTAAAAAGGCTCCATTTAAAGAAAAAAAAAAAAACAACAACAAAATGACAAAAAAAAAAAAAAAAAAAAAAAACCACAACCCAAACACACCAGCCAGTCTATTGGGAAACAGTGTTAAATACACTGTCACTTGCTCCAGCTCAATTTTCCCTTTTTATATGCATTCTTCCACACATTACACATTGCAATTTGAGCCTGCAACCCGAATAAAATGATGCAGCAAACACAAGCATTGGAGTTTGGACCATGTGTTTTTCTCCACAAAGCACCGCTTCCTCGGCACTGGAAACCTTGTAAGTGATGTGTTTTGCAAAAATAAATAAATAAAGGAGCGAATGAAAATGTCATCTACGTAAATATGCCACGATAAGTTTAGTCTTTGGATCAAAGTGCTCAAAATGAGACAGCTTTGAAACAGAAAGGTAGGAATCAAAATTACACATCCCTGCCTATCAACTCAGATGCCAGCTGTTTAACTGAGACGTACATACCGTGGCTGATTAAATGAAAACATTTTAACAGCTGTCTGAAAAAGTAAAAAGCCCCTCACAGTCTTCCTGGGGCTGCCTGCTACATGGTGTTCCCCTGTGGGCTGCCCAGGAGAGCGGCTCCTTGGCTCCAGCCCATCGGCACGTGTGCAAGGGCCACCAGGCACACAGGGTGCATCCAAAGGATGAGCAATAGATCCTTGGCAAAGTCCAGACCTCACCAAGTCTTGGTGCCATTGACTTGCAAACCTGCATCTGGGCAAGAGCCCATGGGCTGACTGGCTGCGATCCAGACTATTCGATGAGTTAAAAGTAATGCTGGCTAATTCGGGGGGACAAAGCAGCTCAGCAGGTTGAGGGGAGAGGCACTGGTTTTCATATCCAAGCCAAACACAGCCCAGCAGGGAAGAGGCTTTATGGGAAAGAAAAAGCTTTAGGTAAGTGGTGGGTGGTCCCTGGTGGCTGCATCCCTGCCAGTCTGCAGAACCAGCTGGGATCCATCTTCCAGCCCTGGGGCCAGGCGACACTGCATGACTGCTAATTCCTCTCCTCTCTTCAGCTCCATCCTCAAAACTGTATGGGCACAACAGAACTGCCTGTTCGGAGCAGCTTACTCTCCCCAGCCCATGGCTGAGCATTGCTTAGGAGGGCATTTATCAACTCTGGGCAGTACAGCAGAGGCAGAGCTGTCTGTGGCCAAGCTGGTGCCCTCAGCGGGACCGTACTGGCCTCCCAGGATCCTGTCTTCTCAGCTCTGCTGGGAGGATGGTTATGTTCTTCATGCAGCACAGGTGTTGGCCCGAGCACCAGCACTGGATTTAATAGTGTCCTTAGCAGAGCCAGCAGCAAGCGCACAACCTGGGCTGCGTCAGCTGCCGCTCCTCACCAAACGCAACTACCCTGGTCGTGGGAAGGGAGTAATTCCCCAGCTTTGCTAATCAAAAGTCTGCTTATCAATAGGAGCTGATACGAAAAATGGTTTAAATTGCAATCAGCTGGGAGGGGAAGGAGGAGCAGGCGGCCACCCGGCCATCGAGGCTGAGCTGCCTCCACTGCAATGCCCCCTCTCCATGAGGAAGGTCCAGCAGGGAACCTCTGTGGGCATCTTTGTGTAAGGTGTTAAAGTACAAGAAATTTGGGAGAATCGTGTATTAAGGCACCAGGGATGTCCATTCACAATTATTTTTAAAGATGCAGCAATTTAGAAATGTATTCTTTAAGAATCTGTATTTCTAAAAGGAAGAGCGATCAGGAAAGAAATTTTACAACTCAGGATGTAAAAGTAGTTTTGCAAGGTGACATCTTCTATCTTTTTTCTTTTTCATGGCATGTGGGTATAGATGGAGGCTTTTATTATGCTAAAGTTTGTACAAGCTTTCTTCAACACATTCTTCATTGGCCCATGGGGCCTTGTGTTGCTGCCTGGTGGGTGCCACTACGTGTGTCACTGCTAGAAGCACCTCCCAAAAAGTCACAGCCATTGCCAGGGTGGGAATGGGACCTGTACACAGCTCATTCATGGTTGCACATCCACCATTTCTGACCACAAAATAAGATGAGAAACTGAACTGGTTTTTCACTTCCTTAAAAGCTGCAACTGCTGCTGCCATAAGATGTTGTCGTCATTGCAACAAGAGACTTCTCGGTGGCTTTCCCTCCCCATATGGCATAGGCTGACTTGCCCAGTTATGTTTTATAAAATGTTTTTTTAACGGCTTTGTTAAACGCAGACAAGGCTACCTCCCTGTAAAACGTACGTACGTTCTCAACGTTAAGTTTGTCCCATCTCCTTCCATGGTTCTCCCTCCGAAATAATGTGGTATCACAGGCAAGAGAAAAGCTACAAAGGTTTCAAGTGAGCGGATGGGTAGGACAGGGGTTTTCCACTATGGAATGAGTCCTTCTCACATTCCCAAAGGCCACGTGCAAACAGAAAAGTAAAAGACATGCCAGCCATGTGCACAGCTACATGACCCCATGCTACATTTTCTGTATGTGCCTGTTGGCAATTGCTAGGAGCACATCTGCACTCTTGCTCTCTACAACTACCTGAAAGGAGGTTGTAGAGAGGAGGGAGCTGGGCTCTTCTGCCAAGGGACAGGGGACAGGACAAGAGGGAATGGCCTCAAGCTCCACCAGGGGAGATTTAGGCTGGAGATTAGGAGGAAGTTTTTTTTACACAGAGGGTCATTGGGCATTGGAATAGGCTGCCCAGGGAGGTGGTTGATTCACCTTCCCTGGAGGTGTTTAAGGCACGGGTGGATGAGGTCCTGAAGGACATGGTTTAGTGTTTGATAGGAATGGTTGGACTCGATGATCCTATGGGTCCCTTCCAACCTGGTTGTTCTACGATTCTATGATTCTACAATTCAATCCATCAGCCTCAGGCCTTCTGGTGGCCCTTTGGTCCTCATCTTTCCCTACCTGGGGTGATGCTTTCATCCTGAAGGCCTTTTTCTCCTCCTCTGCCCAGAGAGCATCTGGGGTCAGCAGAGCGGTGGTGGCTCTAGGAAGGGGCTCGCACTGCTGGCGGTGACCCTGCTACCCACAGAAGATGCATGTGGCTCTTGGAGAGCAGCTCTCTCTTGTGTGGGGTCCAGGGCTGTTTGCATCCCACCCTGCATGTTTGGACCCCCCCATTCCCTGCCCTCCCTGCCCAAGGAGGGCTGGATGCAGTGCGGCTGCTTATCCATCAGGCTCCTGCATGGGGAGGAGAAAGATATTCCATGGATAACAGCGTGTCCCTGGCTCTGTGCAGAGAAGCAGATGCCCCTTCGACGCACACCTGTGCCGAGACCGGTTAGAACCCCCGATGGATGCGTTTGTGCCAGGGGTTTGCAGCGGGTTCCCGGTGTCCCTTTCCTTCCCCGGAGGGCAGCGGCCCAGCCGCCCGGCTGTCACCGCCGCCTCCTCCCCGTTATTTACATCCGTCTTTAGCAGGCTAATTACCCGCTTTATTGCTTTCGCCCGGGGGGGAAGCCCAGGGAGGAGGCACGGACCCCCAGCCACGGTGAGGGGCGGTCGCGCCCGGGTGCAGCCCAGGGGGGAGGGAAGGAAAGATGGGAAGCGGGGGGAGTTAAAAATGAGGGGAAACGGGGGAGCGTGGGGGGAATGAGGGAAAAGAGAGAACAGGAAAGCCGGGAAGTGATGTTATCATAGAATCACAGAATCATAGATGGGAATAGATGAGGGGGGGGGGGGGGGGGGGGGGGTAGGACCACGACATTAACTCTTGGAGAGATCTGAGGAAGTGAGGGGAGAAGAGGAGAGAAAAGAGGGGAAAGGGAAAGCCGGGAAGTGATGCTATAGATGGGAAGGGGAGGTGGGGGGTAGGACCACGACATTAACTCTTGGAGAGATCTGAGGAAGTGAAGGGAGAGAAGAAGAGAAAAGAGGGGACCGGGAGCGTCGGGAAGTGATGTTATGGATGCAGGAGGCGGAGGGGGGGGTGGGAGGGTAGGACCACGACGTTAGCTCTTGGAGAGATCTGAGGAAGTGAGGGGAGAGGAGGAGAGAAAAGAGGGGAACGGGAAATCTGGGAAGTGATGCTATAGATGGGAAGTGGGGGGGGGGTGGGGGTGGGGGGGTAGGACCACGACGTTAGCTCTTGGAGAGAGAGGAGGAAGTGAGGAGAGAGAGGAGGAGAGAAAAGAGGGGAACGGGAGAGCCGGGAAGTGATGATATGTATGCGGGACGGGGGTGGGGGTGGGGGTAGGACCACGATATTAGCTCTTGGAGAGATGTGGGGAAAAGAGGGGCGAGGAGGGGAAAGGGGGAAGGGGGGGAAAAGGGGAAGGGGAGGAAAGGGGGAAGGGGAGGAAAGGGGGAAGGGGAGGAAAGGGGGCTCAGCCTCTCCCCGCTCCTCCAGGTTTGTCCGCGGCGCTCTCGCTCTTCCAAACTCATCTAAATTACATCAATAAGGGAGCGCACTCTTTAATGAGCTCTCAACTTTAAAGACTTGAAGGATATTAACAAGCCGCTTGACAAATGGTGCTTAGAAGCACATTAAAGACGCTGCTAATGGAGCGCATAATGACGGCTAATTTTCGATCAGATATAAATTAGAGCCCCAACAGTTATTTGCCTTAAGGACTTTATGTAAATGATCCCGCTCTGTATAAACGGGGAGGCGAGGCGAGCCCCGCCGAGCTCGGCAGCCGAGCCCCCAACCGCGCCCGCGGAAACAACGCGGAAACTCCGCCTGCTTCCCACCCCCCCCCACCCCATCCCCAATTCCCTCCCCGAGCTGGAGGGGGGTCGCGAGGGGAAGAGGAGGAGGAGGGCGAAGGCTCACTCCTCTCCAGGAGAGGAAGAAGCCAAGGAGTAGGGAACTGGGGGACAGGGTCCCATCTGCCAAGCTGGGTCCTGCTCTCCCTGCGCCTGTCCCAGCTGCTGCCCCCCCAGCCCTGCAAGTGCTTTTTCTTTTTTCTTCCCCCGTTGTTTTGGTTGGGGGGGGGGGGTTATGTTGAGTTTGGGGCAATTTATTTTTTTTTTTTTAGTTTGTTTTGGTTTTGTTGTTTGTTTGGGGGTTTTCTCCGTTTTTTTTTTTTTTGCTCTTAATATTTTTTTTTCTTTGCAACGAGTGGCAGCTGGGGGGCCGGCCCCGGGACCCCTCTCCTGGCCATACACACACACTCACTCACTCACACACACACGCACACACTCACTCACTCTCACACACACTCACTCACTCATAAACACACACACTCACTCACACATACACACACTCACTCACTCACACATACACATACACTCACACACACACTCTCACTCACTCACACACTCACACACACTCACTCACACATACACACACTCACTCACTCACACATACACATACACTCACACACACACTCTCACTCACTCACACACTCACACACACTCACTCACACATACACACACTCACTCACTCACACATACACATACACTCACACACACACTCTCACTCACTCACACACTCACACACACTCACTCACACATACACACACTCACTCACTCACACATACACATACACTCACACACACACTCTCACTCACTCACACACTCACTCACACATACACACACACTCACTCACACTCACTCACACATACACTCACTCACACTCACACACACACACTCACTCACACACACACACTCACTCACACATACACACACACACTCACTCACACACACACACTCACTCACACACTCACTCACACATACGCACACACTCACTCACTCCCGCCCCTACCTGTCCCCGAGAAGGGGGTCCCGGCTGTCTGTGGGGGCACCTGCGAAGTTTGCTGGGGGATTTCTGGACGATGTGGGTTGGGATTCCTTTTCTTTCCTTTCCCTCTTACTTGCCAGGTGTCTTCCAATTTCCACAAAAAAAATTAAAAAAAAAAACCTCTTTTACCTTTTCGGGGTGCGCCGAGCCGCAGGGCAGATCCCCCTCCTCCTTCTCCTCCTTCGAGGGGCTGGATGGGGTTGGGGGGGGGGGGTCTCACCTATCAAAATATCGAGAACAATAAAAGGTGGAGGGAGGGGAATGATGCTCCCAAACCACCTTCCCTGGGAGCCTGCTGGGGTTT